>OX377204.1:38349955-38527492 GCA_947396885.1 Heligmosomoides polygyrus polygyrus
GACGGAACTTTTTTCGGAAGGGTAACATGTAAGGACAGCACCAAGAATAATCAATCAAAAGAAAAAGAGATTTCCACTACGATCCCGAGACGGTCGCCAAACATGAGACATGGGTCATCGAAATTCAGCCGCGGTGTCTGCACAGAACTACAAGGACGCAAAGGACAACTCAGCAGACATTAAGGGAACCGGTACCGCGACCCTGAAACTGGACGCTAATCTAATGAACGCGATCATTTGATTAACAATTTGTGTGCGCAGACCTAGTGGCGGAGGGAAAAAACACACGAAACATCAGGGAACGCCATCAAGGACAATTGAGGCGCACTCGACCGATTCATATAAAAGGAGCCGACGGGACAACAGAGGGACTCGTTCGTCTGCCCGGATCCAGCCGTCATTCACCCCCTTTCTCCCTCTTCTTCTTCCCCACGCTGTCATGTGAGGAAGGAGGACCGTCCTCTCTTCTCCTCCCCGGACCCCCTTCCCTTTCCTCTCTCTTCTCCTCCCCGGACCCCTTTTCTTCCTCTTCCCCTCGACTTCTTTTACTCCTAGTTTACACAACCTTAGTCCTAACTTTCCTTCCTTCGTGCTATGCTTATTCTTTGTTCTCCCCATCCTCACATAGTAGTGTTGTAGCTCGCCAATAAACTCTTAGTAATAAGATATGAGTTTTCTTGTAGTCTTAGTCGATCTTAGGAGTGTCGTCTGGTCGTGCCGGCTGTCTGGCTCCTTCCGTCGTGTCCGCTTGCCGGACATCCTCGTCAAGTCTTCGTTAGGGACGCTGACTCCAGGGCCATGAATTACGGGAAATGCCTTCCCAACCGGAGCCCTGGGGCGTAGCTCCCCTACACTATTCTTCGCATGGTCATGTTGGTCTTCTACGGAGAATGAGCAGGTAGGGGATCGCGCGAGCTCTGACTATTCGCAAGAACTTGCGCGTAGTCCTTCGAGGACTGCAGAAAAACTGGTAATAACCAACTGTTATATACATGGCTTCGGTTGTGCAAAAAGTAGAAGGTACCATACAGAAGGTACCTTCTACTTTTTGCACAACCTTTCCTGAATTTCAAACGCTGAATGTTATCGCAAATAGCAGAGCTACAGAGCTGCGTTTCGGCATAATTGTCCTCGATAATGTCTACTGTTGGGTTAAAAATTCTGAGGCACTGAGAGACCTTTCTAGAGTGGAGCTTTTTCCAAAGCGCCAGCGCTTCCGTGCTATCACTGAGATTTCTTCTGGAGTTCGTTTTTAATCTACCAGGAGCGCTTTCTATCCACTGTGTTATTTCAGTGGAAAAGAATTTGTCCGACAGTAAAACAATGACACTACAATGGCTTACAATATCGTAGCTTCATTTCTTTCTTTATTTGTATCTATTTATATGTAGCGCGGGTACATGGCACACAGGCGTGAAACAGAATAAGGAAAATAATTAAAGCAGTACTAGAATACAGTAGAACACGAAAACATGAAACAAGTACTGAAAGATACAAGAAGGTCTAGCTGTGAAAGTAACTACAATAACTTAGGTAACAGAAATTCCTGGAATTTACGCTAGGTAAGGATAGGAGGTGCTCATTGTCCGCAAGCAGCAAGTTGGGCTCGCGTAAGCTTCTGTATGTCAAAAATGTAGATCTTGCCATGGTCCTTGCAACAAGAACATGTAGGAGGAGTTTACTTCTGTCCTAATTACTTTGCCTCGGAAAGATTGGGAACGGTTTATGCGAAGTTTTACAGTGAGAATCTTAAAAAGCACTTTCACTTCAACGACCTTCCTTCTATATAGCAGGGGTTTCATTATAGAACGAGCATTCTATTTCTTTTTCGTCCGTTTGGAATGAGCGAGTAATTTAAGCCAAAGCACCGCATTATTAGTTTTCGTGTGAAATTATTTTGAACGCTTTCTAGCATGTCGATATCCCTCTTCTTGGAAGGAATGAAAACTGTCGTTCCCGTCTCAACTACGGGACGAAATTTTTTAACGGAAATTTTTCGTTAAATTTCGGTAAAAAATACAATTAGCTGCAAACTATTAGTTCAAATGAAAAAATCAAGGAAAACGTTATATGTTGAATCCAACTTCAACAGATCAACAACTAAAGTTCAAGGAATGGAGTATAACACTGCAATATAAAATAAAATAAAAATCGCTATCAACAAGGTGTGCTTCATGGTGAGGAATAACACCTGGTATAGGATTATAAATCAGGAGAACGGTACTTAGTGGGCTGGTGTCCGCTTCGACAAGGCATCTTAAAATGTAGGATCAGGCAGACCCGAAATTCCTTCCCCTTTCCTGGTTCTTTGCAGCGGAACCGTTTTGTGTGACTGCTGTACGAGCGTGTACAATCTCGATGCGGGAACCAGCTCGCTAAGTACCGAAAGATCTGATAAAATACAATTAAAAGCCTATCAGTGGAATGTTAACACGTTGACGAACGTACGAGGGAAAGGATGAGGCCTGCAATATAAGTGAAGACTGATAAACTTACTGAGAAAAAAGGTCCTTTAAAAATTCCGTTAAATTTCTAAAAATTTCCGTTAACTTGTTAAGCAGGATTTTAGCGGAAAATTCAGCGCAAATAGGGTCCGGGGGGGGGGGTCACTATGTAGTACAGCCATATCTGCTTTTTGAAGCCGGATTTTTTTTTGCAGCAATAGTGTGTTCTACCCCTACGGTGAACTGAGGTATTTGTGATGTAACTGAACATACACATGCATGCCTTCTTACCAAGGCGTACAACCACTTACTAGGGGGTGACCCTCCCGGACCCTCCCTATTTGCGCCGAAAATTCGTTAAATCGTTAACTTCACCGCTGTGGCTAGCGGGTGAGGTTAACGTACGTACGCGCGCGGTAGCCGCGTCTTACTGCTGGGCGCGCTAGAGCGCGAAAGTGTGTGCCGCGATGTTGACTGCGTTTTTCGCGTAGAAGAAGGAAAGTAGTTGGCTGTGACACGTCTTATGTCTCCTGGTAGGGAGCTCTATGCTACCTATGTAAGATTACCTGCTTATTTTTATTCTATTGTTCTACAAAGTCGTGCTGATGCTAGGTGACAACAATGGGAAGGTATAGTATGACTTCTCCTTCGGGCTCAGTCCAAAACCTATTTTTCAGTGAACAGTGAGCGACCCACTGAAACGAAATGTCAATGAAACAAAGAAAACGTCGAACTAGCAGAGAAGCTTGAACACTGGCAAATCTCCGTGCTCCGCAGCTAACCACGCATCACCGAGCGCACGCCCGCGTTTTAGGGCCGCGATGTCGCGTTGGAGTTACGTCCTGCAGCCTCGCAGAAGCGTCTCAGGATTTTTAGTTTTAAGAATCTTGTAGAGAATATGTGTGCGAAAGTTTGCGATTTTCACCACAGAACTGCAATGTAACGCATTCATGGGAAAATAGATCAGGATCTACTATAATTTAACCATCACTCGTAAGCTTCTTATCACTCAACTTTTCTATCTTGCATCGCTTGTTCCGTCTTTAGTTCATTAGCGAAGCTGTGTTTCTGGCTTAGCCAAATCAACACTACAGCGGCACTCGTTAACACAATCAGAGCCTGCGCAGTTAAACGCCACTGCTAGAAATCACTGTAGTGATAGAATTTTTTGAAGAATTAGGTTGCAAAAGATGGCTAGTCCTTCATAAATATAGACGCGCCACAATCGACGTTATTAAGTGCATTTTTAAGTGCAAATATTGTTGATATGGATGTTGAAGATTTGTCTGTACTTTGCGATTGTTTTGTGTTTGCAGCAGGCACTACGCAGCCGTTTATCTGTGTGAACTGTTGAACTTTCACCAATCACCCAATATGAAGCTGAACAGGACTAACTTCAACGTCACATGGGGTGCTGTTGGTCAGATGAAACGTTGCTCGTCTTTTATTGCACAGATCCAGAAATAAGGTAGGATCTATCTGCCAAACCGATTCCCTGTACTGGGGACAATAATACGGTAGCCAACTATAATCGGGACTCAGAAAGACTGCCGCACACACCTGACAAGTTGGGGCTCTACGAGCTGCCCTAACGATATAATCCATCATGCCGCCAACCTCGTTCTCTAAGGCTAGGATCTGTACGGACCAAAGCGAGATACTGCGAATACTGGAGTCATCGCCTTCCGGTCGGTTGCATTGCCCTTTGGCTACTGTGTCACAATTTGTCGCAACTGCCTGATCAAAAATGTCCACAGACTGCTCTGAGCTTTCTACTTTCCTAAAGCAAATAAGGTCTCTGCCGAGATTATCATATGTCAACAAAAAGATGCCAAATAAGTGAGCGGTCTTCTCTTCGTCTGTGTAGAAGAAAAATGCCCCTCAGCTTGTTCGAAGACCTTGATAAACTCTGGCGCATTTAGAGCTGCTCTTGTTTCAGCAACGGATTCATGCTGCAGCAGCTCGTAGAGCTCGAATATCGCAGCAGCGGAACGAGGTTCATTCTGAACAACAGCTCCAATTCCAGCTCATAATATTCCATTTGTCTTAAAAATAAGTGTCCACACACAACTTCAACACATATTCAGGAGGAGTGGAATTAACGATCAGCAATTTTGATAAAGCAAACTATTCTACCTAACTCAATTCCATGCGACAGCGAGAGGTGACCATAATTAGCTTCTATTGGTTTTCTACAATGCTGTCTGTTCGTGCAAAAGCCAAAATCATCAATTCCAGAATGCCTTCATACTTATACCATACACTGTCCATAACCCTTTGAAACCTAAAACCTTACGGGTTTACCACAGCCTCGAATGCTGTAAAGACGTCGACATTCAATATTCTAATGAAGGGAGCACCGTTTAAGGGTGTAAAATCCCTGCATCGTCCTACAATACAATAGGGCTCACATGCCAAGCTTGCACTGTGAGCACGCAATAGTTAAAAGAAACAACGTCACTCACACGAACTTCAGCTTTCAGAGCCAAGGCAAAGCTGCTGCTGGAGGGAGAAGCGGGGTTAGAATGAACTGCTCGATCTGCGACACGTGAAAAGTTACCCATTGTCACAATGCGGTACTCTCTCCAGTATGCACGTATTGCCCTGCTACTGTGAATGGATCGATGGCCTCATCGCTCACACTCAACCCGTAATCTCCTACTAGGTCGGGAACAGTAAGAGATCTTCGTTCTTCCGAAGGAAGGCTTTTCTCGTTCAAAAAATGAGACGCTCATATAAAATAAAGAAAACTACCGTAAAGAGTTCGCTTTTTGAATATGACAACAGTCGATGTCGTATCTTTGCAATGATGAAAACTACTTCCTGATTAGCAATGTCTATTCATGAACTATTTCTCAGTAAGCACTACGGATTCAGTGCCTTCGATTTTCCTCAGACCACTGCAACCTACTGAAGCCCACGCTTCGAGACTGTATCGCCCTCCCAGCTCGCAGATTTCGCCGTCACTGCTCTCTCACGGCTTCTAGTCTCTCGGAACGGGTGGTCCTGTGTGGACCAAGAGGTTTCATGATCGTGTGGAAGGACTCTGCCGGACAGTGCGAGGATCCTCGAGGCGACAGACGGCAAGAGCTCGCCGCCGAGTGACCACGCGCCGACCCCTGCTCATCATTCGGAGGAGACGGGCACTCACCTGTGTGGAAAGGGCGAGTTGCGTGCACTTTGGGCAAAAACCGACGACGCGACGTCGCGACGAGCCGTGCCGTACGAAAAAGAGCGGCCGCGCAAGCGTCGCCGAAAAAGCCGTCCTTGTCGCGAATCACGCGCGACGTTCTTGTGTCGCCCGAAGGCGCTTGATGGCGCCACGCACTCTAAGGCGTTTCTGCTACGCGAACCGCCGTGCCGGATGTTCTGGGATCAAGAAGCCGCTCGACACAACTCCAGGCGTCCATCCAACAGCATCATCGAGCAGCGACTCAGGCCTTGTATTAGCTGGCAGTTTCCCCCGATACAGAGATAGAAGCGGCATACTGAAGTAAATTCGATTCTGGCCGAAAAACAGAATCCGTCAGGACAATATTACGCCCAGGCGTACACTGCCTTCGAATCACATGTATCGTCTTCAGTTTACACCACGCCTGTTTTCTTGAATGCACTTTCGATTTTAGACGGACTGATGACTTAGTGCCTTCAGAGTCAGTTACGGCAGAATGTGAAAAACATGTGACAATGATTCCTGAATACAACTGCAGCTTGTCACCTGTAAAGGAGTAATGACTTCGAAGAATAGCCAACTTTCGAAATAATGCTCCTTCATAAAGAGCCTCATTTCCCCCTGAGACCAAGAACGACTTTGAATGTAGATAAAAACTGTCTTATAATAAAACTCCCTTCAACAAATCTCGATTTTCACTCTATCTTATTTTATCTTCGGTTTGGTCCACCTACAAGATCTATGTATCTTATTAAAGACCACCTATCCATTCGACGCAATGAACGAGCAAACTATAATACTTCACAGAAACTGATATAATATGTAGTGACCCCAATAATAAGATGGCGGTAATGAAATTCAATCGCAAATGGGTTTTCAATCATTTCTCAAGTACCCAGTGGAGACCAAGTGGCTATGTATTAGGTTGGTGCATAAGTTCTCGGACATTTGGGGCATGAAATATTTATTATCACAACATACGAACCACAATATCAAATCATTTGAAGTGACCAGCCTTTACATCAATTGTCTTTCGCCAACGTGCTGGTAAGTCATGGATGCCTTTTCTCCAAAACGTGGCCGGTTGAGATTCGAAAAATGTGAGCAGTGCCTCCTTGATATCCTCTCGGTTCCTGAATTGCTGGCGGTCCAAATAGCGTTGAAGGCTTGAAAACAATTGATAATCAGAAGGAGCGAGATCTGTTGAGTAAGGTGGATGTGGAAGAACGGTCCATCCGTCGTCCGCCAACTCAGCCGCCGTCGCTCTAGCAATGTGCGGTCTAGCGTTGTCGTGTTGAAAATACACCTTCGCTTGCTCTCCTCGTGTGGTTTGAAGGTGGGCCCTCAACTTCCTCAGTTGGTTGACGTAAACCTCTGCCGTCATTGTTATCCCTTCGTCCAGCAGCTCCCAGTATTCTACGCCAAGAACGCTCCACCAAATGCATAGCATCACCTTTTTCACGTGAAACTCGGGTTTCAGAACGTCCTCTACCTCTCCAGTTGCGTCAACCCACTGTGCACGCCGGTGATAAGTAGAGTAGAGCATCCCCTTCTCATCCCCGGTACAAGGTTGTCCAGCCATCCGTGGGTACGTCTGAGGGTAAGGAGAGACAGAGCGACCTCGGCTCTGCGATCCATGTCATGTTGTGTCAAGTCGTGAGGTACTCAGTGAACCAATTTTTGCACCTTGCCAATCGACTTTAATCCTCGAACGACTGTTGAGTGACTAAGGCCTTTGTCATACCATCGCTCACCCCGAGCAACGCCTAATGATATGCACCCATATCGATTCCATCGCGCCGCCCGATCGATATGGGGCATATCATTAGGCGTCGCTCGGGGTGAGCGATGGTATGACAAAGGCCTAACACCAAGAGTGCTTGATAGTTCGCGAGTGGTTTGGTGTGGGTCCGCTTCCACTCTACTTCGGATGCCATCCAAATCCAGTGTCATCGGGCGCCCTTCTCGTTCATTATCTTCAACGGATAATTCACCAACTGCAAACTTCGAGAACCACTGGTGCTCAGTACTTCGAGCAGGAGCGCTCTCGTTCTAAAAATCCTTCAGGCGACGATACGATTCGCGGGCATTGAGGCCAGATTGATGCAGGAATAACATGACGTGCCGAATATGCGTCTCAGTTGGGAAGAATTGTTTAGCCAGAATAGCTGAAGTTAACAACGCAGAAGTAAATGTTAGGAACAGTTTTGTAGCCCTTTCCTTTCTCTATCGATCGATCATTTACGCGCTGATACGTGCGAGAAATTTGGCGGGCAAATGCGCTTTCAATTCAGGAGGAATCAAATGTCAATGAACTTATGCACCAAATGGTACTAGCAAAAGGTCTTTGTACCCAAAATATAAAAGAATGGTGAAGATCGGCGACAACCAATTGCTGTGTTGATGACTGTTGTGTGCTCCAGGCTTTCCAACTTTATCGTGTAGAGGACGTGTCACATTCACATTAACGCTTCTGGCAGCCAAACGATTGGCGATGCGGTGTCCGACCTTCCCAGACATGCGCGGAACCTCGTTCAGTGACCTTCAGGAGTGAAAGGCTCCGTGAAAAGTTGGTTGATCCGTGAAAAAAGCCAACCCTAGGGTCGATCCATTGCTCGAATTCCAGCGATGCCACCATCTGGGACACACGTGCACACGACTTGTCCAGATAAGGCCAGCTCACCTAGTTCTCTGCATGATGCGCCACGTATTCTATAATCGCTTAGTTTTCCGAACACAAGACTGTAGCCTTCGAGGCATTTGCCTGTTCCTGTACCTGTAGATACCTCGATTTCAAAAACCACTACAGCACTCTCGTGAAGAAAGCAAATTATAAGACCTCAATTGTTGTCTAAGAATCTGCGTACGGATGACCCCAAATTACTTCTACAAGCTTACAAATCCTACGTTCGCCCATTAGTGGAGTTCGGAATAACAGTATTCATTTAAAACGGAAGACAT
This sequence comes from Heligmosomoides polygyrus polygyrus, assembly GCA_947396885.1. Taxonomy (NCBI): domain Eukaryota; kingdom Metazoa; phylum Nematoda; class Chromadorea; order Rhabditida; family Heligmosomidae; genus Heligmosomoides; species Heligmosomoides polygyrus. The sequence continues at coordinate 38,358,533 of OX377204.1, forward strand.
AGAACTGCTAGAAAGTGTCCAAAATAATTTTATTCGGAAGGTATATATGAGATTTTTTGAAAGAGATTACAATGCCGTTCCCAACGACATTAGGAGGGCCGGAGATCTTTGTCTTCAAACCCTTCAGAACAGACATTGAAAAGCAGATCTGACCATGATATTTAAGATCCTGACAAAGAGAGCTTCAACTGATCCAGTAACTTTTTTTGGTGCACCACTGACGACGTCAAGAAGCGGGATATTTAGACTTTGTATTCCTGTGGCAAGATCCCAGATTAGGTCGAATTTTTTTTCACGTTTAGAAACCTACGAGAATTCAACAAATTTTTTTGTGAAGAAGGAGATATCCCATGACTGCCTTTTCAAGCTTTTCGAAATCTTATTAATAGCAAAATGTTTGGTGAAATTGTATGCACGCTACTCTGTTTAGATTTGTCTGTCAATCAGTTGCAGCTGCTTAGCTTATTCCAAAAAGGCTAACAAAATTTTATTTTCCTCGTCCCGTCTCCTCTTACTGTTTTTTCAAAGTGTTACTGTTTGTCTGACGTTCATCTCTGACATATCCCTTTCGTTGTTTTTCACGTGTGTTTATGTTAAACGTCAATAAATAGATATACATGTAATTCCCTGCTGGTTCACTCAGAAACAATGATTCAATGAACGGCCAGGAGCTTTTGCAGATTTAGTAAACTGTAAACTGTGAATTAATATTGTCATCTTCGACAGTGTTCTACGGGTAAGGGTAGCGATCAAATTGCCGCTGCAACATAAGATGAAGCAGAGTCATCCATCTACATCTGTGCGGCTGAACATTACGCCTTCTGCCAACGGTAGGAATTGTCACCTTTACACTTTGAGCACTCCCTGTGAAATAACGACAACACTGAAGCTCAATGCTGTATGTCGGCAGACGTAGCGCCGGTACCTATCGCGCACCGCAAGGACGATGTTCTGTGCGTAACCTGGCGACGCTACATGGAAGGACGCGCTGGTTCAAAAATTCTGTTCCAGCAATGGTTGCCCCTGATTCCTGCAACCTGCTTCGAACAAAGTAGCATTAGCTGCTCCTACGACTCAGCAGGGCCTGTGTAGCGCAGTCGGAGGAGGTTCCGGCAGTCGCGTGCACCCGGTACCAATTGTCTTTTTATTTCCCAGCTTTTTATTTCCTGGTCCGGATTTCCCTCCCAGGTCAACCAAACTTTCCATCCTTCCTGGGTCGGTGAATTGGTAACAGACTTGCCTGGGAAAGATTAAGCGCTGACTTGTTCATCGGCTGGCCACCGCAAGTCATTATATGGCCAAATACAGTACCGGACATGCCGCTGCGTCCAACAAACACAAGCGGCGCCAAAAATGAGAAGCGGCGCAAAAGGGCGCCTGAAGGCTCGTGCACAGTTCGACAGCGCAGTGAACCACCCATGTTGTAGCATAGGCGGTTCACTGCGCTGTGCCACAGCGCGGAGCCATCGCGCGGTGAGGGGCCGTGCACACTCACCGCGCAGTGGCACCGCGCAGTGTCACTGCGCTGAGGGAATTGGAGCTCCCATTTTCACCGCGCTGTGCCGTGGTGTGGCGTGTGGCTCGCGGAATTGCCATCGCCCATCGCCACATCGCCCCTCTGCTGGCAACCTTCCAGCTACGCAGCGCTACCGCACCGCGCCGACGTGGGGGATGTGGCAAAAAATGAACCGCTCAGCGCGGTGCCACAGCGCAGTGAAACTGTGCACGAGCCTTGAGATCGCCGTTTTCCGCTCGCCACGCGTCGCGCCGCACGCAAATCGTTTAGGGCGCTTCATCCTCAACTTCTGGACATAGGCTGATGAAAGGAGCCTACCCATGCGTTTGGACGAGCATGTCCTACTGTTTGGAGTTAACTGCCAATATGGCGTACTGTGAACAATGCGTATAGGCCGCGCTGAATCAATCGAGTGGGCGGGACAGCTTGTAGAGTGAGCGTATGGGGAGTTTTAAAGAAATTCCTAGCCTCCTTACTCAGGAGTTGCTCTACGACTGTCCAGCTTGCACTTGGACTACACAGTGAACAATGCATGTAGAATCGAGCCTATCAATCGAGTGGGCGCGACAGCTTGTAGAGTGAGCGTTTAGGGAGTTTTATCAGGAATTCCCATCCGCCCTACTCAGGAGTTGCTCTAAGACTGGCCAACTTGCACTTGGAGTGCACAGTGAACAATGCATATACGATCGAACCTATCAGCGAGGTGGCGCGACCGCTCGCAGATTGCACGCGCGGGCGTGTTTGGAGCGCGATAACTCTTTCAAGTGTGAACCCTTCCGGGTGCAGCTTGTGAATTTTGTAGTCAGTAAGAAGCTCTAGCAGTTTGCCAAAACGCAGCGATGTTGTCTAAGAAAGTTACGGCGGAACGAAAATGCAGGTCAGGCTTGTACAACCCATTTTTTCGATTTCAGTCGATCACTGCGGGAAGAGGCGATGAACTGACGGCTTAAAATGCATAGGCTAGCAGACCGCTTAAGGTAGTTTATGAAAAAGTGCTCACAGCTCTCCATCTGTCTAACCTGCCTTAGTTGCAGCTGCCTTTTTAGAGCGGCGGACGGCAGCAGTGAAGCTTTATCTTTCTTTATTGAGACATGTGCTGCAACACATGTGAGGCGATAAACGTGAGGGTGACTCACCATCGCGACCAAGAAACAAGATCCTAGCATTCCGCAGAGCCAGTAAAACAGAATATAGGGAATGATACAATAAAAAGTAAATGAGAACATAAAAGAGAAATTCATCAAAAGGAACAATGGAGCACAAGGAAACAACAGAAAAGGAGACGAAAAATAAAAATAAAAGGAAGGAGAAGATCATTCATATTATGACAAGTACTAACCGCCTCGAATGAAAATCAGAAAACGCTTGAAACGTCTACAGAATTTTGTCAAGCATTCGTTTGAAAGATGAAATATTTGACGGTAAACTAACACGCTTACTTAGCCTGACATACTCACTGCCAGCTCGACAGGTAAAGTAGCAGGACCGGACCGAGCACCTGGCCCGCGGATAGCTTAGCTTGACTGCTGCACCCCTGATACTCGAGATTCTGGTTGTGAAGAATCTGCATCCGCCCAGATGGATAGCGCCCTGGAGAATTTTATGCACCATTAGGAGATCAAATTTTTTTCTTCGCAAGGAGAGAGGCTCTAACCCAAGCGTCCGACAGCGTTCATTGCTGTCAGGGAATGAGCGATAATCAAACTGTCCCGATCTAAGTAGAAGCTTCCTTGTAACGCTGTTTTGAACTTTGTCTAAAACTTCTATATTCTTTACTTTAGTTGGGCCAAAGACAGGTGTACCATACTCTAGAATAGGACGAATATACATTTTATAAGCTCCGAGAAGAATATTCTCGTTACTGATAACTAAGCATCTGAACAGGTTGCACACCCTACGAGCTGCCTTAGCTGCGATCTCCTTGCAATGCTTGTTGAATTCCAGATTATCCGTGATGAGAAATCCAAGATCCTTCACTTCGGAAACCTGCAGAAGCCGTCGGTCCTCGATAAAGTAGCTAGCATTGATGTTGCTCCTCCCCAAGTGCAACACCTTTGTTTTATCCTTCGCGAGAGGAAGGTCCCAAGCGCGCGCCCACTCGGCTACAGCTAAAATTGCAGACTGAATCCTATCAACATCCGTAGAATCCACTACACAGCTATAAATTTTGAGGTCGTCTGCAAAAACTTTGCAGGACACCCCGAATCTGTTGATAAGGGATGGAATTTCTCTTGTGTATATGTTGAAGAGAATAGGAGAGAGGACGGAACCCTGAGGGACGCCGCTGCTCGCAAGTTTAGCGGATGACAAATGACCCTTGTAGTTAACCCGGAATGTCCGTTGAGACAGAAAGGATTCGACCCAATTCACAATTCTAGGGTGGAGACCAACTACTGACAATTGTTCTATGAGTTTTGCGTGCGGCACCTTGTCGAAAGCTTTCTCAAAATCAAAGTAAATAACATCAACACCGACACCATTATCAAGCCAACTAGTCCTGTCATTCAAGGTTGCAAGCATCTGAGCGCTGGTGGAGACACCTCTTCGAAATTCAAATTGTTCAGGTGGAATTATTGAGTTACTTTCCAGATGAGTAGTGATGACCTCTTTGAGTAATTTTTCGAATATACAGGCGAAAATAGACGTAATGCTGATAGGTCTGTAGTTTTTCGGACTATTGTAAGCGGTTTTTTGGTAAAGGAATAATGAATGCCTGTTTCCACCTTACGGGCACCTCCCCTCGATGAGCTCTATTAAACGGTGTCAAAGCTTCTTTCGCCCACCCCCCCCCCTTACTCCTTCCTCCTTGAGTTTTCGGCACTCGCAATGACACCGTTCTGTTCAGCTCGATGAGCTCTATTAAACGGTGTCAATCTCGACCAATTTTGGAAACATCGATTTTTTGACAATTTCGCATCGGAAACGAGGTCGCAGCGGAGGGCCGATGACGTCACCGAAGTCAATATTTTCGAATTTGGCCAAATTGGATGTCCTTAGGTAGTGCTTTTGATGGTGAATAGAACGGTGTTACTTAAAGCATCGAGAACTGTGATGTGAACGAGTAACATCACAGTTCTCGCTGCTTAACGAGGGGAACATCGATCGTTGATGTGCCAAATTGCTCGTGCGGGCGTGTTTGGAGCGCGATAACTTTGCAGTTTGAACCCTTCCGGCTGCAGTTTGTTAGATTTGTAGTCAGTAATAAGCTCTAATAGTATGCTAAAGCGCAGCGATATAGCTTGAGAATGTGCAAGGTTACAGAGGTGCGAATATGCAGGTTAAGCTTGTGTGACACGATTTTTTCCGATCTCAGTCGACCAGTGTGGTAATACGCGAAGTGCTAAGTGCGTAGGCGGGCAGAACAGTAAAGGTTCTTTGCTTACAACTCCCCAGCTCCCTATGCTGCCTTAGCCCGAGCTACCACTTTATGGCGGCGGTCTTAGCGATTTGAGTTTCTTCCGCCACTACTCGCCCGTATTTGAGTTTTCGACGGCCACCATAGTACTTTTCTGTTCAGCTCGTAAAGCTCTATCGAATGGTGCCAATCTCTACCAATTTCGAAAAAATTGATTTTTGACATTTCCCCATCGAGAAAGAGGGCGCTCGAAGCCGAGCCTGCGCGAACGATGACGTCATCAAAAATCGATGTTTTCGAAATTGGCCATTGTTCCGGAATCACCGATTTTGCTCAAACCTCGCATAGGGGCTATGGGTTACTCGGAATGCCGAACTCGATGCCGAAGTTCATTTGGACGATTACGCAGGAGACTACCCATACCGATAATTGAGGGTGATCGGTGAACCTGACTCGACCACCCCCAAACGGAAAGTAACCTACTGAAATAGACAAAATTTCCATAAACGGATTCGTAATCAGGGCCCCAAATAACCCCCACCTGATTTTGGGCTAAAAATTTTGGCCAATTTTGATATCCCCAAAATTGGTCGAGATTGACACCGTTTAATATTAGGGGGGGCCAAAAGTAATGAGACAAAATGAAAAAAAAATCTTTATCTCCTTATAACTCAATTACAACTCAACGATGCTGAGGAGTGTATTTGCCATTAAGGGCAAGGACCTTGCTGCCATCGCTCAGCCAACTTCCTGATCCCATCCTTCCAGAACTGCTCGAGCCTGGTGTTGATCAACTGCTCGATATGGTTGTCAAGGACTGCTTGGGTTTTTGTGTCCCTTCCGACTAGGAAGTCCTGTAGGCTCAAGTAGTAGTGGTAGTTGCATGGAGAGATGTCCAGCGAATACGGTGGGTGAGGCATGTGAACGTAGCCCAGCTGGCCAAGATCCGTGCTTACTTGTTCCCGATGGGGTGCGGCGTTGTCGAAGAGGAGAACCTTCTTGAAGCGCTGCGAATGAATAAGAGCGAGTCGCCGGCCCATCTCTTCTATTTCGCTCACCATGGCCTTGAAGTTCATCGCGGTGCTCTTGGGAAACAGCCTCCGGTAAACCGATCCTTGGGCGCAGACCCAAAAGCTCCAAAGATGCTTCTCGCCGTGAACATCTCGCCGAACGAAGGTCGGTAACAATTCACCAGGCCTCACCCAGACTCGCTGCTTGGCAGGGTTAAGGTAGAAGACGTACTCCTCATCTTGCGTGAATATTGAGCCCTGGCTGCTCGGGGTTGGGTATTGGGGGAGATTTGAGCGACACAGGTCGACTCGTCAGACTGGGGTTTCGGCATGAGACAGACTGGGGTTTTTGGCATGCTTCTGGAAAGAGCGGAAGTGGTAACTTTTCAGATGGGCTTCAGTAAGTAGCATACAAACATACAAATACAACAAGCACGAAACCAGACTCCAGCCACGAGATATATGGACACGGTGTGGGGTGTCTCATTACTTTTGCCCCCCCCCCCCCCTATTAGAGCTCATCGAGCTGAACAGAACGGTGTCATTGCGAGTGCCGAAAACTCAAGGAGGAAGGAGTAAGGGGGTGGGCGAAAGAAGCTTCACTGCTGCCGTCCGCCGCTCTAAAAAGGCAGCTGCAACTAAGGCAGGTTAGACAAATGGAGAGCTGTGAGTACTTTTTCATAAACTATTAGGTTGTTACGAAATAAATGGCACTGAACCACGGTAAATTTAAACAGTTAATATCTCGGCTTGTAAGCAAGTTTATTAATCGAAATAAAAACCTTCTGATTCTACACATCTTTGCCAACGCGACACAAGCTTTTTTATCCCAGTAGCATAAGAATCAGATGTTCTGGAATTGACGAAATCTTCGAAGGCACTTTCGGCATCCTGTTGGTATTTGAATATTTTCCCTACCAAAAAGTCGCCAAGATGCTTGAAGAAATGGTAGTCTGTTGGGGAGAGGTCGGGAGAAAACGGAGGATGTGGTAGGGTTTCAATGCTCAGCTCATTCAATTTCTGCAACGTCATTCGTGCTACATGGGGGCGAGCATTGTCGTGCAGAAGGAGACTCGCCTTCGGTTTACCAAGGCCGGCCGGATATCCTTCAACTTTTTCATCATTTCTTCAATTTCAATGCAGAACTTCTCTGCCGTGATGGATTCGCCGGGAGGGAGGAAGCTGTGGTGAATAATTCCCAGCGAACACCACCATACTGTCACCATTACTTTCTTTTGGTGCAATTCCGGCTTCGCAAAAACCTTGGGGCTCTCATCGCTGTCCACCCACTGTGCCGATCGTCGCCTGTTGTCGTACATTATCCATTTCTCGTCACAGGTTAAGATGCGATCAAGGAATGGGTCCGTTTCGTTCCGTAGAAGCAGTGCGGACGAGATCTCATATCGTCGGTTTCTTTGCTCCTCAGACAGCTCGTGAGGCACCCATCTTTCGCTCTTTCATCTTTTGCTTTTTGGTCTTTCCAATTCCGTTCAGATGCCGGGCAGCTGTGTTGTGACTGACACCAAGAACCTTCGCTATCTCCCTGGTATCCTTGTGTGGATCCTCTTCTACCACATCTCTCAGCTTGTCCTCATCAACATCACTATGCCTCCCACGACCTTCAAGCTCTCTTCCAAGCTCTCATCTCCATTCCGGAACTTCTGATACCAACGATACGCCGTCCGAATTGTGGAACATCCTTGACCGAATGCGGCGTTGATCTTCTCGTCCGCCTCCTTAGCTGTAGTGCCCAGCTTGAATTCATACAAGTAAATGCCTCGGATTACCCTTTTTCCATCTGCAAAAAGTCAATAAAACAAGTTTTCCCACTTTTACATAGAAAATTTGGTACTCACCGGTAGAGCAAAGTTTGCCCTTCTAAATGATATGCCACATGTTACGGTTTGCTCTTGATCAAACGCGTAAAGACGCGCCAAAAAATGACGCGAGCCAATGCCATTTAATTCGTTACAACCTAATACCTTAAGCGATCTGCTAGCCTATGCATTTGTAAGCCGTCAGCTCATCGCCTCTTCCCGCAGTGATCGATTGAAACCGAAAAAAATGGGTTGAACAAGCCTGACCTGCATTTTCGTTCCGCCGTAACTTTCTTAGACAACATCGCTGCGTTTTGGCAAAATGCTAGAGCTTCTTACTGACTACAAAATTCACAAGCTGCACCCGGAAGGGTTCACACTTGAAAGAGTTATCGCGCTCCAAACGCGCCCGCGCGTGCAATCTGCGAGCGGTCGCGCCACCTCGACTGATAGGTTCGATCGTATATGCATTCTTCACTGTGCACTCCAAGTGCAAGTTGGACAGTCTTAGAGCACTGAGTAGAGAGTCTAGGAATTTCCTTTAAAACTCCCCATACGCTCATTCTACAAGCTGTCGCTCGCTCTATAGGTTGTCGCGCCTCTCGATTGATTCTGTCGGGCCTATATGCATTGTTCACAGCACGCCATGCCGGCAGTTAGCTCCAAACAGTAGGTCATGCTCGTCCAAGGACATGTAGGCTCCTTCCATCAGCCTATGTCCAGAAGTTGAGGACGCCGCGCCCTAAGCGATCGGGCGCGACAAGTGGCGAGCGGAAAACGGCGCTCTCTGGCGCCCTTTTGCGTCGCTTCTCATTTTTGGCGCTGCTTGTGCCTGTTGTACGCAGCGGCATGTCCGGTACTGCACACATTTAAGTTGCCTCAACGACATCCCGTAGAAGCTAAATGCGTAGCCAATCCCAAGAGGGATTGAGTAACACCGTCCTTTATCCTTTATACTTTTATGACTCAGCATCTTGATCAGTGCGTTCTGCTCTCGCCTATAATGCCTTCTGAATAGGTTTCGATTACTTGTTGTCCAGCATCTGAAGAGTTTCTGTGTTGCATAATGTGGCAGCGAGACGCCTTGCTAGCAGATGTTACGTATTTCGGCGAGCGTATGTTTACAACTGCGAGCAATATCGAACGCGAGGTGAACTGCGATGTTGAATGATTTTGTTTGCTATGGAAGCTCATACTAGGGAGCAGGTAGGTACGCTAGCGAAGCCAGCTGAGATGCCCAAATGTGGTAATTTACCACAGACATCGAAGATCGAAGGTCAGCGCCTTGAGGGTGTACAACGCCCTCTGCAAAGATCTAGACCTCATCAAAGAGGCACGTTGATTGCTTGCTTTACCCATGCGTACTATGCTGCGCTATTTTGTAGCAATTTGTTAATATATAGCCAGCGTTTTACCTCTCCTAGGCCGATCTAGTACCGCATAATCGTCATTAGAGGGATTGAGTCATGAATCGTGTTTCGATCCAAACATCAGCTCATCACGCGGCACAGTAACTGAAGTCTGTTGCTAGCTGCGCTACATGCTCGCTGAGTAGATGTTAGCCTTGGTGAGGTCCGCGTTTTCGGTTTGGCTGCTCTTATTGCTGGCTCGATTTTCTTTCTTAATTGGGACAGCTACGGACAGGCTCAGCAAGCCGCCTCAGCCTCTTGTCCTTTACACGAGAAGCGCTTAGACGTCTTTACAGCGGCACTGTTTACATCCATGTTCCGAGAACTGCTAATCTGATCAGGAGCACTTCTCTGGGAAGGCCTGGCCACCTGCACTTCGCCGTCGGCCGCACCGCGCCGTTCGAACGTTCGTACGGTTTTTTCCTGACGCCTTCAGTGCACACGCACTAAAGGACAACGGGCAGGGGGAAATCGCGGAATTTCAGCACTCCATACCGCTCGAAAGGCCAACATCTCACGGGGCACAGTGAATTGCAGGCCGAACGATAAGTGCAATGCAGCTGGCTCGTCGGGAGAGAAGCGTCCAGCCCTCCGAAGAACTTCCGGGTTGCCGATGCTTCGAACCAACCCCTACCGTAAGGACAAGCCAAGGTTTGCCCGACTGGAAACACCATGGAGAATATCCCCGGAAATCCTGCTTGAGGAACAAGCTTATTTAGAAGAGATGGACAGGCTAGCTCCAAGATAGGACTGTCAGCTCCGAGTTATCCGCAAACCTGAAGCAAAGTGATGCCACCCGCCAAAGCTGGGTAATTTGTGACTATGGTTGTAAGTTATGAAATGTAGCTTCCGAAATAGATAGGTTCTTTGTTTGATGCACTCTGAAAGGAACACAGTCCTCCATTCTTGAACTGCACGGTATTCTATGAAGCCTGAGGTACCACGGGGAGCTGAAAGCATCCAAGATATTGCTTTGCAGCTTTAGTTGTCCTGCGAGTCCGAATCTCATAGTTCTACGCGCAGAGCAGCTGCTACGGGGTACTCCAGTTGATGAGCATTCCCTAGAAGTCCAACTCCCTCAGAACGCAGAAACAAAATTAACTGCAGCGATAGATAACAGGTACATGTCGCGAAGATGGGCAGCGCTAAGAGGTGAGAGCGTGCCAACCAACCATAGTCAACCAAGCACCGAACAAGGACAGTCAGGATGCCTATCGAACACTTCTTCTCTGAATAGTATGCCCATTCGATGAGATGTGATTGTCTGGTGCGTTCCCACCTCCCAATGCTGTCCAACTTCGCGACATATACCATCAATGGTGCAAGCAATTCTTTCAATGTTAGTCGAATCCAACAAGCCTAGCGCGTTGGAGTTTCAGTAGGAGAGCAGTGCATCCTTCTCCGCTATGGTCTGTTTTTCACTCAGATTTTGTTGTTAAAAAGGAAAATACGTTCAAAGCAATACATTCAAAGCCGCGCGTCACACCGATCTGCTTGTACTCTGACTCTCGCCGAGTAGTATCCTATGGGTCTGTCCGCGATTCGGAATTCTCCTGTTGCTCAGGCAGCCAAAGCCATAGTTCAGACAGGATCTTGTTTGGAAGAAACACAGAAACTAGACAAATAGAAAGCCTCTGGAAGGCGGAGCGGAAATTCAGAGGTTTTTCTTTCACTACATGTGGTGGTACTGTCTCCTAAAACTGGATAACTACATAAGCACGTAACTTTCTGCAAGTATTTTCTTCCACTTTACAATGCGCTTCAAAATTCGAAAATCGATTCAGAAAAGAGCAGGCAGAGGCGTCGGGAAATTGGCTTCGGAAAGCAGAAGGGTATGAGGGGTATTCCTTTTCATGCTTTCGGTGTATGTATGGCCCCATTTTTTAGGTTGGTGCAAAAGAAATGCAGGTGTTTTGTATTATTGGTTTCAACACTATTTTAAAAAGTAAAATAAGACTTCTTCATATGGTGCTATACATTTTTGGAAAGCTTATCATATGCGTTTTAAATGTGTAGATGCAATTTAATTCAAATCGCTTAGTTAAAAATAAATTGTTTTCAGATTGCTTTGATTGATTTTTCAGACTGTTTCAAGATGTTTAAACGCGATTTTCGTCAAATGTTACGGCTTTGTATGATGTCGGGAACTTCTTTTTGGTTCAGCCACTAGGCAAACGTCGCCTGGTATCATAGGGTATCCATTTCTCATCGCAAGCCACAATCCGTTCGGGAAACCGGTCGTCGACAGGCAAAAGATGGCCCGACGATATCTGAAAGCGGCAATTTTTCCGATTTTCGGTCAATTTGGCTTTTTGGTCCTCCCAAACTGCTTCAATGGCGAACAGCGAACTGTAGCGTGATCGCCGTCGAGGTCGTCGGCGCGACTTAAATCCCATATACATATTTAGAAAGCGCATATATAATACAAGTGTTCCGTCACGCCTATCGGCGCTGCTCGCACTTGCGCGCTTCGCGCGATGTTGCAGTATCACTAACAAGGGAACTGTCTGAACGGTACGCCGGAACGACAAGAACGAGTACTATAGGGAGACTCCCCGTCGTCCAAATAGCAACAGAACATGTTTTGTTTTTGCCGAATCCTTGAGGCAAAATAGTACGAGGGTGTAATGGTTAAGGGTCCGCGGAGCGAGCTCTTCACGGCCGCGCAAGACCCCGGTGTTGTGTTGGGTGGCGCAGTGGTAGCAGGCACGCCTCATGTTCGCAAGGTCCAGGGTTCGGTTCCCATGCTATGTGGCGTTTTTGCACTTTCACCATAGTATCGGATTTCCATAGAGATTTCCATATCTGAACTTGTGTTTGGCTTCACAGTTCAACCCTAGTGGTACTCCGCTGCAGCCCAAGCCTGGAATCGCGATACAGTCCACTTTCCCCAGTTCTCAAACTTGTATAGTATAACAATTCTAGTATAGCCAAATCTTTTCCTCCGAAACGATCTGTCCTCCCGTAAACGTGATAGTGCCTTCACTGGTTAGTGGCGTCGTGACTCCTGCACAATCCTCTTCTGGTTGAAACTCTTGGTCCTCTTCTTCCCCTACCTCCGATTTCCACCTGTCGTAGTTCGAAATCCTGTAGGATACTTGCTATCCTTTCCGCCAGCTTCATTTTGTCTCTCGAAGGGACAGCATCCAGTGGAGATCCGCAATTCAGTGTCAATAGGTGAATGACCACTCGAGGGTTAGCAGACATTGTAGAGTCAGCGTTGGCGGCAGCAGCTTGTTATAACCGCGCGACTTCGTAAGCATAACAGAGGAGAGAATATTGATCGAAGTGGTAGGTCGTGTTGAAGATCATGTGGTCGCTCCTACACTGTGAGTACACTGGTGGCACTCACCTCACCGACACTAATGAATTGCATTTGAAGCATTTTTCTGGCATTCTGCCGCTGTTTCGTGTTGTTCCTGTGTCAAAATTTCTTACATTGACAATGAGAACCATTTATTGGAGTAAAAGTTTCATACAAAATTGCATTTGGCATATTTCAGACATTGCTGGTGAATTACGAGATGTCGACAAATAATAAGTAATAAAAACATCTTACCGTAGCAAACTCCAAAAACAAGTTCAGATATGGAAATCTCTATGGAAATCCAATACTATGGTAAAAGTGCAAAAACACGGCGCAGCAAGGGAACCGAACCCTAGACCTCATGAACACGAGGCATGCCCTCTACTATAGTTGTGCTTTTTCGAAATTTTATCGAACGAATGAACGATCGAATTTATTCGACGTCAAAAATTTCCGATCGAATGATCGAGCGAATATATTCGATGTCGAAAATTTCCGAACGAATGAAACTCGATGTCGAAAATTTCCAAACGAACGAACGATCGAATTTATTCGACGTCGAAAATTTTCGAACGAATGAACGATCGAATTTATTTGACGTCGAGATTTTTCGAACGAATGAACGATCGAATCTATTCGATGTCGAAAATTTTCGAATGTTCGAATAGTCGAATTTATTCGATGTCGAAAAGGGGGCGATCGAGGTCGCCGAACACGAATCTGAAGTTCGTTTTTGGAGTATGGATCGCCATCAATCGATATGGATCAAATTATCGATTTTTTCATGATGTCGTTCAGGGGGCCCGAAGCATCAGCCCTGGGGCAATCGAGGTCGCTGAACACGAATCTGAAGTTCGTTTTTCGAGTATGGATCGCCACCAATCGATATGATTCAAATTATCGAGTTTTTGTTGATCTCTAGTTTAACATGATCCTACTAAGATTTACTACTTTTTCATAAAAACAACAAATCTTCTGAATCATATTCACGAACACAACAACTGCTTCACGTGAAAGCTAATATCTAATATTATATAATATCCTCGAATACTCTTTAATGTTTCCTCATAAGGTTATTTGCAATCCATGATTGAAGGTCGAACTACAAAAATGTCTGCCTTTGAAAAAAAAGCTCACGGAAGCCCGTTTTCAACTAGAGTAAACCCTTGAGATTTAAAAGAGGTAGTAGTATTACAACGTGAAGTACTACAAGGAATACGGGTGGAGGTCTAGAGCGAATCTCTCGCTCTAGACCTCCACCAGTATTCCTCCTAGTAGTTACGTTGCGTCAATTTCGCTGTCGGAGTCGTCAGACTCCAATTCGGTGTGCTGCTCGAGTTCACTCGATGTGTTCCTCGAGTTTGAATCGCGTGATTTTCAGGTAATCTGTCGAGTGCATCGACCTCTAAAGGTTACGGGTTTTTTGTCAAGCGGCGCAAATCCATCCTTCCGGCTGCAGGTTTATGGGGAGCAAGCTGAACATACAAAAGCGCGCGGCGGCCGCGGCGACTGCTGCGACAAGCGCGACGTCTACATAGTGTGTGTTGCTGCATTCACGGATTCTAAAGCTGTTGTAACCGCATAAACCTTTTTTGCTGCCCCTGCTCAGCTATTTGAGAGTCCTACGGTGCACTTATTCCAAGAAAATCGATATTTCGAGAAGGAATTGGATGACCTAATCGAAGAAATGTTGTTGTTTGTTGTTTTCAGTTGTTTCCATTGTGAAAAGATTTAGGGTCCCTTTGTGACAAGAAGCTCCATTTCTTAAGGCCACATATCTAGATACAATATAGCATACCTCGGGAGTTTGTTAGAGCTCCACTCCCCCCCTGACAGCCCACTAGAGAGCCCTGCGTGAGTGGCGGTTCGCCGCACGTGCGACAGAGGCCGCCACGCGCGCGACCAAAATCTGTATGTTCGTACTGCCAGCCCAGGTTTATCCGATATTCGAATAAAATTATTCGATCGAATAGAGTTTGACTATTCGATTCGAATAATAATCGAATATGGCTCCCTTCGATGTTCGAATTCGAACGAATATTCGACTTTTGAAAATCATCGATAATCGAATTCGAACGAATATTCGACTTTTCAAAATCATCGATAATCGAATTCGAACGAATATTCGACTTTTGAAAATTATCGATAATCGAATTCGAACGAATATTCGAAAATCAAGATAACCGAATGATCGAATAATTCGAATGAATATTCGAATAAATTATTCGAATAATTATTCGAATATATTCGTTCGGGCACAACTATACCCTCTACCACTGCCGCACCCAGTCCACGACAGCGGGATCTTGCGCTGCCGTGAAGAGGTCGTCCTGCGGACCCTTAACCATCGTACTCGTTTGGCTCAAGGATTCGGCAAAAACAAAACATGTTCTGTTACTACTTGGGGGACGGGGATTCTCCCTATAGTACTCGCTCTTGCCGTTCCGGCGTACCGTTCAGACAGTTCCCTTGTAAGCTGAGGACAGTCGCATCAAGCAAGCTGCTCTGCTTAGCAGCTTATTCCTTCCTTAAGATCAGGGGCCAGATTTGTCAACCGCTTACCGGCCGGTAACAGTGAAAAGTAACGCCAAAGCCCAGATACCGAGATTCGTTAGCATCAGGTTTGGCGGTACTTTTTAGCGTTACCGGCTAGCAAGCGACTGATGAACCTAACTCCAGTTAAATTGTTTTAGCGGTATGAAGCCATCCAGACCCCTTCCCCCACCCCTACACTCAACATCGACATCATCTCCAGACGGTTGAGTGATGGCGATGCTTGTGCTAATCAGTGCCTTCGTCACGTACGTCCTTCGACGACAACTCTCCTGATGTCGCAAAGCACGGTCTCCCACTTCACTCTAGCGCCACGTTGAATAAAGGCACCTTCACTTCTTGTCCTCAAACGGTCAATCTCAGGCAAAAATCGGAATCTTCGATAAGTACTGAGCGTCTGCTCGATTTTGGTCACATGCTGGACGGAAATTCCTTTCCACACATCTCTGGTCTGGTCCCGTATTACTAATACTGTTCCCTCACTACTGGTCCCTAACTACTGGATCTGGTCCCACATTACTGGTACTAATCACCCACTACTGGTCCTCCCTTACCGGAACTGTTCCCCACTACTGGCCCCTTAGTGGAACTCATCCGCCATTATTGGTACTGATCCCATAACTGGTCCTGTTTCTGGAACTGGTCCCCCACTACTGTCCCTCCCCCTTAACGCACTGAATCCACAAGCATGTTGGGCGACGTGTCTACACGTCTTCTGAATCCCAAGCACGTTGAGTGTGTAAGATTCCAAGCTCGCTCGGTCCATCTGCACCGTGTGCGCTGTGTAAATGCACACAACACCCTGTCTCTCTGCGCCCTCCTAGCATGGAGATCGCGTCGCACGTTAACGTTCTATCGATCTCTTGTATGCCCCTGCCGAGCTTTGACGTTTGCACAGCTTTGAAACATTTCTTGCGCATTTTCCCAGCCGTACGCGCTTCGCCGATCGAAGAGCGCAGAACCCAGCCGTGGGCTCCCCCTGAGCGAGAAATGCAGTTTCCACACGAGCAGCTTGCATGGCAGACACCCTGGAGTTCATTTCCTAGCCTAATTCTGCGCTCGAAGAACGGAGAACTTAGCCGTGGACTCCCCTGAGCGAGAAATGCAGTTTCCACACGAGCAGCTTGCATGGCACACACCCTGGATCCCCTTGAGCGATCCACACGAGCAGCTTGCATGGCAGACACCCTGGAGTCTATTTCCTAGCCTAGTCTCTTCGAGCGCAGAATCCAGCCGTGGACTCACCCTAAGTGAGGAATGCAGTTTCCACATGAGTACTTTGCATGACAGACACCCCACCCTGGAGTCCATTTCCTAGCCTAGTTCTGGACGGCGCCCTCAAATGCAGTGCGTTGTACGCACTAACACTGCGCGCGCGGTGCAACTGGACCGAGCGAGCTTGGTGCCTTAGGCCTATGTTGTACTTCGGCGACGCGTCGCCGACGCTGACGTCACCACCTACGTCGCCACAGACGTCGCCGACGTTGCTAACAGATTTTGTGGCGGCGTCGGGTACGTCGTTGACAGGAGAGCATCGGAGCGCATTTTTAGCATAGGAGCGCGTTTTCAATGTCACTGTCAAGTTCTAAACATAAAAAAAGCACCTCATAGGTTCATGTGGCCAAGTAGTAACAAGATTGTAAGCATTCAGACCATGCACAATCAAACAAGTCTAAAATGCAAGGTTTCAGACGGGGCTATTTACACGTTACATAAATCTCGTTACCTGTGCTTTCATATGAGTCTCAAGCTTCTTCAAAGGTTTCATTAGCAGCAATGTTAGAACCATTCAAACAGCACCTGTATTTTTTAGGATACCCTGTATTGTTCGCAAGGCATAGTGTGTTTTTAGGTTTTAAACTTTAAAAGAAGCACAAATCCATCGATACGGTCACATTGTAAAGAGATTATAACAAGTATTCAAACACTATCAATAGGTTGTAAAATGTAAAATAACAGAAGAGATCATGGCGCAGTCTATCCCGATACGTCAAAAAATTCCTATCTTCTTAAGCTTTTATTGAGCCTTTAACTTTCAGTACCATTTTTGTGACCAAAGTTATCACCTTTCTAACAGTGTTTACATTTCTTGAGACACCATGTATTATTAGAATTAGGCAGTATAAAAGAAGACTCACGCCATCTATTAGGTAGAGATACGTATATTTTTAGGCCTTTTTCTGTTGAAACTCTGTCATCTGTCTCAGTTTCGTTGTTTGTTGAAGAACACGCTAAAGAACATTTTACCGTCCGCGATACGCCGCAGGGTATGCGCCATTGGCCAACAGCCTCAACCTGACTACTAATTGATTATGGACAAATTCTATATTATAGACATAATAATAATAGAAGTGCGGGATAGTGTTGGGTATTTAACGACTAATGATTTACCAATTTAACGATTTTACCAGCAGTTTCGGTTTAGCAAAGACCTTTTTCGTTAAATCGTTTCTAAATTAAATATACGCGGAATTCGTATTCAATTTTCCTCTATGTCTACTGCTCTACCTTAACCCCTACCCCACTACCAGGAAAGCTACGACTCCAGGGCCAGATTCATCAACCGCTTACCGGCCGATAATGGTGAAAAGTACCGCCAAACCTGACGAATCCCATATCAGGGGGTTTGGAGGTACTATTCACTGTTATCCGACGGTAAACTGTTGATAAATCTGTCCTCATAAACCGAATCTTGGGTTGTGGTGACTCTAGCGGGCTCGGGATGGGCTTCTGAGGTTTTTGACCCCACATGACTCACCATATCCGCCGCCGGCGAAGCCGGCAAGCCTAGCGTGGCCCGCCCAACCAGAGTCGGGTGCGGGCGGAGCGCGCAACCGACGCTGGTGGTAGATAAAGCAAAACACCAGCGTCTGCTCGCAGAACCCCGAGAGAAATCGTGTTTCGTCACGATACTCAGCGTCTCCAAAAAGTGTCGTCCGCTGCGGGTGCTACTGTGGTCCTAGTGGGTTCCTTAATTGTGCGACGTTGTCTTCCGTTTCGCTGAAGGCTCTCTCGAGGATGGTTAGGCACTCCTGTTTGGTGGCGCTTCTTTCGGGTGTTGCACATTTCGCGGAGTTGTGCCCAGTTTTCCTACAATGGTTGCATCTCCTTTCCTTTTTCCTACACGTCTGCGGATCTCCAGAACACTGGTAGTCATGCAAATTCGACATAGATGATCCCGAGACAATGTCTGGGAACGCTCGTGTGAGGTCTTGACGATCGGGCATGAGTCGGAATAGTGTACTCCGATCATTCCGCAGAAGACGAATGGCATTTTACGGAAGAAGAAATTTTCTATTGGAACGTCGTAGACGACCGGAAGTTCAAGAATGGAGCCTTTGGCTTGGAGGAGCAACCACGGCCTGAAAGGTCACTTGCAGTGAATGTGCTGTGCTTGAGAATAGTGTGTCGAGGCCTTTAGCTGTTCACCGCAGCGCTGCACTGGATAAATGCAGAGGCGATACTTGCTGAGCTGCGAATAAATCGCAAGAAGGTGAAGTTCACGGAGAAGGTCTGCTACGAGGAAGAAGAAATTGAACTGGAGGGCTCTCAGCTCACTGAGAAGAAGGCAGAACAGTTGGTTCTAAGTTATATGGCAGCAACTTTCATTTTACTAATATGTCAAGGTTTTAATGGCAGCAAAGCTAATCTGCTTGTGCGCATCAGTCAGCCATGACGCTCGGTGGTAGATGCCAGAACGTCGGCACATGGGTACGCTGGTCGCCCCATGAAACTGACATCTAGGACAAGCAGCAATTTAGATCACACAAAATACACAACGCAGCTGCAGTCTGCCACCAGAGAGGACAACTATTTGCACCGTATTGTTAAAGCCAGATCGCAAATCACGCAGATCTGAATCAATTTCAGAAACGAGGTGTATTACCAAGGAAGGTCGCTTCTATAATAGTTGAAGAAAAACAAAAAAGGGCGAATTAAAACATAAGAAAGAACGAATCACGATGTAGAAGCTGATCGGTGATCCGATAAGAATGAGTTGTGGCTGCAGAGCATTATCATGATTTTTGTGTAGCTACCTAAACAACAACGCTTTTAAAACACTTGGATGAAAGGAGACGATGAAAAAGTTTTATCCCAATGCGCCAGTCAATGAAACAGCACTTTTCACGAGTGATGAGGTTTGATGTCTCGTTTATATGACGTCAGAAATTCCTAAAATATGCAAAACATCAATTCTGCTCAACCGCTCTTTGAAGATTTTGCTGTTCTCCGAGTTTAACACATCAGCCGGCAAGTGTCGAATCCATCTCGCCCCTCGGTAGTGGGGAGTTGTAGATGCTTGAAAAATTGAGGGGTAGTGGATGTTGAAACCGTTGGATCTCAGACCACAAGGCCTGGAGATATTTGCTAGCACGAAGTTTAAGCTCGCCTCGAAGTATTTTGAAGAAGAAAACCAGATCCGATGTTACCCTTGTGCGGCAGTAGTTATGTAAGACCCAGCAGTTTTAGACGCTCTTCATAACTCTGCATGTCCCTCGAAAAACTACCTCGGTGTAGTCGACTGCAAACAAGTCTCGTAAAAGTCTTTTTGAATTTTTTCAATTTTTAGGATGAGATTTTTGGCGGTAGGAATCCAAACTTGCAACCAGTATTCCAAGTGAGGGAGAACGTAGGCCTTATAAGTTCGACAAGAACGTCAGGTTTGCTACTGCAAACATTGCGGAAAAATGAAATAAAGTGCAGAATAGGCTTTGCGAGTGGATTCATCAATATGACTCGAAAATTCCAGTCTGGAGTCGACAATACACCAAGGTCCTTAAATATATCACAGATAGTATAATTAGCTGCGTGTCCTTCACCAATGTGAAGTACAAAGCACTTATCGGGATTTATAGTTAGGCCTATATCTAAAGCCCAGATACACAGATTTCTTAATGCATTTTCAAGAGCTAAACAGCAGCAGCATGCCTATCTAAGTCATATTCCGTAAATTTTGATGTCGTCAGCATAGGCTTGAAGTTTGATGTTTTCAGAACCTTCGATAACGTTAGATATGCCAGCTGTATGAAGTAGAAATAGCAAAGGTGAAAGAACGCAACCCTGTGCCACTCCAATAGCACAGGGGTATCTTTTGGAATATTCGTAACCCACTCGGACCACCATAAACCTGTTCTCCAGGTAGGAGGCAAACCACTTTAAACGTGTCGCATCTATCCCTAAGGATTTCAATTTCAGAAGTAATTTTGAATGACAGACTTTATCAAAAAGCTTTCGATAAATCTATATAGACGATGTCTATCATTTTTTCTAGATTCAGTGCTAGTCTCCAATCATGCAAGATGTCTATAAGATTCGTAGCCGTGGAAAGTCCTGGAAGAAAGCCATGCTGCTCTGGTGAAATCGCATTAAGTCGGGGTAACCAGGTCAACAGCTTCTCCCTTATAATGCTTTCCATAACTTGGATAGAAGCAGGAGTTATGCTAATGGGACAAAATTGAGAGACGGAGCAGCTACTTTAGAGACAGCAGTTACAAGTGCATGCTTCCAAACCCGCGGAACCTCACCGAGCTCCATTGAGATGTTGGGTATATCCGCCAAAGGTTTGCATAGCTCGCGAGCGCACTTTTTCAAAAGAATTTGAGGAATTCCGTCACAGGGTTCAGTGAGGGAAGGCTTCCGTTCATTGAGAAATTTGTAAACGTCAGATGGATGAAAATACATGCTGCTAAGAACACGTGTCCTGTCAGAGGTATTCCCAGCAACAGACGTTTCCTCCAGCTCAGAAAAAACTGGGGTAGTGGTTGTCAAAGAC
Organism: Heligmosomoides polygyrus polygyrus; assembly: GCA_947396885.1. Lineage (NCBI taxonomy): Eukaryota > Metazoa > Nematoda > Chromadorea > Rhabditida > Heligmosomidae > Heligmosomoides > Heligmosomoides polygyrus. The sequence continues at coordinate 38,379,273 of OX377204.1, forward strand.
GCCGGCGAAGTGGTGCCCTAAAGCGATGGCTGTACTACTATCACAAGAACAGATGTTACCATGAACATCGGCAACGTTGGGAAGAATGCATGAAGATTTCATTCTGCTGCGTAAAAGTAGGTGAAGCAGCTTCATTGAGGCGTGCTTTGCGGACTTGTTTCGTAACGGGCATCATTTAGCGGATCTGGAACAGTTCGAAATATCCGCTCCTTTTGATCGAGTAGATTACGAGTATATTTTTTAAAACTCGCTCGGAAGGGTTGCCTGCTCTTAAAGGGGATGAATTCCGACAGATTTTTGTAAATAGCTGTGCAAAACCATTGATAGAAGTCATCTTCAGTTGCGTATCCATTGAAAATACTCATCCAATCAACATGGGAGAAATTGTCTCTGGGCGATATAATCTGCATTCAGAAAATCCGGCATGGGCATCGAAGTTCGGGAAGATAGTACGGAACGCAAGTTAAATTGAACGATGCAGTGATCAGAGGTAGCTAGTGGAGGTAAAATGCAAACTTTTGAGATTAGAGGAAAAGTTGATAGAACAACATCTAGAACCTTGCCCTCATGTGTTGGATCAATGACAAATTGCCGGAAGCCAGAGTCGTTGAAAAAAAGCAAGAAAATCAGTGGATGCATGGCTAGCAGCAGTGAGATTTTTCCAGTCTATATCCAAGCTCAAGTCACCCAAGACAATCGTTTTGCATCTGGCAGCAGATAAAGGACAAAGCTGGTCTAGGAGAGCATCATCTTCTGTTTTTGTCGACTTCGGGAGATGATATAATCTTTAAACTCACTTGGCTCAGATCCGCTTTCGAAAGCAAAGCTACTTCAAAACAAACAACGTCAGATCTGAGAGTAGAGCTATGATACAGTATATTAGAATTTATTGTGTTTCGGAAAACACAACAAACTCCCCCACCTCTACCATTACGCCGATCATTGCGTTGCATAACATAAGGTAAATTGTCAAGAACTTCGGTATTGCTAATCTTTTCAGTCAACCATGTTTCTGTGATGAAAACCAGTCGGGTTTTACAGTTGATAAAAAGTGGTGGAGGCGGAAGAGTTTGTTAACGATACTGCGCGCATTTAGTAAGTGGAGGTCTACTGTGCGCAGTCAGGCACCTCCCGAGCTCCCATTTGTAAGCTCAGAAACGTGCTTAAGCTGGCCACGATAGACCACCCACTCTCTTGTTACCTTACCTTGGTTTTTTTTCCTTAGCCATTTGCTTTAGCTCGTACTCCTCTTTTCTTTCGTCTGCGGTCATGCTTCTGCGAACAAAAATGTTGCCGAAACCAGTAGATCGAAGGAGCCGAGCATTGGCCAACGCCCTCCGCCAGTAAAACTGGGAAGGGAGTACGACTTTCACCAACCGTGGTTTATTAGCATTATGCTTACCCATCCTGAGTACTTCGGCAGGCTCACAATCTACCTGTAACGCATCCAGAACGCTAAAGACCTTGGTTGTAAGCTCAATTCTACGCTCAGAAGGAGGAAGACCTCCAGGTGGCTCATCAATCCCATACAGCACAATACTTCGTCCTCGCTTTTCTGCCTCAGCATGTACAGCAAAGTCCTTAATGATTTTCTCGCCGAGAACGTTCAGCATCTGTAGTGTGAGAGGATCAGATGTGCCGTGTGATATCCTTCTGAGAAGGTCCTCTTTGGAGAGGGATCTCAGCTCGGAGTCTTGCGTTCCATCGATTTGCGAGTCCCGTTCATTCCCGTTCATTCTCCACAGCCGAAGGAGACTCATTCGTATTGGCAGCAGTTTTTCGACTATTAAGGCCTATGATATACTCCCGCATCGCTCCAGTGACGGGCGCGGGGCAAATGTCAACGGCGCGCCTTCGCTGCGGTGGCGGACGGCGCAGTGGGGCGCAGTTGACGCGCCATCGCTCCCGCGATGAGTCGCAGAGGGGTGTTATACCTCCGCGTCGCGAGAGTGAAACATACTCCCGTGCGACGGCCTTTGCAGCCCATCGCTTGTCGCAGTGCAGTGCACTGCGACGAGCGACTGGCAGCGATGGTTGCGGAGGGGGAGCGCTTGTCGTGTCATATTCTATGCACTTTCGCTCACTTATTTCGACACTTCCTTGGTTCGTGACCATACCACAGCAATTTCAACACACGTCTGGTGATGTTGGTTGGTCATGTGATTTCTCTGTTGTTCTCTTCGTAGGGTTTTCGACGTGGTTGGACTCATTTTGGGTTTTTTTTTCGACATCTTGAATGCCTAGTTTTTTGAGCAGATATTTTTCGAGGCCGTTTTTCCTTCCCACTTTTGTGCCGATCCTCGCTTTTTCGCCTCTAAACTTCCTTGCCGGCACCGAAATCTACATTTCTCTGCCGGACAAGTCACAGGGAGGTCCTGTTGACATGTCCGGCGCAGAAGTGTGCCCATTGAACGCCGATTTATTCGAAGTCATGTTTTTCTATGGGGGTTTTTTTCCGCGTCTTCGCTGACTGCAGTGTTTCTTTTGTTTCTCAGGTTCCACATAGACGCGAAGACGCACAGCTTTGTGCTTGTCAGGTCATTAGAGGGTTATCGTAACGCGTTGATCACAAGAATCTGCCAACAACAATTAAGACTTAAGAGAAGTGCGCGTCCACACTACTTACTATATGAAAAAGAGCACAAGTCGTAGGCATGCTGATTCAGCTGATTCGCTAAAATTCTGCAAAACTCTCCGTCTGAAGAACTGCGTGAACTATGTCAGCCTCAGCGATGGCGACGGATCGCGACGCGCATCGCGAGCCGTCGCATCGCTTGGCCTAACCCTGGTCATGATGAAATATGATCTCTTTAATTCAATAGCAAGGCAGTCGATTGCGGACACTAGCAGTGGCGAAGTTGATAATAAAAAGAAGCTATTAGCAAACTAAAACAACAAAAACCTAACAATAATAGGATTAGGAACAGGTTTTATCAGCAAAAAGAGTAGAGGTGGTTCAAAAAACAAATAGAAATAGAATACAAACTGAACAAAAAAGACCGCCGCCGCTCAAGGTCAGTGCAGATGGTGTTGTGAATACCCAACTAGGGTCTACATCTATAAATGTGTAGTATTATTATATCATAATAAGAACAAATAGAAATCTGAATGATAACACGTTTAGGTGAACAATATAAGATAAGCACCGTTGCATAGCATCCACTGGTATGACCTAACGATACCGCAAGAAGGTAAATGAGATAATGCACAAATACTACACTCTAGCTGCGGTACACCCTTTTAAGACTAGAGGTTATCAGCCTCCCTGACCAATATATGTCATACTTTTAGGCTCCTCTTCTAGGAACTCCTTATATAAACCGCTGTGAGTTATTGTTTGTGTTGTGCTCTGATAGTTGTGAAGTAATAAATACTTATTGCAACTCGCTACAGACGCATCCGTTGGTGAACCACCAAAGATGGTACAATTTTCATCACAAGTGATGATTCTATTCAAAAACGTGTCAGTTTTGTTGCGTAAAAGTAAAGAACAAATCTCGAAACGTGACAATTTTTGCCCCTCACTCAACTCGTGGGGCGCCCACTTTTTCGAGCTTCTTCACCTTCCCAAGGCGTTTCAGAACATCCGCTACAGTACTGACGTCTACCTCTTTCGCAATCCCGCGAACTGTTTTGGACGGTTCAGCTTCTACCAGTTCCCTCAACTCGTCGACCAGGATTGCTCTAGATGGACCGCTACGAGGGTCATCTTCGAGGCTGAAACCTCCGGTCCGAAAATTATTGAACCACTGGCGCGCAGTGCTTCCTTCAACACTACTAGGCCCCACACTTGATGGATTTCTGGAGCTGTCTCGGCTGCGGATTGCCCCAATTCGAAGTTAAAATAAAATACCGTTCGGAATTACTCCTTCTGTATTCTTCAATGAGCCCTTCAAGAGTATAGATGTAAAACAACGTTGAAACACGAATTATTTAGTCAGGTAGAGCGAAAAATTCTGTAGAGAAAGTACCATTAATGTGCAATGCAAGTTGAGTTTTTACTTAAAAATAGACAAATGAAAAATAGTAACACAAAACGCTAAGAACTCTCCGGACAATCTAATACCACTGCCTCGCCAAAGACATAAAAGACGGTAGAGCGATATCTTCTGAAGTACAACAGGCGAAGTCAACATTGAGAGGTATTTCGCGGCTTCGACTTGAGAATGTCTTGCCTCCGTGACCCCGAGGAGTGCGTGTAAAAAGCTAGATGCCGATGTGGCAGTCACCAATGGACGAAAAAAGCCCTGGAGTAGAGCCGGAGGGAAGGGAGATCTCCAATAATATGGACCGATGAGTCCGTTGCACGGCTGAGCCAACTAGAGTCTCAGTTGCGAACGAATCAGTCAACGAAACCAAGTTCGAATTGCAATAACGTCTTTGACGGCGGTGGTGAGCTAACGAAACCAATGGTGGAAGCCATGTTGAGCCCGCATGACACTTAAGACTAAAGACGAGCATCTAACTACCTGCACGTAGGTTCCTATGGTACCATGGACTATGCAGAAGCAGTCTCACACCTCACCTTGACACTTCCTCGAGCTATCAACAATGAGCATACGTGTGCACTGGAGGCGTGGAAACGCAGTCAGAGACGACGGCTATCGTGTGCATCTGTTTCAAAGTTCTTAGTTGGGATCCAGTCTACACTAACCAAGCTTTCCATCCTTCCGGAATCGATAATTTGATACCAGACTTGCCTGGAAAGAGTAGAACACTGAGTTGTCCAACAGGTGAGCACCGAAATTCATTCGGTAGGTCAAACCGCGTTCAAATTGCTTATATAACATCCCGCTGAAAATGAATGCGTGGCGCATCTCATGAAGGAACTAACTAAATAACGCAGCTACTTTCACAACGATTTTTTGTTGCGATCAAACTTCTGGCGCCAGGCGGGACTCGAACCCGCACCTCCCTCTGACCGAGCGGGAATGCTCTACGCCTTTACACCACCGGCGCCGTTTGATCGAACGCAACCTCCACACCTCGTGGGACCGATCAGCAGTCACCCGTATCCAGGATGACCTGGCCGCTGATATCAGCATGGAACCAGTTAAGCTGATGGTCTTGATAGAAACAATTCAAATCAGTTTCCTTAAGCCTCAAGTGGCTGGTGTCGAGGTAGTAAGCTGTCACAACGATGTTTCGTTACGGTCAAAACTTCTAGCGCCAGGCGGGGCACGAACCCGCACCTCCCTCTGACCAGGCGGAAATGCTCTATTTGAATTGTTTCTATCAAAACCAGCAGTTACTTTCCTTTACCTTCAACTAGAGAGATCTCGAGCCGCTTGTCGCTAGTCCATGCGACGCGCTGTCGAGTGGTTAATGAATCATGAGGCAAATGTGAACGTGTACTGCCCAGGGACGTAGGTAGGAAACAGTGGAAGGACTCCTTGCTTCTGTTGTTGTGCCGTGTTTATCCCTTATATTGGCATATAGTTCCTGTAAAATAGTAGAGAGTTATTCCTCTTCATCTGTCGACGGCAGGTACCACAAATTAACTGCGTGTTAGATCATGATGTTCTGCCGTCGATCTGTCGTAGCTTTGAAAAGAGGATGGAGTCAGCCTTTCTTTTCTTGCTGAGGCTCTCGATCACGTCAGGAAGACGGCCCTATTGGAAAGAGAGACGAGTGATGTCATCATCATCTGTTTTTCCCTTTCGAAGGGACAAAGTGCACCTGTCTCTTCCTTGCCTTTCCACTGATTCCCAATCAAAATAACGTCAGACTAGTCCGCCGTACCCACTCAATAATAATACCCAGTAACCTTAAGCGCTTCCAAATCGACAAACTTCTTCCGACTTCTCGAAACCGTTCCTCATCCACGCTGCTCCTCATATCCTCCCTGAATGAGTGCTCCGAGCTGTCAAAGGGCGAAGGCGCTCTGCTGAAATGTAGTCGTACAGTACTCATCTTGTCTGCTCAGCTGACGTCATCTGTTGACAATAAAGCGTATTGATGAAGCATACGTACGGGCGCTTTCAGGACAACAGGTGTCGGGGTAAATACCCGCGGTCCAGACCGAACTTCCCTGTACTTCCTCGCCACGTAAAGGCCTCACGGCGTGGGCTCTGCCTGATGATTAGGTGTTGGCACACTGCCATGGCGACAAACATCAGCCAGGACACTAATAGACCTGCACTCATGCTCGTGCTACTGTCGAATCCCTGTTTCCGAATTCGCGGAAGTCGAGATATCGCCAGATATTGCTAGAGAGCCCATTCTTTAACTTCAGAAGATTAAGTGCTGTAGAATGTATTACATATTGATTATCTCCCCAAGGCGCGTGGAGCGCCGTCGGAGGAGGTGCCGGTTGTTGCATGGTGCTTGGTTCGAATTTCCAGGCCAGCCGAACCATTCATCCCTCCGGGTTCGGCGAATCGGTACCAGACATGTCTTGGAAGGATACAGTACTGATTTGTCCGTCGGTTATTAGTCATCTCAAGTCACTGTCTACGCCAAATATGCATTCAGATCGAAACTACAACAATGCCTAGAAGTAGAACGCCTGGCGCTCCCAAAAAGGGATGGCGTAACGCCGTGCTTTATCGATATGCTTTTGTCTTCGCAAGGCAGCAGATTCGTTCTCTTCCAATGTGCAGAGATAGAAGAAGAAGAAAGCGCTCCCCTTTTCAGATCTCCCCTTTTGCTGTCTTCTCTTCACCAATGAGTTGCGGCCTCTCACTTGCAACATTTACACTCAGTTGTGTTCGCTCGCAATTGAATCTGTCAGTGGAGCGCAAAGAGTCGTGACTGGAAGCAATAAATCCTAATCTAGGCTGGCAACTAGCGCTTTCTGAGGTCAGCACAATGTAGCCAAGCATTTGCATTTCGTTGAGCCACCCAGTGTTTCATCCTTCCCAGTCAAGTCTGGTACGAATTCACCGACAATGGACGGATGAAATACTTGAATAGCCTGGGCGGAAAGCTTGAACCAGGAGCCTGAAAACTAACGTTTCCGTCTTTCCGTCTTCCTATTTCAGGTTGTTCACATTATATTCGCGGTCGAGTTCAACGTATCTAGGTCGAGGGCGACGTACCTATTTGCTGGCGACGTAATGATGGAGATTTTATAGGGCTCGTGGGAACTGGAGCTCATTAGCGTTGATTCTCTTAAATAACAAGGCTTTGATACGGTCGTACGTATATCGCAAGATTAGTCGAAGAGCCCGAGCTTGAGGACAACGAGGCAGAAAGAGGGCAGAGCCTGTGACAACTCGAGAAGTCCCGTTGCACTTTCCTTTCTGAGCCAACAAATGAGGCGTGAAAAGGGTATCTTGTCAAAGCCAGTGTGGTGACCGTCTTCCTGCAGAGAAAATTTAAACCTCAACTCGTAAGGAACTGTATATGCGCACCCCTCTGGGTGGGCATATTCATTAACACTCCGTGTTCGGAATCTGACACGTTGGCCTGAGTACGTAGCTGATCGTCATCCGGAGCTGCAAAATGCACTTTCCGCTCGGCTGCAATAAGAACGCCATTAAACTCCTTCCAGCAATTTCTATTGAGTAGAGGCAGCCTGTCGAGTTTCTTCACGCGGCGCGACGTGGGCAAGGGCAATCTAGGTGCAGGTGCTTCCGAACGTTCTCTCTGGCCAATGCGGAAGTTTTCGATGTTGTAGAATATCGAACAGACGTACATAACTACATATTACACAGCATGATAGAAATATACCCAGCATAGCTACATACAAGTTAGAGTGCTAGAATACGGTACTAAGAAAATTTGCTGAAAATCGACCAGAACTGAAATCCCCTACCACTCCCACTCCGCAAAAAGACCCCTCTTTTGAAGACTGTATTTATAACAATGAAAACGATTTTTTATGTAATCGAGGATATCCACCTAAAAAAACAACGACAACACAACATAAAAAAGCTAATGAGAATACAGAGAATATCAAGAATAGAACCAGTACTAGCATGAAGATAGTGAAACAAAGTAATCAAGGTAAACAAAGCACTAAGGGACTTTTTGCAGATACCTGTAAATAACCGTTTTATGCTGCCTTAGAGAATTTGGAAGCTCAAATTTCTTTGTTAGTTTCAGCAATTCAGTGCCTGCTCAGTGCCTGCTGTGATTTGAGAAGAAAGTAGATCTGATATTACTATAAGCTCTGAGAATTTGGATTTCCCATGGGTCACCCCTGGTGTTGGAATGAGATATTGAATATAATTCATCCACAGAAAGACCCACAGCCGCATTTATCATCTTATACATAAATTGTGACTAAGTCATATTTTTTCCTGCAACGGGCGATAGAGCGTAAATGAGTTTTTTCCTTTCAGATGTCAAGGCAATGCTGTTGTACTCATATCCATGTACTCTAATCCATTATTCTAATCTGACGATTTCTCGCTTGGTACTAAGATCAAACACAGTAGTATCATACTCTAGCACACGCCTCACATAGGTCTTGTATGCACATAACAAGTGTACTACTGGGTTCGTTCTTAGAGATTTAAATATGTTGTGCACAACTCTTTCAGCTCTCTTTACCGTATATTCGCAATGCTCTCTGAAGGAAAGCTTATTGTCTAAAATGAAACCTAAGTCACCCAATGAACCTGTGCTGTTGAGTTCTACCCCACCAAGTCTGTAGGTATTTCTGTTGAATTGCTGTCCCAGATGAGGACTTTTTGTTTTGGAATGCGATCGCTCCGTTTAAAGCAGTCCTTGCTTTCAAACACTTTAACTGCAGCTCTTAGCTGTAGCATGGAGCATCCCTGGGACTAGCTTAAACTCTTTCGTTTATTATTAGAGAGGCATCCCGCCTCCATTAGCTACCAAGCAAACTGTTGCGGTACTACGTAGCCGCTGCAAAGCCCTTAGCCTTCGCAGGTGTTCTAATCCTATTTATTTAATTACACCTGACATTTCCCACTCTCATCTCTTCTTCTCGGTAACAGCCGTAATCTTCTTGTTCGACGTCCTGTAATAGCGAGCTCCTAATCACCCAACAAGAAGAGCAGCGTGTTATTACACGCTTCGCCCCTTGATATCAACTTTCACGAATATTCTCAAACAAGCTTTAGTATACGAGCGCTGGAGCGTCGAACAGTTAAATAATCCAATAACGCGTGGTAGCGCCGTTGAAGCAGGAGCTGGCTATCGCGTGCACCCTGAATCCAATTTCTAATCGCTTCTGTGAATATCGTCAAAGTAGAATACGTGGCACACACCAGAAGAGACCGTACCCTAGTCATCTGCACTTGAAGTCTTGAATTCGAGCAGATGTCTGTTGGGTGAGCAATGCTCTTCCAAAGCAGCTTGTTTCTCGTTCGGCGAGACAGCTAGCGCACGTTTGTTGACTCAATATGCTGGACACGTCGCTGATTTTGAAGGCGTCGTGGGGCTGACGTCGAGCTAGGAGGTGGTTATCGGAGGCATTCCGAGAATGTGCGTCGACAGAGCAAGCACGGTGACGCCCGATGATCAGAGATCTCTGTTTCGCGGCTACAAGGACCGCCCGAAGTAACAGGAGTAGACCGCTGACTGACCGACAAGCTCTCCCGTCATCAGAAGCACCTTGTGGACAGGCTGAACATTATCGTTACTGAAACGCCGAAAGAGTTTTGCAACTACGCCTGTCATACCTTCGTCTGCTGCTTCTGCAGTCTTTTATCTTCTGCTGCTTCTGCGGTCTTTTACCGTCTATCGGATAATCCGTATGGAAATTTTCACAATTGAATCTTCTATCTTTCCGGATTTAGGCAGCGAATGTGTTTTAGACGTATCTTTAAAGAACGAACTGACTACTGACTTCTCCATCGGCTGGCCACTGCGAGCATCTTATGTAGGCCACGCACACACCTCGACGAGCCTCGCGAAAGCTTAGGGGTGAGTGAGGCGGCGACGCACCTGGCATGAACGCCAATCAGCCGAGCAACACGGATTCAGTTTTCGTTCAGTTTCCAACCCTCTCACGTTTCTGAAATCGTTATTTAATAGCTACGTATAGACTAGCTATAGACTGTAGGCAGTTCGTATAGCCATCAGGGCATGACCTAGCGCAGCAGGTCTCACAGCCTTTCATGAATTCCACGAAAGACTCCAGAAAGAGTGTGACGACTCTTGACTCCTCGACCACTTTTTATTTCCTCTTATGCGGCGCACCTCAATGTTGCGTTTCATTTTCCTTCTTCTCGTGTTTCAGTGCTCAAGTATTCCGTGAGCTTTACGCATTGGCTGCTTTTACCAAATATAGTGTTTTGGGCTAATATATAAATATCTAATTAAAATAAATTAATATTTGGGAGAAAATCAAATGACTGACTTAACGCCCTCCAGTACCTTGTAAGAGGTGATAATTCCGACATTGATCTTCTATCATAAGCCGATCTTTGGTGAGGATGAAGGGAGCCGGGATAATGTATGCTGCAGCATTTGACGCTTCGTTGGTTCTTTGTTTGTGTATTTAAGGCGCGCAAACAAGCTAAACACACTGCAACGCCACCAGATAAAGGCCCGTCTGCAAGTCATCAAGGATGTGGCCACTAGGACTACGAAGGCACCAGCGCTTCCTGACAGTTGGGAGAGACTGAGCACATACCTCTCCCTGAGCGTCGAGCACGGTGCCCGTGTTGACCGCGTTGCGGCCTACTCCTATCGCTGCGCCTTTGCAGGCCGTCGACGAGGCCAACGTCGAGCGGGAAGGGACCGACATCAGCAGGCGCAGCCCCGCTCCCGGCAGGACCGGGTCCTGCACGTCACCACTGTGCACAGGGCAGGCGCGTTGTTCCTACGCAGCACAGTTCACCTCCCGTGTGCCGCCGCTGCTGCCGACGCTGCAGGCGGGCGGGCGGGCCGGCCGTCAGGCACGTGCGTTCGCCCCGAAAGTGCTTTGACTTCGAGGGCATTTCTCTCTCTCTCATTCTCAGCAAGTTCAGCTGCACATGCCTCTGCATATCCAGCACACGCACATGCACGCTGTGTAAGCACAAAGTGCACTTCGAGAACTCGCACTCAGTCGAGCTCTATTATTGCCTCTGCCGCATGCACTTGATCCGCCAGCTCGGCCGCTCAGTCCGATAGAGGCTGCGCATTTGGAGCACAATCCGCTTCGCCCTGCCTAGAGACTATCCCTACGATAGGTCTGAATGGCCGAAGAGAGGCGCATGAATAGAAGCGCACGAAAAGCAGTCTGAGCTGATCAAAGATTGTACACAGTAGCCTCGACGACAGTTTGTTTCGTCGTCAATGCCGGCGATCGGTGACCCATGAAGTGGAGTTTCAGTGGCCGATGGTTCGGATCCGTTCGTTGTGACCCCTTTTCACATGTTTATAAAAGTACAAATATATGCTAACAATATTATTGAATGTCGGTCACAGTGATTGACTGGATAACTGGTTGCAATCCGCTGTGACTCATACATACTTGAGTTGCAGAGCGAAGGAATCTCAAGATAAAGGATAGAAGACGGCGTTACTCAGGCGCATTCTAGGATGCGCCGCAAATTCTACTTCTAGATGACATTTGAATGCGTATTTAGCCTACACAATGATTTGAGGTGACCAGCCGATGGAAAGACCAGTGTTTTGCCGTTCCACGACAAGTTTGGTACCAGTTCACCGAACGCGAAGGGATAGGATTGGTCGGCCTGAATGGGGAATCCGAACGAAGAACCTTGAATCGAAGGAGTACGTACCACAGCTGCAGTCTCCTCCGACTGCACTTCCATGCTCGAAAAGGGAAACTAACTTTGCTAAGAATTATTTGGGAAGTTATACGCGGACGATAAGGTACGTTGAGACACAAAACCATGAGGTTCTGCCATGACGAAACACACGCTGAGTGAGCGAGGTAGCTTCAAAAGAGAACAGGAAATCAAAATATGTAAGAATGACTCACCGCTGGAGATCTGCAGCTACAAACAGCTGATATTGGCTTGTTTCCTTGACTTTTCCGTACTCTCTGATTTTTTTATAGATTCTTGTAGCGCCAGCACATGTCACAGGTCGAATATCGAAGGCCTGCACCATCGGTGCAGATTTCGAGATAAACCGGTAGAATTCCACGGGTAACATTGCTAACGCTATTAAAAAATGGGAATGTAGCAAAGGAATCCATAGCACTGCTAGTGAATGTAATAACCTTTACTTTTATAAACGCGCAAAACCAAATCATACCACACCGACTAAAACCTATGAGACCGCAGCCTTACTCCTAGCCCATCGGTCCCGATTCTAAGGACGAAGCCGAGCATTAACCGCGAGAGGCTGCTGTCCCAACCTTTAATCGCCTCATACGCTGTTTTTTGTGCAGCTCGGTCGAGATAGTCGAATTTTCGTATTTCTGAGGCAGGGGCGATTCGTTCGTGTACAGCGCTCCCGTCGTTCAGACCTACCGTTGGGATAGTGTTCTGGTTAGAAGTTTCTTTGCTAGGAAATGGTCAGATCAGACAGTCGGGCATAGGTGAACGAGCAGCATGACTGGATTCTCCACCACAGAAACGGTAAAAATCCAGCAAAACAGCCCATCGCCACTTTTACAGACGTTGTCGCTGAAATTCCAGAGCACGGGACTGTGTTATCGACGAAGGCAGCGGGTCGTCGGATGTTCCCAAGTCCCCCGGGTTCTGTCGGTTGGCGTAGTGGGCAAGACCGCCTGACAACAAAAGGGTCAAGGGTTCGGTTCCTGTGTTACGTGTCTGTCTTGCATTATTATATTCTCTCGCAGAAACTCTCAAATAGCACGATTCAAGGCAAATGAGAGATCGGAAAACTAACGCGTCTTCGCAATACTCTTTGGTGATGCTGAAAGTTAGCAGTTCTCAGAAGACCTCAGAATTTCTTATCAAAGCAAAAGAGGAGGAGGTTTTGTATCTGACTGTCATCGATGACCTTCAGTGCGTTGAACAGGTCACTGGTGCCATTCATCTAGAGGATGAGGTAGGTGAAAGGTAAGACTCATTGTGTAAGATGACGGACTCGCCACCAAATAGTGTGTGCATATTTCTAGGTCACATATCCTAACATATTCCATATATGCATCGTTGGCAAGCAAACTCCCATTCAACGGTGATAGGAGTAGAATTTTTTCGTATGATCAACGACGGCCAGGCGCGGAGGAATCTCTCACTACAAAAAGAACCTTTAAATTGATCACGTCACTAAAAGGGGTTACGAGTAGTTAGTTTACGATGTCTTCTCTCCCTTGTTTTGATTCATATTGTTTGGTGAAGTCTTCTTCACTGCATCAAGTATATATGTAGAGTATAATAATGCACCACAAACTCGCAAAGCAGGTACCGAACCGACGACCTTCGCTCGTGCAGCACCCGCCCTTCTCACTGCGCCTCCCCTCCCCTGCTTCCTTCAGAGCGCCGGGGGCAACGGTTGTCCTGGATTTCCACTACGTCGATAATGGTAGTCCAGCGATGGTGGTCGCTTTCATATGCCCGACTGAGCGTTCTGACGATTCCCTAGCTAGATAAAATCAGGGGATCTCCAGCACCTCGCGACTCTGCTCCCCAGAAGGGAGAGGCAGCATTGTCGCGATTTCATTGTTTCAACATCACACAGTCCACAGAAGGCCACGGCGAGATACCAGTTCTTGGAGGGCGACAAGTGCTTCGTCAGCAAAAACGATTCCAAGACGAATTGTTCGGTTTGATGTGGGCTTTTTTCGACGTCACAAGGTCGGCTCAGGTACAGTCGAGGTTGAACCGAAAGTGCATCTCCAGGGCACTGTCCTAGCACACCTCCGCTCGGCTGGCCAGTTTTTGCCCGTGGCCCTCGTCCGCGAGCTCTGTAGGGCCTGTTGGCGCGTCATCGCCTCGCACTTTGCCAGTTATCGGCCGAAGAAGCGGCCGGGCAACAGATCCATTATGTCAGCGGTTCCCTGTCGCCCTCGTGCACCTCCACCCACACATCCTTGAACAGACCTCTTAGCCTACCGCCCGAGTCAGGACGACAAATCCGGTGCGCCTTATAGGATCTGCCAAGTCTGTTCGCCGATGACAGAGAACACATGGAAGCTGTCGCCAGCCAGCTAAAGTTGTTTACAAAGCTAACTGGGGGGAAATGACAGCTAGGGCTTGCTAAGGGCTAGGAGAGCTCCTGGTCGCCTATGGATAACGGCCCTAGCGACACTCCTAGGAGAAAGTTTGCATGTAAAATCGCACTGGTCTAATCGTGCTACGGCTTTTTTGACGAGGGTTAGGGAGCGATTCCTCCTTAATCGCACCGGGTTTATTGCTACGGGCTCCTTCCCCAGTGACGCCCAAGCGCTCCAAAAGTAGGGTGAGAACTATTCTATCAGTGAGCTGCATATACGAATACGCTAGGATTCCTATATGCAGGTTTCGGGGCCAGAACTCAAGTATCATAAAGCATGCTATGCACTACTAGCAGAGGTACTGTTATGTTATATTTTACGACCGCTGCATGTGTGTAGTGTGTCCTATGGGGAGGAAAGATGACAGCACGACTATGGAGGTAGCGCAGCTTATGTTATGTACAGGATGTAGGAATGCAGTGAAGAGTACGTCGGAGAAGCGAGGACGTCATTATGCATCTTGGCTAAGCGACGCTCATAGGGTCAGAGATGATTCGAATAATTCATTCCTTCGGGTAATACAACGTCATGTGACATGGAGGTGCCCCACTCCCGATGGTGGTCACGATCCTAACATGTGGACGTGACCTTTCATACCTCCTAAAGCTCGAGAGGTATTTTGAATCGCATTCCGAAACCCCAAAATCAAGCACGCGGCTTTCGTACCTGGGGCCAGATTCATCAACGGCTTACCGGACCGGTCGGTAACGGTGGAATATACCGCCAAACCTGCAGATACCGCGATTCATGAGCAATCCGTGTGGTAAATTTGGGGTCGATCTCTTTGTCTCGGTTACTTAGGCCGGCATGGTTAATCCGCGATGAGATAATACCAGCGGTATCATTTATGAATCTGGCCCCAGATAGTCTCTGCGAATTCTAACCTGCCATATGCTCAAGCTCATCATCGTTTACCTCCTGATTATCGGTTGGTGGAGCTCGGCATAACGGTCAGGTTTCTGTAGTACGATAGCAAGAAAACTTTGCTAAGCGCTGAAGAATAAGAAAACTTTGCTGAGAGCTTCGGTAGTTGCTCTACGCTTCGTTTTAATCTCCTTTTGAAATTCTCTCCACAGAGTGAAATCACCTTTGGAGAATCATCTTATGTAACAAATGTTTCGCAATGATTTTTCGATGGTCCAAAAAACCGAAACCGCTGAAAGGTGATCCGAATAAGGTGATTTGACAACTTGGCTTACAGCTTTACGGGACTGCTACTTTAATAAAGAAGATCATGTTGAAATCCATGTAGAATTCGGCATGGCTCTTCTCACCACCGGAGTTTGAGGAGCTATTCAGGATTTCTGGGTTCAAATCTAAAGGAAGGTTTTGTCCAGAAAATTACTGCAGGGAACATTGACATTTGTTAGAATGTCTCCTCTAGGTAGAACAAAGGCCTGCTTCCGGTTTTCGAGAACGTCACTTTTCCAGGATGCGTATGGAAGACAGAGTTGAATGAACCTTTGTTCCGGAGTTTCGTATGTCTATTTGATCCTAGTGGAGAACTCAACCTATGCATTAAAGCACGGCTGATTGTTGTAAACTGAACAATGGAAGGAATCCCGGGATTTTACCAAGAATATCACGATTACGGTCAAGGACCACATCGCGCTGATCCTTTTCTTGCCCATTTCTTTGCTATTCCGTTCCGTTCGAGAACAGCCCATAGCCCATCTCTCACAGTTAAGGACACCTGTTTTGCATAGACACCTTTCGTTGAGGACATGTGCTCTGTTAGTGGTTAACCACGTCAACTGAACACAACGGCATAGTGCCAAGATCCATGGAGAGTCGAACGTGGGACTTGCACCCTCCCACCAGATTGCTGATACAGTCTGCATTGGTCGACCACCTAGGAGCCCTCCTTTACTGTCCAATGTTACTTCTCTCGTTGTACTCTCGTGGACCACACGTCAAAAATTCCCCTTTCAAAACAGGGAAGGAATGCCCAATAGCGAACCACGGTAGACGTTCGCGGACATTCCGGTGTATTGCAAACCGCCAGTTTGGATGAACAAGTGCGAAAAGCTGATGGGCCCTTCCGAAAACACTAAGTCCTTCTTGTGTTGGTTGTGATCCTCAGCTTCACCACTGACCTGATTCATGCGGTGTGGCCTATTATTATAGAAGTGCCGTCTTGTTGTTTGTCGAGAAGAGCTCAAAAATCTAGAACGTGCGTGTAATCGCTTTCCAAGAAGTTCCGTCGTAGTGTTCACATCCCACTCATCAATTACCCCTTTTTGGCCATTCTACGAACGTGATCGTATTATTCCCTTCACATCGAGGCGTGAGAGGAATAATATTTGCTATTCATTGTAATAACAGTAATAGATACAGTTTTAAGTCAGCTCTATTAAGGTGCCCTATCCCAACTAGCTTATCTTTCCACTGGCCCTGGTTATTAAAGTTGAGCCTGGCTGTAGGTGTTAGGCCCCTGCTATACTCTCGCGGGAGCATCCGCGGAACGTCCGCGGACTATGGGTGCACCGCGGATGGCGGGCGTGGCGTGGCGCGGCGATTGGCCAGGTGAGAGATCGCGGCGCGATTCCCGCCCTTCCGCGGACGCTCCCGCGGGAGTATAACATAGGCCTTAACCACAGTTGCAATTCACCACTGTGCCCTTGACTCTCAGATGGCCAGACCGCTGTTTGCTTTTGAAACAAAGAGGCCGTCAATCGCAGTACAGAAGGCCCCACAAATAATGTCTGAAATCCAGTGCGAAGAAGAGCTTGTCCTTCGGATCGGTGGAAGTCAGCAGTGACCGTGTGATGCTCCCACCAGCCCGTTTTCATCTGATGCTGTCTGCGACGCAACAGAAGACCGATCTGAACATCCAATGACTGTTATAATAAGAATTCGTTTTGAGACCAACGACTAAAGTGAAAAGAGGTGTAAGGTCACTAAGTTGAGCAAATGATGCACTTTAGGGGCTTTCAGACCCAATTCTGTTGTTATCTCACCCCGTATCGGCGGCTAGCATTTTCGTTTCTTCTGCATAGTCGCATTGCCATCCAATGTGTGGGCGTTTTCCAGAAATACCCATCCATTCAGTGCAGTGCTAAGCACAGCTGCTTAGAAGGCATGAGACCAATGAGTATACCAGGGGTATCCATATCTAACTGACAAAGGCCGTGATGTCATGAGAACTCTTTTCTCGCCTACTTGTCTTCGTGAAAAAAACCAACCATTCAGAAATGAGGCAAAGAGTAGACCGGAGTACTGGGACTGAAAGAGAAATTCTTTCCGCCGACAGGTGCAGACAAATCTTTCTGTTGCATTAGTGCAGTGCGTGGAAAATGCTGAAGTGTTAATCAGCTGGAACTGATTAGTAACTTCCGATGCGAAGCACCGTCACCGTTCTTATGTTATGTATTGCCTCTTCTACGCAATTGATGAGGTGAAAAATCGAAGAGACACCATAGCCGCTGGTCACCTCCCGATGAAATCTCTACAGAAGAAGTGTGTAGGCGATGTATCGCCGCATGCTTCCTTATGTGTTGAACGCAGTGGAATAAAAAAGGTGTTGCTCTGCAAAGTGTGACTGTGAGAACGTTATCTGAGTATAGAAACCAATGAATCAGCAAATTAAATACTGGAACGTGATGCTAAGCTTACGCTAAGCTAAGTTTTGTTCCCACATATTAAAAGAGAGCTTAGTTGACCTTCTTCGCCTCTTCCCTTGTACAGTTTTTTTTTTCACATATCACACCTACCAGAGGCTAACGGACCTGAAGAACGGCGAGTCGAAAATTCTGCTCATGTTCCTAAGCTCGTCGCCATAGCATCGGTGCACACCCACCCCATAAGTATGGATCCTTTTTTGTTGCGTCTAGCTCTCGTAGTCCCCGAACGAGTTACCTATGTATGTGCCAACGAAAGGTGAATGGTACGGAGCCTCAGCCGCTAGAGGCTCTGTACCATTCAGCGTTCAGCGTGTGTAGACGATGTGCAAGCAGGGATGAAGGGAAATGGCAATCCCTAATACCCAGCAAGTAGCGCGACATATATCATGGCTCGTTCTCCGTGGACGTCATCCCTTGACGACATACGCACGTGCTGAATGCACTTCGCAGAGACAGGAAGATAATGGGCTCCACCACGCATCCTTTGTCTTGGAGACGACGCCGAGCATTACAGGCCATTGCGCGAACCTCCATCATGACGGGATCAAGATTCTGCCATGGCATGCGGTGAGCTTGCAGCATAGGATACCTAGAACGCAACGGTTGAGATTATGAGATGGTTGCGGAAAAGTAACGAAAAGACGCGAGCTGGGGAAGATGAAGGTGAACTGGGCATTGATCTTGCAAACTGCTAGTTCCAGATTTAATCGAAGCAAGCGGAAGTAGGTGTATTGGGCCGGAAACATCAGAAGCAGCAGCCGCCTATGTTGAAAAACACACGAAAAATTTGACTTGAAATGTAAAGCGTAAAGAAATGGCACGACCAACCAATCCCTGTTTGGGATGCGCCACTCATCCTAATTGCATCGTAGAGGTTGCTTTAGTGCGTACTAGACCTTCTGTAACGTACTCACACAGAATATAGAAGTTAAATGCTGAAGCAACAAGCAACACTTCTCAAGATGTCAGCATTTTCCGCGCCTTGTAATTGCTTATGAAGAGGAAGAAAAATGGATGCATTAAACAGAAGAACCCAGGAGCTACATTAAACACTAACAAAACGAAAGTTCATAGCGTGCAGCGTCTTCATACGGACTGAGTCGGCAAGGTAGTAGTTTCTCTCAGTACTGCAAAAGTTCACCTGCTACAAATCTTTGATCCTTCGGAGATTAAACTGCTTCTGCAGTTCAGACACTAAGCTACGCCTTTATTCCAGCCGAATTTTCGCCGTTGCTGCCATTATCGGAGTTAAGAAGAAGGAAGTATGGTTTGGGCGGCTACAACACAAATGCCATCTCATTCACTTACACAACAGTTGAACAGTACGTGAAGACGACTTCGTAGGGAGGTAAGGAGAGGGCTAATCGCTGAGTGTGGGCGAAAGGAGTGAGTAGCCAGCGCCACTAGACTTGCTCTCTATGCTCAAATCTCGTCTTCTCTGCTAAAAGACGTAGACGCCAGACGTATAAGCGAGGGCAACGGCGGACGGTGACGTGCATTTCGTGTAGAGCGAATCTCGTACCCAGTGCCACTGACTGCTGAAATGAAATCGTGTGAACGCCCTGCAACACACCTAATAAGTCGGAGCACTCACGGTCAGTGCTACTATGACCGCTAGCGAGTTAGACCTCCGCTTCTGCCCTTTATTCCATGTGGCTGTGCGTAGCCGCCCTTTCCTGGAGAAAGTGGAGCTCGCTTTAGAATTTCCAAAAGCTGCTGACACTGAATTCTGCTGAATCTTTTGCAAGGCCCTTGCAACCTTCAATACTACGACAAACTTCGATGGTTAAAAAAAGTGGCATTTCCTACCAGCACGAATTATGGGTACAAAACGAACCGCAGTTCTTTGCTGAAGTATCTTTCTATTTTTTGGAGTACCGCTAGAAGCGAAAGGAGTAAACACAAGTTGCACAAAATTCCAGAGTTACAACGCTACAGGTTAGGTCTAGATTTCTTGAGAAACTGCGCCATGGGGAGCTCATCCTTTTCATCGGTGTGTAATCATGCCCAAGCCACGAACTGAACGAATAAACGAATAATATAAAACATAAGAAAATGTAAAATTCGAAGAAGTGAAGAAAGATGCAAAATAATAGAATTTTAAAATTACAATTATTTGAAAGAATGGTATGCAACAAAATATAAAACATATAAAAAGTTAGGCATACCTTTTCTTCAACGTTGATTTTTTTGTTCCTTAAGTGATTGAGCAGTGCCACATGTGCCGCAAGAATACGCTATGACTATTTTCTTACGGCTCCTAGCTTCAAGAATGTATCGGAATTGTGTGTAACAGATAAAAAGATGTAAGGGCCAGTATTCGGATATTCGTTAGAACGAATGTTCATGAAGATGTCTGAAAGAGATCTTAAAGTAAGAGAACAACCGAACCTTTACGATTCAGAAAGGAAAAGGGAAATGGAGTTTGCCTACGGAAAGTGGAGAGTACGATTTTTAAGTACAGAGAAGGCGTGCAGTGCTGAAGCTTGAGGTTTTGATTTCTGCGCTTTGCTCGACGACAGATGGCATATGAAGGAATGTGGATCGCGGAACCAATCAGAAACACTGAAATCAGTGGGCAAAAAGTAAAAGTAGCCTAAATATTCAAACCGGTTATATCAACCACAGCGTTCCTTACTGCGATGCTATAAACAGCTTTTAAGTAGATTTTGCTGAGCTTCAGGGTAACTTCCTACAGCCAGTCGGCGTACTATCTATCTAGCACAACTGCGATTTCATTTTGTAAATGCTGGCTTTCTGAGGCCGGATTCATCAGCGACTTACAGCACTTTAACAGAGAAAATACAGTCGAAATGCCTGATAGCGCGGCTTATCAAGCGTTATGGTGAAGCATTGCGCTGCGCTATCAGGAATTTCGGATGTATTTTCTCTGTTCAATTTATTCAAATTGCTGTAAGTTGTTGATGAATCCAGCCCTGATAGCCTCGCTAGCCTGCTGAGCTTTTCTCATGCTCTCAGCAGCGCTGCTGATATGTAGATGTCAAATGCAATCCTAGCTTGATGCTATAAAGCTCAATCATAGCTCATCATCTGCTCTCTGTGGTGCCATCTGCCATCAGACGGCTCTTTAACTGCCCAGAAAGAAATCTGCTCCAGGAAGACAACAATCCCGCACAACAGCTTCGACAGCGGTGCGTTAGGCATGGCGCGGGTGAAAGTCAGTGGCGTGGGCCCTTCGGCAGCACCTGCTCGCCTCGGGACTACTGCCGGTGTGATGGTGGATAACACGTCGAGCGGCTTGCAGAAGTGCATGTTGGGACCTGGCAAGAAGTAGTCCTCTCGGTTGCGAAACGCGCGGTCGACGCCCGCGGACAGCGCCCCGTCTGGCTGTGTGTTCTGGTGCACTCTTCGAAAACGACGCGACGGAGAGTGCGTGTTTGTCGCGATGCACTCGCTGTGCTGCTGTCCGCGGCCTTGTTTTGCAGCACTTTCCGATGAAGGGGAGGGGCTCGTTGCCCCGACGTCGGCGTAGCCCGCGCGGAGGGCACTGCCATCGACCTCCCGCGACGGTATTCCTCTCCACGGAAGCTTCCACCACACTCGTTCACGGATGCGACCAACAGCCCCGCTTTCTTCGAGCCACAGTAGCTCCTTGTACAGTATCACAGGAGTTGGATAAATGCCTAGCATTGAGCATACGCAGTTTCTACTTCAGGTGTTCACCAGATCTTGGCTGTGCTCTTCAACAAAACACGAATTCGACACAAAATGGGTTTCAGGCGTGGACTGCAGCGTGCGGTGTAGGATAGCATAGTCGGCCTTCCGAGCGGAAACCGAACCCCACACTAAGATTTTGATAAAATAAGTCTATTATGAAAAAGGCAAGGAGTATTCATCGTCTAAACTCTACATCCCCAAACCCGTATTGCGCCACGTAATGCTCTCAACTTGGGGCACAGTGGCTGTATGAATTATTCACTGTAGCGCCGTCTGATGAAGTATGCACATCGAGGATTATATTAGACGGAGATCCACTTGATCAGCAGACATTTTCCATTGCTTTTCAATGAGACCTCTGCCAACGGACATACTGGTGAACTGAGGAAAGAGAAAGAACTCAGCTGCCAGTGTATACGACGCAATCGCTGCCAAAATCAGCGAAGGGCCTGAAAACACTTGAGGTTTGCAGAGTATTCGGCTACATTGGGGGTTCTTTGCACTCTGAGACCAGAAGGACTTCAGAACTATCGTCGGTTGACAGCTTTTGTCCTTTTCGAAGTTGCATTCCAGCACAACTGCACTGCTTTCGAAATCAACATCCGTTTTCTGGCCGCCGTTTAGGTCCGTTCTTTTAGATATGTCAGGTTCAGGATGCAGTACACGCTCTGTGATATATATTCGTAGGTGGAAGAGCAAAAAAGACGTAGCACACGCATGCTGTCTGCCGAATGCCTCTCAGCTCACATAGTTCTAGCCCTTTTCGAAGGCAATCGCATCAAGCATATTCATAGCTGGGATTCTTCAAGGGTGCGCCGTGCATTCCGCGACTCATTGAGAAAGTGGACTTGGAAGGAAACAGTAATTGGGAGTTGTCTGCTGTTCTCTCAAGAAGATTGTCTTCTCAACTCTACCTCTTGTATGTTGTTCAGCAAGTGCCTTTCATATGAAAAACCACACCGCAGCCATGTCTGTTTTTCACGTAATACTCTAATGGCCAGCAGCATTACTGTTGCCCTCCTAGTCAATTGTTCTACGCATTTCCTAGTAGGAGAAAGGTGAGGTTATCTTTGGATAGTGCAGGCATGCTGCTGGCAATTAAGAAGCTACACTCTGTCTTCAGTTTCGCTTTCCCTGACTTCTCAACGTAGCGATACAGTTCTACATATCAGAACGCAGTCGGGAAGTTACCACTGAGCCAAGCGCTCAGGTGTCCAAAAAAATCGGACGCTAGGCGGGATAGGGGAATAATACTTCGTTAACCTAGAAGTGGCCCGAATAGGGCCCTGCGCTAGTGAACCCTAGTAAGGAAGGAGACATGAAAATTTCATCGTCGAAGCAGTGAGTCGCCTCCCCAACCCATAAAAAAGGATAAATGGCGGCGTTATTAATCCCCTTTGGGATGCGCCGCGCATTCTACTTCTAGGGGATGTCGTGGAGGCCAGTTGAATGCGTATTTGGCCATACAATGACTTGAGGTGGCCAACCGATGAACAAGTCAGCACTTTATCCTTCCCAGACAAGTCTGGTACCAATTCACCGACCCCGGAGGGATGGAAGGCTTGGTTGGCCTGGGCGGGAAATCCTAACCAGGAACCTGGTATCGGGTGCAGGCGACAGCCGGCGCCTCCTCCGACTGCGCTCCACGCGCCCTTCCCAAGCCATACTACGCGAAAAATTCTGGAAGGTCTCGTTATGCGTTTTCTTCAAGCGTTGGATCAGCACCACGGATGAGCCTAGTCCTGAGCGGGTTACCTACTCTACAGCAGAATCTGCCTTCCTTGCAGGGATAGGCGGAGTTTGATGGTGTTTGATTCCTGTTATGCGCGACGGTCGAGATCTTAGAGGGCTTCTAGACGAGTAGGTGGGGACTGCACTTGCGGGCGGCTGTGTGCTGAGTGACGGAGGCTTCGCCTTGTTGTTGCTGTTGCGCTGTGCGCTAGGACAGAGATCGGGTTCGCCGCTCGCGGGCAGTTCCGAGGGAGGGCGAGGGGGAAAACAGCGAAGGGCATGTTTACGCGATGCGACGGCGACGGCGATTCCGTCGTGGCCGGCGTGTCCACGCCCATTCAGAATTCCCAGTCGATCGTCGACGTCTCGCGTACGCATCGTTCGTCTGTTCAGTACCTCCGTTCCTTCTTTCGAGCTACCGCCATCATTTTCATCAGCCGTGCACGGGGTACTCCAAAGGCTCAAAGGGCTCTCCTATCCTGTAGCGTTTTTTTCGAGAGTGACCGCATTCTGCGAACGCACTTTAGTGCACCATCAGAAAGTGCAAGGCCCTGCATTCTTTCCTCGGCGCTCCTCCCCATCACCAGTCTAATTTAAACCTTCCAGTTTCCAAAGTAACGGGACGACAGTCACAGCGGCTGCGCCGTACAGGGGAGCACCGTGGTCGACATGCGTTTCGCTCTTCGCACTTTGCTTTGCACTTTCGCGGAGGTATATGACGCAGTGGAGTGGCTGACAATGAGATGTGCTGCTGCTGTGCTGCTCCCGCAGCATCGCCCACCTCTCCGGCATCTCCCTTCGGCCTCGTTTTTTGCCGCACTGAGCTAATCGCCTGGAAACTGCTTTCGCGAATTGTCTCGGTTCGAGTAACTGAGCGCGTGCCTAAACTCCTCAGCGCCGTGGCCTGCACACCTCTTGCACTTCAGGACTCCCAGCTGTTGCGTCCTCCTTGTTATCATCACGCCGCGTCACAACATGCTCTTTCGCGGTCTGGGTTAGTAGCCCTGGGAAAGTCCTTTGTATTTTCGCGTTCCTCCGTCACTCGCACTCCAAAACGGAAAACATCGATCACATGCGTCCCGCCTTGTTAGGCGGTGCTTTCGTTACGTCGTATTATTCTGAACGTCGTGTTTTTCCCCGTTTTCTACTAGTTGAACTCTTTCAAAGCGGGCATGCCGAGGCTAGGCTACCGGCGCCGGCTGTTCGGCCTCCGTCAGCCACAGATAGCTGCTGTTCTGTGTCGCTTTTTCGCGAACTGCTTCCAGCCCCTCCGGGGGCATCACTCTGCAGCAGCAGCGCCTGGAAGAAGAAATCTTTGTATTCGGCACACTCGCCCTTCCTCCTCTCATTTCGTCGTCGTCGTTCATCGCTCGTGCACTTTAACCGTCTGTCAATGTCCTAAAAGGTCACTGTTTTCTGCACTTTCCGCTATGTCGGCGCTGTACTTCCACAGACACGCCCACCGCATCGGGAAACGTATGCCCATTGCCTGGCGTTTTCGCATGTACTCTGCCGTACACTCGGCTCCGCTCCTTTCCCTAGTCATCAGTTGACGATTTTCAGATGAACAGTGACGGCCCGCCTGTCTCGAACATCGCTCCTACCCTAGACCTGCAGGCCCTTCTGGCGACTATGCCCGAATTCCAGATGCTACCATCGCTGTCCACAGTGGTGAGTTCCACATTAACTAGGAGGCATCTGTAGCCACGGTAACGTTATTTCAGGCGAAGGAGGGCTCCAGCACAGAAATGGCATCGTCGCAGTCGCTGCTGTTTCCTCCGATACCGAACGATCAGCTGGCAGCACTCTCGCTCGGACTGTTTCCCCTTTCGGGATTCTCTATGTTCCCGCTCCTGCCCATGGGTCCGATGACTTCAGCACTTCCTCCTCACTCCACAATCGAGAGCCTGGGACTCATGACCACTAATGTGAGTCCTCCTTCTGAGTCAGCTCCTAGTGTGTCGTTGCTCAACGTGGGTATTTCAGAATCTTCGTCAGAGCACGTCATCAGTCATGGCGCCGCCCGGAGTGGATACACGTCCGCGAGCGTTCTCAAGCGCAGCTGCACTACAGCGACCGAAGGTACGGTTGCGTTCCGCTACAGATTGTCAAAGTGCAGCGCGAGTGAGTCAGAATCAGTCGGTCGTTTCTGGTCATGCAACTTCCTGCCAACGACGATAACAAAAAGGGCACTGGCAGTGTCGCGCTGAGCAGAAAACGATTTACAGCGAATGCGCTTCGCCGGACGAGCTGCGTTTCCTAATAATCAACGTTTAGCAGCCGCCCACTCCGGAGAAGAGGCGAAAGCGGTCGCGGAAGGCGCAGGAAGAGGAGCAGTCCAGCGTGCTGCGCATGTTGGTCGACGAGGAGGACGATGCACCTCTGAAGCTCCGACAGCCACCGTCGACGAAGGATCTTGACGAGAAGCTGCGGATGGACGCCGCGAAAGGTGAGACATTCTCCGTGCTCGCGTTCCTTGCCGTCTCAATGGTCGGTTGGCGGTGTCACTTTGACATCGAGTATATCCCTTCTTAGCTTCAGTGCTGAGCGAGAGCAGCCCACCGCCTGCCAAGCGGGCATCCCCGGAACGTCTGGTCGATCTGATAGAGGAAAAGCCGTCTCGAATCGCCCTCAGACGAATCATCCGCGACGAAGACTTGCCTGACTCGATAGGACCGGACTCTCCCTTTCGCCATCATCCCAAGTACCAGGTGTGTCGCTTTTCCTCTTGACGTAAATACACCGACCGATAAATGCTGCAGGTGATGTCGCCTCCACAGAAAAACTGTGCACTATGAAGGTCAGAAAATATTTCGTGCGATGGGTCTAACTAACAAAAGGGCAGTCGCGTAAACACTATCGAAAGGTCCCTGGAGAGGGACGAAAACGAGCCTAGCGGGGGACTTGCGTTTAGTGACTGACTGTGTAGTTGTCACGCAGCCTTTTGTCGCTTCAAATTCGTTCATTATAGCGCAAGCAACGTGACTCTGACGACATGATGGACGGTATGGAGGCGTTGACGGCCTTCTGCGTGGTGAACGGCTACGTGCCCGACTCTTCCGAGCCTAGTCCGTCGCCGAAAAACGACGCCGGCTACACGAGTACGGGCTCGCCGAAGAAGACCTTCGCAGAAATGATGGAACACGCCATATGTCGCGAACTGGTCACCGCCGAGTAGACACAGGCCGCCTCCCGCTAGTTGTCTGTAGAGTAGCCAGATTATCCATGGCTGAACCACTTTTCTCACTCGCATCTATTTCTAGCGCGCTCGGGTCGAGTTAATTTGGATCTCTTGGTCGCCTAGATTAGACGCGTCGCCGTAGCTGTAGAGTCGGCGGTCCTAGACTGCGCCGCGCACTTCTCACTCATGATCTTCGACGGCAGATGGGTCGCCTGACGGTTCTCTTCCTCATGGTTGCCTAAACTCAGCCCGAGCTTTCTCGAGAAATAGCTTCGAGTCGAACACTTCTCAGTGTCTTTTTGCCCTTCCGTTTGCGGCCCACTCATGTACGACATTCCCTCGACCCGCTCGTTGATCCTAGATCGAACGTAATCCTCGCTAGAATCCCGCCTGGCCAACAGTACCACCCCTGTGCGATGCGTGTGAGTCTCATCCATTCAGGAACTATTTATACATTTCTATTCAGCGCTGTGTATCATGCATTCTCATAATTTCACTGAAGCATGTACTGTTAACGCTTTAACTCGAGTCATGTTCCTTCGCTGTTCTTGTTTTCCACTTGTTTTGCTTTCTCGTGCGAGAGCTGTTTTTGATGTTGCTACTGCCTTTGTCGATGAGCGCGAAGTGTATAAACTGTGTGTACAGCCGGTCCTCATTCCCAGCTCCGCCGAAGGCAGCTTCATCTCGTCGTTCTATGAAGTGCGGAGCGCAGAGTGAGACGTCGTTGTTAGCGAGTCGTCGCAGACATGCACTTGTTAATGGGGTGACGTCGAGTTCAAGTGCACGGCTTCATATTTAATTGTTCGGCGGCGAAAAAACGCCCATGGCGAGCGAAGCACACTCGCATAAGAACAGGCGAAATCTCATCGTTTGCGCATATTAGTGGGGATGCACTCTTAGAGTTTCGGTGTTCGGCTTTTTCGGCCGGCAGCGCATTCCGTTCTGCTCCGGTCACGCACGCTGCCACTGCAGCAGCTGCTGCTGGCGCCGGTCCGCTCGTCGTCGTCGACCAGCAGCGACGACGGCAGGTCGGCCGCAAACGGAGTTTTTTGCCGAAAACGCACGCAATTTCGAAACAATTTCCGTGCCGAACGTGAAGTGCACTTTGTCCGCTACAAGAAATGGTAAGGTAATTCAGCGACGCAGCGAAACGGGTTTCTACCGTCAAGATTTGCCCTCAAAAAAGCTTTCTCGTCTTAGCGAAGGAGAGCGTAGCGTGGCAGACCGCTGGCAGACGGCGTGGGGTTATCGGTGTTTGGGGCGATTAGTCAGGAAACTGATACGTAAATATGTGTCCGTGCAATCTTGAAAGGCGGCAGTTCAGAGGGCATCTATTCCGACCCTTCATAGCACTAGCTGTTTGTCTATTAGCCATTCGCTGATTCGCGTTCATGCGTTATTCCGAGCTATAGAGTATTCCTAAGCATCTTCTACATCGTGCAACCATTATTTCGGAGTTGTCAGCACAAGATCACTGTCTCCAAGACAGATGACGGGGTTACGATTGAAGGCATCCACTGCTCTTTGCTCGTCAGTCGAATTGCCTAGTGGTTTCAATTTTCACCTGGCCTGCGCTCTGCTAGCTAACGCAGTCGACCTCCCCAGCGCTTGCCCGCTGTCTTCTAATATCCTTCCCCTTCGTGCTTTGAAACTTACCCAAAACGACATCTACTCGTTAGCACAGCTCTAGCTACTGCCAGGTGATGCATGCAACGAAATTGTGCTTGCTCAACTGTCCAGGTCTTTATGAAGGATCTCTATCGGGCGGGGAGAGCTTAGACTCAGTGAACACCACCCGAGTTGCTTGCCGAAGCTCTTCTCCACGGCCAAGCCCTAGTGCCTTTCTTGGCCTTCCTCCATTTTGTCATGAAGTCGCAATCTTTCTCTCCATCGCAGTTACATGAACCACCAGAAGGGATCTCCGACAGGATTAGAAACATGTCTGTACAATCGATATAGACTAAGTTCGCCGGAAGCGTATAAGAGGGGCAGCAATTGCTTGCAGTTTTCGTATTGCTTTTTGATAGGTCCGTATCTTTACTCAACTCGTCTCGCTGTCTATGTGCTTTCATTTCACTCACCTTTCTTCTCACGTTTCGAAAGCACTTGGCGCTATGGTCGCCGTCGCCCCACTACATAGCGTTCGCATGAAGATTTCACGCCCATGTCCTCACTAGTTTCGTGGCTCCTTCTGCTCCTATTTCTCACACTTGTCAAGTTTTTGAACAGCTTTGCCTTAGGAATTGTCAAAAAATCTCGAAAAAGTCCAAGGTGTATACTTCACGGGCGGACGGACGATCTCCTTACAAGCAAGCCATGTGAACCCTGCGTAAGGATAAACTGAATCATGTTGCTGTAACTGAATGTTCTGATGGAAAAGCCCAAGACCAACCCGAACCGCAAACAGTTCAAAGCTGCGCCATGTGCGACTCCCCGTAATTGCCACGAAGACGTGGTGCCCAAACTTCACATGAGGGTAACTCCGCGTTGTCGCCTACCGATCCAGCGAAATTGCCGCCTTCACACTGCCACGGAGAGAACTGTTCTATCGGTTAGTAGGTGGCCTCCTGTAAGACTCTCGAGAAGGCAGTTGCTCTGATGTTAGCCGATAGAGCGTACTAGGCCTCACGACAAACCTGACAGCCCTGAAATCGGGTGCAGGAGGGGCACTTTAGAGGCCTACACCATGTCGGAGTCTCCGCTGCACCTAAAAGGATAAGGCATACATGTCGGCACTACTCAATCCCTTTGCAGGATGAGACGCGCATTCCACTTCTACTGAATATCGTGGTGTAGTAGTGCTCGACTTATCGACTAGGCATTTGAATGATTTTCATTCGAATTTGAATATTCGAATTCGAATATTTAAAAATCTCGCCTTTCGAATGTGTTCGATTTAGAATATTGAAATTCGCGTTTTTCGAATGTAATCGAATTCGAATATTTAGAGGAACCGTTTTTTGCAAATATATTCAAATTCGAATTTTCAAAATTTGTGAGGATTCGAATATTCGAAAAAATTTCGAGAGCGCAACTATATATCGTGGGGCACTTTTAATGCGTATTTGCCTATATAAGAACTTGTGATGGACAATCGATGTGCAGATCAATGTCTTCTTCTTCTCAGACATGTCCTGAAGCAATCGTCCGAAACTGGAGGATGGAAGACTTGGCTAGTCCGGGTCGATCCCGAACCAGGAGCCTCGACTCAGCAGCCGACGCATTCATCGACTGCGATACTGCGCGCCTCGTTGTGCCTAGGACTAAATTCGTGAACTCTGCGAAAACCTAAGTCTGACATTATCCGCTATAACAATGCCAATGGAGGGGAAGTATGGGAATTTGGTAAGAGGCGGGGGAACCGACTGCCGCGAGCATGCCAAACCCACACTCAGGTTGTGGGTTCGTGTCCTGCTCATGCAAGCTAAGGTTTTCGCCCCGGAAGGGTTCGGCGGGTTGGTATAAGCCTGTCTGGGAGGGGCAAAACACTGACCTTCCCCCTCGGCCAACCACCGCAAGTTGTACAGGCGCTCAGACGGCCTGCATGAAATCCTGTAGAGGTACATAGGATAGTGGCTCATCCGAGAACGAGATTGGCTAGCGCCGTTTTATCCTTCATCCTTAACGAGAATGTGATTACGATTAGGGTTTTGCTTGACTTCTGAAGTTGTCATACAGGAGTTAGCTCTTTTGCAAAAAAAAAATCGAAAGGCCCACTTTGGATGGAAGAATGTTGATGACTAACGACCTCTTGAATTCCGCCGCAACTAAAATATTCTGAGGCAGAGATGTTCGTGTTATGGATTTCCTATGAGTCGAATTGCGGAACAAGCTATTCTCTTAGCGATTTAATGAATTTTTGATTCATCTGCATTTTTTCGCGCAGCCGCCGAAGTGATGAGAGAATTCTGCATTCAGGCAAGGGTTTTGTAGCGTTGGTCGACGTAGCAACGAAACCCGTGTTAAAGCGTGGGATTCGCACTGAGCACCTGATGATCAGTGAAGCGCATGGTGAGCGACATCGGTGAACTCCAGTACGGTTCCGAGAGGTCGTCGCGAACTCGGCGACCGCGCGGCTTCCCAATCGGATTACAAAAACCCCTGTCGTGACGCGAGAAGCGTGCGCTGCAAAGGGCGACGCCTAAAAAGTGGCGAAAAAACGCTTGAAAAAGGAGGGGCGAAGGGACACTCTCGGTGCCGCTCTTAATTTGTGATGCTGCTGCTGCTTCTTCTTGCGCTGTGGTCTTGGGAAACCCAGGACCTAGAAGTTTTTCCGAATTGATTGATTTCGAAATTCAAATGGAGCAGTGAAGGGCGTGAATTTGAAAGTGGAATCTGCTGCTCGCTTTTGGGTCCATTTTGTGACGGCACAGATCAGAAAACGTTCGGCTAAGTCGGGTGTATTCTTCTCATGACCTTGATTTCTACAGCGCGGGAGAGCACTCCACAAAAGCACGATCTGCTCCGTGAAAAGGCGGCAGCACGCTAAAGTTTTCTGCGATACCAAAACATCCGTCCGACGTGAGCGTGTCAGGATTAAGCAACCACCATACAATTAACAGAATCCGCTGAATCCGGTTGTTAAATGATTACTTAACGAATGAAAGAATCGCTGGCGACTGGTTTTTTAAGGAGCTTCGTACTTCGTCTGATGCATCGTGGCGATCTACGAGTGCAAATGAGCGCTGGTGGTCTTGTTCTTAGACGGTCTTTTTGCTTTTTGCTTAATATTTATTATTTATAATGGTATTTATAATGCCGGTAAAAGTCCTCTGTAAAGATTGTTGAGTTTCCAACATTTGAGCATTTAGAGCTCATGAACTGTCCTAATACGTTTTTAGCATGCTCTTGTACACGGAGAAATTTCTCCTTTATAGGCCCTCTCAGGAATCCAAAAAAGAAATGCGCTGTAAACGTTGGGCAGATTACAAAAAATCAGGTAGAATTTCAAGCTCCAATTCTATGGCTTACGCAAGGTTGCGTTTGAAGACGTGTTGCTTGGAGTTGCGCTCGATGGGAGCGATTTGCCTGAGTACGACAAATTTTCATGCAGAGTTTTTTTTTTCAGTTTGCTCCAAAAGATTATCAGTCTCCTCAGCTCAAATTAGGAGCCTAACGTTTCCCTTTGTGAACTATACCGGAGACGAATCACGATAGACCAAAAATGATCCTTTGGGAGAGACCAAGAAGTTCTGCAACGGTTTGTGGAGGCTGGTCCTTGTTCAAGATTTTAGGATGTTGCGCATCGTCCAATTCAATTTTATAATGCATTACTAACGTTTCAATCAAATCTTCGTTCCTTCTCAAGCAAGGAACGAAATCAATTGTTGCCGTTGGTGTCATATTCGTACCGGCGCTAGATCACAGTGACGTACTAAGTGAGGTTTTCCTGTCTGTTTCTCTTGCATAGGATCAGCAGTGTACCTTTCTGACAGCTCTGAGCATGTGCTGAATCATAAGACATTGTTCGGGCTTTTGTTGTACCGGGTCCTCTGGACGGTCGTCTATTCTGAGCGAGGCTTTCTATTATTTTAAGGTTTTGTGTCTCTGTATCTCTCAATGATTGTGTTTCATGTGGACTTATTTATTTATTTATTTAACTGCGTCTCAAGAACGCGCACTATATGTGTGAACAAAAAAAATAGGCCATGCAACTAAAAAAAAAACACTAGCCAGGCAGCAATGTATGATTGAAACGGCAGTGTTAGATATTAAAGCAAGAACTTCAGAAGACAACCATTTGGGTTGCGAGAGCCTATAAAATATGACATGTTCTAAAAGTAAGGAGGGCAAGCTAGATGCTAAACGAAATCCTCTCATGTAGCCTAGAAAAGCATTGCTTACTTATACTGGTTTCTAGTGTGTTATCTCAATCAAGTGAGCAATTACGGCAGAATACCTTATAATCTATTACAGTAAGCATTTAAGTTGGTTGTAGCCGACAAAGCGTGCCTGTCCGCGTCAGCCAGCTATGACGCCCTGAGTAGATACCGGCACTTCGGCACATGGGTACGCTGGTCGCCCCATGGAACCGGCAGCTAGGACAGACAAACATGTGGCATTTTAACTCAAAAACTGTTAAAAAATCCTACCAATAAGGAAAAATAGCCCATTTTAGCTAACTATAGATCCCGCAACCCATATGAATTGGAGCGAATACGCCACGTATGAAACTAACAGAGAATTACTAATACTGAACACAGAGCTGAGAACTAACAGAAAAATTACTAATACTGAACAGGAAGGGAATAAACCTACACTGAGACAAGGAAAAATTCGTTATGAAAACACATTAAAAACCTCAAACTAATAGGTAGAAGAAACGCGAACCAAGCTACTTGAGAGAACAAGAATAGTGGACTTGCTGCTGTTTTTTTAGAGCAGCGCTTCACAGTGTAACCAATAAGCTGTGTTACACGAAAATCGAGCTTTTTTGTTGTCTCGAAAGGTGGGGTAAAGTTCTTCAAATTTTGCAGTGCGTCTTGTATTAGTACATTCTACGTGCATTCAGAACTAAGTGTTTTTCTCAGCTTGAAAGTAGATCCTCCTATCTCATCGTGAACTAAGGAACTTTAAGATACAGATACATGCAATGCATTAATAATGCGAAAACTTTCGGTCCGACCTAATACTATTTTTTGTAGGAAAGCTGGGCACCCCATCTAGCTTGTCTAGAACGATTTGCTCTGCGGGGTGATGGCCATTTCAGGATGTCCGTTTGATGTACTCCGTGCTTGTTTTCCAACCACCAACTTTAGCACCAACTTTAGTGTTTATCTGGGGATCTTGACCCTTTTGTCCCTGTTATACAGCGCAGTCAACAAAAGTAGTGCTGTTGACTCCTTCCTTCGCGGCTCCTGTTCCATTCCGTTTCACAAATTGGGAGACGACAAAGAAAGGCAGGCTGAGCCATTAAAATGTGTACACTCTCTAAGTGACCATGAAAGGCGTGTCAGACTGCTATTGCTTTGAATTCCTTGTAGAGCGGAATCTCGTTGCTTGATTGATACAATTACCTGGCTAGTATGATGGAACGCGCGTAGTCGCGCAGGTGGAGGAGGCATCGGCTGTCCGGCGCATTTTTGTCCCACTTAGGCCAACCAAGCCTTCCATCACTCGGGAATCGGTGAACCGGAATTGTCCCGGCGGGGCAGAACACTGGCAATCCGCTGACCGCCGCTAATCAGTGTATGAACATGCTTCGTACGCATTCCTGTTACTCGCGATAGCCTGTAGAAGCAGAATACATGGCGCACTCCCCCCCCCAAGAGTATTGGCTAAAACCGTGCTTAATATTTTTGGTGCCGTGGAGGTCTGCATTTTCATCACATCATATTTGTATTTATATTTGTCTTTGTATCCTTTTACTACCTCCACCTCTAGAAGTATGAGGTTTTAAAACGCAAGAACTGTGCGGTGAGGACAACGAAGCCGCATCCGAATGGTAAATTGATAAACGCCTACCCATATCCTTATCCTTAACCGTCACATTCTTATGTACTCAAAACTACTTTAAAAGCCTTTCTTCCTCGTCCTAGGCAAGATGTTTCGGAAGCAATGGCGACAGATATGAAGACTTGGACGAGCACAAGACTAAACGGCCTCAGGTGGTGTTCAAGAATATGCCCAACAGTGGTGATTCACTGACATTGCCTCTGTTGAAGGAGAAAAGTGGAGTTGCACAGAAGCAGAATAGGAGTTGAACACTACTTTTCCCTATGCCTTGAGTTCAGCGGAAAAAGGTTAGGCTACCGTTAAAATATTAACAGACTGCGCGTTTAGCTGCCTATAACTGGCTTTTTCAGAGCCCATAATGCTATCCGGGATTGTATGAAATTTTCTGAATTTTTAAAACAATTTTTCATACGTGGAAAGAACAGACACACGCTTTCATATTCGAGTTCAAAACGTGACTACAATTGCGGAAATGGAGAATCCCGCATTGCGTTCGTGCTGGAAATCTCCTGCAAACATGCTGTACAGCCTAGACATTAGGCAACCCATGGAGAAAGTTAGAATCTTCAGTTATAGACACGACGTAAGTGGTGGCAGACATTGACGGGGGAAGAAACGGGAACTAAACTAAGGTAGGCCCTGAAATATTAATAAGTCTCATTCCTAATCAACACATTTACTCGGAAATAGAGGTGAGAATGTGCGGTTCTACGATACTAGGACCACTTCTCCAGCGACCCTACGGGCTTCGTAATTGCTTTCCGAAGACGAGTTTGCCTCCTGAACGTGTGTCATGACCGTCTGACCGGGATCCTCTGCTAGGACACGCTGGGGTCTCAAGAAACAATCACAACGGTGTAGGCCATTCCTTAGAGCAAAGAAAGTCGAAGACTCAGCACAAAGTTAGTTCAGGAGACAAGAAAATGTGTTGCGTCAAGATGTTCAGCGCTACACAA
The DNA here is from genome assembly GCA_947396885.1 of Heligmosomoides polygyrus polygyrus. Taxonomy (NCBI): domain Eukaryota; kingdom Metazoa; phylum Nematoda; class Chromadorea; order Rhabditida; family Heligmosomidae; genus Heligmosomoides; species Heligmosomoides polygyrus. The sequence continues at coordinate 38,413,956 of OX377204.1, forward strand.
TTACCTTAAACGGCACATTGAAAAGTAACCCTTCTGAAGATAAATAGACATGGAAAAACGTTGTACCCTGTCGTACGGTGCAAAACTCTACATAAAGAAGCATCCGCTCATCTGTAACGCATACATAGGTCAGTTTCTGACGCAGTGATGAAGCCGATCTTTGCAATTATGCATTCTCACGTCGAAATGGACATTTTTAAAACCAAATTCTGCACTTTCACGCCAAATTGAACACTTTTCGAATCAAATTGGACACTTTTCAAATCAAGTTTGACACTTCTTTAAGCTAGCGTAAAACATTCGAATTCAATACGAACTCTTCCAAATCTAAATAACCTTCTGCTACCTCCAACTAGAAACTCTCCAAGAAGCCTATCACCTGTATCACCTGTCGTCCCGTTGATCATCGAATTGCTCGAGCGGGTGCCAGCAGCGTCTCCATTCGTCCCTGTCGCGTGCCAGAGTGGTCCAATGGATCCTCCTCGCTCGAGGGACACGAAGAGCGTCATATCGGTCGTTCAGGGCTTTAACGAAGAAGTCTGACCAACGCGTTGGTGGGCGTCCTGGTGTTCTTTTGACATCCAGCGGAATCCAGTCGGTGATGGCTCTGGTCCAGCGGGTGTCTGCGAAGCGCATTACGTGGCCGGCCCACCTAATTTTTGGCAACTTGGCCCACGCAACAGCGTCTCTGATCTTCGAGTGTCGGCAAAGCTCGGAACTCCGGAGGCCTTCTCTCACTTGCGTGAGTCGTGTCACTCCGAGCATCGTCCTCTCGATTCCACGCTGCGCGACGCTGATCGCGTGTTCATCCTGCTTTCGTATAGCCCAGGTCTCTGAGGCGTATGTTAGGGCAGGAAGAACAGTGGAGTCGAATAGGTGGGCACGGAGTCGGACGTTCTTCGTCTTCTTCGCGACTTCTTCGACGCTCTTGAAGGCTCCCCAAGCCGCTCTTTTCCTCCTGCTCAGCTCTGGCGCTAGGTCGTTGGCCATATTGACTTCGCGACCCAGATACACATAGCTGGAGCATTCGGAGATGTTCGTTCCGTTGAGCGAGAATGGGGCATCAGAAACCCATCCGTTCTTCATGAACATCGTCTTCGTAAGATTCAGCTGCAATCCAACGCTTCCACATACACGATCAATGTCGGCCAGCATTCGTTCCGCCTGACTGATGCTCGGTGTTATGAGCACGATGTCGTCAGCGAAGCGAAGATGGTGCAGTTGCCGGCCGTCGACCTTCACTCCCATGTCTTCCCATTCTAGTTGGCGCATGACGTTTTCGAGAGTGGCGCTGAAGAGCTTCGGGGATATGATATCCCCTTGCCGAACCCCTCTCTTCACGTCGACGACGACGTCGTTGTAGAATGGTGAGATCTTGGTCGTGAATCCACAGTACAGCTCTCGAAGGACTCTGATGTACTGAGTAGGAACGCCGTGAGTGAGCAGGGCTTCGATGACCGCTTCAGTTTCGACAGAGTCGAATGCCTTCTTCAGGTCGATGAACGTAAGGCACAGCGGCAGCTTATACTCTCGCGACACTTCGATGAGCTTCGTAATGGTGTGTATGTGGTCGATCGTGCTGAATCCTTTCCGAAATCCTGCTTGCTCGTATGGCTGTCCTTCGTCCAGCGTTCTGCTAATCCTATTCAGGATAACTCGAGTGAACAGCTTGTAGACTACGGACAGCAGTCAGATCGGGCGATAGTTGCCAATGTCGTGCACGTCTCCCTTCTTGTACAGCAAGACGGTTCTGCTGGTCTTCCACTGAGATGGAACCTTGCACTCCGACAGGTAACGTGTGAAGAGCTGCGCCAGGGTGTTGATGAGCGCTGGCGGGAGGTTCTTCAGGTGTTCGGGTCTGATCCTGTCGGGACCGGGTGCTGTACGTTTCTTCACCGACGAGATGGCGTGTCGGATCTCGGAAGGGAGAACAGAGGGGACGACGTATCCATCCTGCGGAAGATGGCATGGGGGCAGGTGGACGTGGCTATCGAAGAGATCGGAGTAGAAGTCGTGGATGACCTTCTCCATGGTCCTTCTGGAAGAGGTGACGGTTCCGTCGGGACGTCGGAGAGCTGTCATCTTGGTCTTGAAGTTGGCGAAGTTCCGGCGGGCATTACGGATGCTCAACCCTGCCTCTGCAGCTTCAGTCAACACTTCCGCCCTTCTCTCTTTAAGATCCTCCTTTATCGCCTCTCTGCATAGCTTCGCAAGCTCGGACGTCAGTTGGTAGTTGCCTGACGCTCGTGCTGCTCCACGCTGGCGTATCAGCTCGAGAGTTTCCGGAGACAGACGTCTCTTGGTGGTCTTCAAGCTCTCGGCTCCCTTAGCACTATCGTGGAGATGGTGCACGAAGCGGTCGTATTCCTCGTTGACGTTGTCCATGACGGCATCTTCCCAAAGGCCGGCAAGAGAGGTGTAGAGGTCCCAGTTGATGGTCGTTCTGGGACTCCTCTTCTTGAACTTCGCGGCCTTCTCTCCTTGACGCGAAAAGCGGAACCTTGCGCGAAGGAGGCTGGGGTCCGATCCTGTGTAGAACTTAGGGACAACGGAGACGTCGGTCAGGCAATACTTGCGGTTGAAGATGATGTGGTCGATCTCGTTGTGGAACTGGCCACCGGGAGATTCCCAGGTCCATCGTAGGGAGGGAGGCTTCTGGAACTGCGAGTTTCCATGGATGGTCTTGGTCGACATGATAAACTCACACAGCCTTTCGCCTTGCTCGTTCCACTCCAAACCGTGGGTTCCGATGTGAAGTTCTTCCGGCGACCTTCGGGGTCCGGTCTTGGCGTTGAAGTCGCTCCATCCCCTGCATCCCACCTGCGTCTCTGGGCAGTACACGGTCGCATTTGGTTCGCGTTTAATTCCCCTATCCACCACCCGGGGACGCGCCACGTGGCCCTGCGACAAGCGGCCCGAGATCCCTCTTAACAAGAGAGCCCGAAGGCTCTCTATCGAGGGAGATCCGTGGAAGAAGCCTATAATAATTCTTTATTCAAGGAAAGCGTTGGTATAACTTCCTTTGAAGTTTTAAATCATTTAGCCGGTAAGTGAACGCATTCTTTGAAATTTTACAAAAAAAATTTTTTTAGAAAAAGTAACGGTTTAAAGTTTGTTCTAAAGGGCAGAAAGGCTGCCATTGTTTAGTACCAAAAAAGATTGCGCCATGCCCTCGTCCACTCGTCCAAGAGGTCGCGATTTTTTATTCGATTGATGACAGAATTTATATTTGCGTGGAATTTGATATCTGATAACGATGCAAGAAAAACAACCGCAAAGAACACACATATCCACCAAATGTCATCTTTTGTAGTCGATCGCTCATGTTTACTGAGTAGTATTTCGTTCACTTTCCTGTAAGACTTCGTCGAGATACTTGGTCTTTCAACTTTGTGAATGCTTTAGGCCCCTGAAAAAAGAGATGTTGCCGAAACGTCGGCCAATAAAAGGATTTACCAATCTCGTGTGGCTAAATGAACCTCAACAAACATCAAACAACGATGCCGAGATTCAACTATAGTCGCGCCTGGTGAGCACATAAATGTATGTATCCTCACTTTGATTGTTCATGTAAGTGATATTTACGCTGTCAGCCAAATAAAAGTTGTGGTGAACTTTTTGAGTGCATCGCGCGGGCTTATTTTTAGTACGCTATATGCTTGTTTCCTTCCGCTGCTTTGAGACAAATTTAATTTGATTATTCTTCTCTAAAAATAAAAATTTCGCGAGATTATTACACTTATTGGCAGGTAAACGAAATGATTAGAAGGAAACGAAGATGTCGCTGTTGAGCAAGGACCTACTAAGTCAACCAACCTCTGATGGTGAGAGCAGAGCTGCAAAGGCCAATATGTGCATTCAGCTCAGCACAGCTCACTCTCGTTGAATTCTCTCTGACAGCCGCAATCGGATTTGGATTGGACAATGGCCATACCACTCGAGGACCTTCGGGGCGAACAGCGCTATGTCTGTCAAGGCTGTCACCTCATTCTTCTATTTCATGGAACTGGAGATGTCCGGCGCGCCGAGAAGTTGCTAAGGTCGATGCGAGAGCGATAGAGGGAAGAAGCGGTAGGATTTCGGAGATGTAGCTGTTCCATGTACACGACTTTCAATTTTTAGGTGCAGTAAAAAAATTCAGCACTCTAAACTTTGTCTTCCTTTCGAAGCTTCCTGCAGGATTCTATTTAAAAAGTCCGTTATAGGAGTTTTGGGAGGAACTCTGCGTTCAAAATGACTCCCGTTATAACGCGCCCCGGGCTCAGTCCCGGTCTCACACAGAAAATGAAGAGGAGCAAGACGCTGGTCGCGTCTGTGATCAGATCTGCCCTTCTGTTGCCTCGTTCGTAGTCGCCACCAGCACCTGTGCGGCAATGAATTAGATGCATGTAGATGCTTTTCATTCGTGTTCATAGTCCACACAAGTCTTCATTGTCAGCAATATGTCGAGCACAGTATAAAAGGCCTTCGCACACTTTTGCGGCAATGCGACGGCCCTGTCTTTAAGCATAAGGCAGGGAAGAAGAGTTTGCCGCTGATGTGCAGCGGCAACACATGATGATTCAAGGCATTATTGTAGCCGCTTTGCTGCCGACAGTTCCTGTCCGTGTTCTAGCTGATCGTGGCGGGATCTAGAGCGGAAACTGATAACGGTAATGACAATGACACCGCGTTGCCGATGGGTGGTGAGGCAAAACTGAGGATGTGCGCCGCCTACGAAGCAGTTTTGCATCCTCCGAGAGTTTTGCTGTCTCCCACGCGCCGCTTTGCTGCAAAGGTGTGCTGAGGACTCCCGGTAGTTGTTAGAACACTCCCGGTAGTTGTTAGAAGCAGTAAGTTGGAGGTTTCTTCTATTAGAAACAATAGAAGGTGTGGATTAAAACTCAGATTATTCAAAAAAACAATATCCTATGCATTTGCTATAAGCCTACAGCAGCTGTTACAGAGGCCGGTATGATGCTGGTATGATGTTTTGATGCGATCAGAACTCTCGCGCAATGCGGGACCTATGCCTCTACCCCCTGCTTTGGGCAGAATAACAGAGCAACAACACTGTATGATCACGTGCAGCGAGCTCGAGCTCCCACGCACTTCGGTTTTTAAGTTCTTGGGATCAGCAGTTGCATCTGACGGCAAACTGATGGGCGAAGTGAACTCACGCGTGAGTGCAGCTTGGTCCAAGTGGCGCTCGTTGACTGGCGTGCTCTGCGATAGGAAGATACCAGAGCGCTTGAAGTCACAAATACACAGAACCGTCGTCCGGCCGGTAGCGATGTACGGTGCTGAGTATTGGCCTGAGAGGTTGAAACGCGCCTCAGCGTCATGAAGAGGAAGACGCTGCGCTGGACGGCTGGAGTCACGCTCACGAAACGAAGCTATTCGGCAGAAGTTTGGTGTCGCGCCGATAGCGGACAAGATGAGCGAAGCTCGCTTGCGATGGTATGGCCGCGTTCTGCGTGGAAAGGAAGACAGCGTCCGCAAGATAGGCCTTAAAATTCGAAGTGGTAGGAAAGGGCCTAGAGGGCGTCCGAAGCAGCGCTGGTTCTGACACGTTACATATGGACTTGAAGATTGCTGGTGTCCACCCTGATCTAGCGCTGGATCGGGAGAGGTGGCGTCATGACACCAGAATAGCGTAAAGGGCTATCATCCTGCCTGGGAGGTAGAGAGTGCACGTCCATGTCCCGTCTGGCTCGTTTTAATGGCGGCAAAAGTTATAGTAACATCAGGTTACACAGTTTTGTTTTTGATCACTTGTAACTTTCCTGTGAAACTCGATATTGCTCACACATATCCGTCACACTTTTGCATATAGCAGAGAGTGTCTCTGAGGACAGGACATCATTAATAATCTAGGTAAAGATGTTCTTTGCCTACTCTACTCATGGTCACACAATTCATTACCATAGCCGTATTTAGCCATTGTATGCGATGCTAAATAAATCTACGCGTAAATGAGTTTAAAAAAGTTCAGCTCCAATTAGGACGTGACTCCCGTTATAACGCGGATTTTCTCCGGTCCTTTGATACACGTTATAATGAGTGGCAACTGTATGTACGAAGGAGAATACCATTCACTGTTTCACATGCCTTGTTGGTATTAGCGCTTCGTGTCCGACGACATTACATACCTTCTGGTCCATGCCTCTTTGTCCTCTTTCTAGCGATAACAACTCCTCTACGTTTCCTTGGAACGAAAGCCTTCGAAGCCAAGCCGAGTTCACCTCCCCCCCCCCCCCCCCCCTCGTGAACTGACGGCGAATGGAAGCAAAGGGCTACCGTAAAAGATTTTGTTTTGTCGTCATGGACACATCACGCGCTGCGAGACTCTAAAAAGGGATGCAACGCATATCTCATGAGCTGTGAGAAGTTTCGGGAGCTGAACTGGAGACTTCGAACCTCATTCTTTGCGCTCTACAAACACACATGCACTTCCTGGAAAATAAGCTGCCCTAATCCCAAAAGCCTGCCAGTCATTTTTTAGTCCACCTATGGTGAAAGCGCGGTGTTCTGGTAAAGATGCTTACACGTTTATGTGATCTCGAAGAAAAGAATCGAATGGTACCAACCTTTTCTCAAAAAACCTAAAATTGTAAGAGTTATGAGAATGCGACGGTTCGCGACGGATTTTTCCGACGTCAGTTGTTGCAAAAGAAGGACTCCCAATTCTTTTCACAGCTTTCGGAAGACGGAGAATGATCGGCGAAAGATGGCGAAGGCTTGACCTAAATGTGAAATACATTGTAGACTGAACTAATCTAGTTTGGAAAGTAGATAAAATCTCGAATATGGATGAGGCAGTGCGGAAGAGCTTCTTCCCCTATTTAACACAGCTGTCAGTCAGGGTTGCCGACCGTTGAAGAAATTGAAGAATGGAATGCGAGAAGGAGCTGGGTGAAGATCATCGAGCAGTGAGGCACAGAAGAAAGGTCGACGAAGCTTTCAAGAAACACGACAGTCTCTTTCTCGCATGTCTTGCATTCGCATCTAATGCTGTCGGGAACCCGCCATCGTTCGTAAGTGCGCCGTCAGACAGCGGAACTGGTGAAATATCAAGGTCGCTCGGTTTCTTCTCTTCTCTGTGACGATGGCGTGCTGGATGATGTCCTAAGCGCGTACTTTATCGTAAAGCAGAGGAATGGAAAGTGCAAGAGAGCCGTAAATTCAAAGAAGCAAAAACATGGAGGGCGATATAAGATGGCCCAGAAGTGCGCGTGCCCTTTGCAATCCAATTCACCCAAAAACATGTGTCGGTCGACGGCGATTTGCAGAAAATGCTATCGCCAGTGACAGCGTACTGTAGGAAGAACGCACACACTGCAAAGTTGCACGTCGTTTCCGGAACAACGGCCCATGGGAGGCGTCCGTCTGCAGCTCCAAACACCTACACCTTCGGAGAGGCCGCACCTTCTCCCTGATCGCGGACGGAGCGACCGCGGTCTTCTTAGCATTCCTCAACGCAAGTTGGCTGAAGGAAGAAGTTGAATTCACTCATGGCTGAATGACGGGCGTCGTTAGTGCACGCGCACTAGCTTCGGCTTTCTGAAGTTGTTCACTAGAGCGGCAGACGAGGGACCGGAGCTGGTCGAACTACCGTATTCGAGCGCTAAGTGCAGCTGCGCTTCGAAATACACGCTATCGCTGTCCAATAAATCCATGATCAAGCCTATGCGCGTCGACGCGAAGTGCTGTCTGCACTAAAGGAACGCTCACTTCAAGGCCTCGGCTTCACCTCTGCTGAGGAACATAAAACTCCTGCGTAGGGAGTTAGAACATGGGAAATGACTCTGTCGAAGATAATCCTGAAGCCACTAGCGGGCAATCCGGCTGATCTTCGGAGCAATGGGTGCCCGTGAATGGAAGGATCTAGCTAGTACGGCAGCCACATTTCAGTTCCCCACACATTTTGAACTCAAAAGCGTCGCCCGCCCCTGACAGAGTCAGGCTTGAGGTTCGAGAATCGAAGGCGAGTTGTACTAAGAAGTTATTTGAGGGGGGGGGGGGGGAGTCTACTCCCTCATGGTCTTGGCAGAGGATTTTTTCAGGGGGTAGTTTTTTGGAGTGCCGTAATTTTATGTACAGCTATAAAATAAAAGGCTGTATATTCTGATTCCGCACCGGTAGTCCACATTCCACATAATGGGCCCGAATTTGTCTCATTTGTCAAAAAAAAGTGCCCCAAAAATCGAACCTCCAATCATATGGAAGATGAATCCTTTCGCATCTACTTCCTGGCTGGTAGAATCCACATTTCTTTCAGTTTTCAATGCGTCATTGGTTTTTCAGATAATCCAAAAAAGTTATAACCACTTAAGTACCGGCAACTGGGTTCGCCGATGTTCTCTGATTTCGTGGATCGCATGCGAAGAATGGAATTGCCACGGCATAATTCTCTTCTGAAGAAGCAACGTCGAAAAACGAAATTGCACCCTATAAAGTTTCAAGCCCTGTTTATCCTACTATATATAAAGCAGCAAGCATGTGTGTGTGTCACTCTGTCCGTCCGTCACACTTTGAGTTGGGGCGCGGCAGCCGAACACGTCGGCAACCGAGCATGGCGATGCCACAGAAGTGCCGAACACGTCGGCAACCCTGCATGGCGAGCCGTAGACGTGCCGAACACGTCGGCGACCGTGCATGGCGAGCCTTAGACGTGCCGAACACGTCGGCAAACGTGCCTGGGCATTTAGATGACCATCGACGGGAGGCGTTGACAGCAGGGAAGGCAATCGATATCGATCGATATTATCGATTTTCTGTGGATGTCGTTCAAGCGGCACGAAACTTCAGCCCGGGGGGTAATCGAGGTCGCTGAACACGAATCTGAAGTCGACCAATCGATATCAGACGATATTATCGACTTTTTGAGAATGGTGCTCAAGTGGCGCGTAACTTCGGCCCTGGGGGTAATCTAGGTCGCTGAACACGAATCTGGAGTCGACCAATCGATATCAATCGATATTATCGATTTTTTGTGGATGGCGCTCAAGTGGCGCGTAACTTCGGCCCTGGGGGTAATCTAGGTCGCTGAACACGAATCTGGAGTCGACTAATCGATATCGATCGATATTATCGATTTTTTGAGGATGTCGTTCGGGCGGCACGAAACTTTAGCCCTGGGAGTAATCGAGGTCGCTGAACACGAATCTGGAGTCGACCAATCGATATCGATCGATATTATCGATTTTTTGTGGATGTCGTTCAAGCGGCACGAAACTTGAGCCCTGGGGGTTATCGACATCGCTGAACACGAATTTGAAGTTCGTTTTTGAACTGCCGATCGCAATCAATCGATATTGGGCAAATAAGCGTTTTTGTGGATGTCGTCCATTTTTTCGTTTTTTTTCTATATTGGGCAAATAAGCGTTTTTGTGGATGTCGTCCATTTTTTTGCTTTTTTTTCTAACTTACCCTATTCGACGTAGTTAAGATGTTCTCCCTGAAGGAACCATAAACAAGGTGTCAGCTACAATTGATGATGAGAAGTTATTGCCACGGCGAAGCCGTCAAAAAGCCGTCGGTGCGGCCGAGAGGCCGCACGGACGGCTGGTTGTACAGTAAAAAGACCAAGCATCTAACTAACGATATTCGATATGGTTAGAGGAATCGTATTCAAAATTGTCCATTAAAATATTTTTTTCTACTTGAAGCAAACGACCTATGCAGGCAAAATTTTGACGCAAAATTTTAAGCTTTGCCCTATATATAGTGAAAAGACATGATTTTACGGAGCGATATCATTTTAGCAAATGAGGCAACCAGAGCTCCTAATCCTACAGTACCGCCGCTAAACATTCAACCAAACGACGTTTGCGACGCAAAAACGCGTTTTTTGCGTCGCATCATGATAACTTTGTCCAAAGTAAAGACTTTGTCACCAAAATTTTCAGAGGCGCCTAACATCATCCTACCTACCACTGGGCATGCGATCGTCATTCAAAAATATGTGGAAGCCTGAAAACCAGTGCCGCCATTAGGGGGGTCTTAATCACTGTGACCTGACCCCAAAACCGTCGCCGAGTCTCGTTAATTATGTCCCCAGGCACAAGTGGTGCTGCCCAGTTGAATTTTAAAATTCTTAAACATAATTAAATTTTATTTTTCTGCCATTAACGGTCTTCCCCTGGTTACGACAATTCTTTTGCTACCAAATTTGGCAGGAAGGTGCTCACTTTGAACTTCAACCGATTTCGTTTTTTCAACGGAAGAATTCTCAATCTAAAAGCTGTGATTGTAGCTTGCCATCTACTCATGTTTAAAGAAGGAAAACGACATAGAAAATTTACGTGGCGAGTTGATTTTGGGAATTTGGGTGCTTCTTGCAGTTCATCAAACTGCAAGTGAACATTTGGTAAACAGCACTCTTCGGCTACGAATATCTATCTCCTAAGCGAACGAGTTAGTCTAAAAATACGTTGACTTACCAGACACAATAAAGAGATTTTAGTCATCAAATATCGAGAAGCCTGGTGATCAGGCGGCACAATTTCAACCGGCTAAAGTGACGACTTCCTACAAAAGTGTGACTGCGTTTTCACAACGTTTCATGCTGAGTCTTCGCAGAATGAAAGCTGGAAAGCCCAGTATTATAATTGTGTAATTTTTCGCTCAAAATTTTCAACCAGTTCGGACGCCAACATTTTGACGCAGCAGATCGAGCACTGATGTAGAGGCCCCCTTCTGTCATAATTGCTCTGACCTGACATGCCCTACAGAGACATTGCACTCGGCTGCATGACCAATGAGTCTCTCATTTCTCTCCCGATTCGACTTTTCCACCATTATCGATCCATGCTGCCAAATCCTGATGAGTTTTGAGTTTTCCGGATTACATAGATCATAGCTTGAATATGTTGGAGAGTATGTAAGCTTCACATAAAAGAAATTTCAGCAGCTGTTGTTGAGCCCAATCAACTCAATTTTATTTCTCTGTTAAAAAATATTTGTAGTAAAACAGCTTCATTACGAGTTGGAATTGGAAACTTTTCAGATCAAATTGAACACTCTTGTAAGCTAGCTTAAGACGTTGAAATCAAATTCAACTTTTCCTAATTAAAATGAGCTTCTTCTAGAATAAATTATAATCTCTCCAAAAGGATCAGAATAATTTTTTTCATGGAAAATTTTAGTATAATTTCTTTCAAATTTTAATTCACATCCCCAAAAGGATGTGGTTTTTTGTTTGAAATCTTATAGAACTCTCATTTTCTGTGGAAAAATGATGGTTCATAGCCAGTTTTAAACAGTAGGGCTATTTTTAGGACCAGAAAAGGAATTGCGCCATGCACTCATCCAAGACGTCGCGATTTTTATTCAATTGATAGCAAAATTGCCGTTTGTATAGAGTTTTACCCGTGTAAAAAATATAACAAAGACAATTGTGAAAACACACATTCTCACTTCGATGCTTCATGTAAGCGTCACAGACACTATCAATCAAATAAAATTTGCGACGAGCTTCCCAAACGCGTGGTTCAATCTGCTCTTTGACGCACTAAATGATTGCTGCTTTGTTGCACTTCAAAACTGAATTTAGATTATTTTTCTCAAAAAAATTTATGAAATTGTTACACTTATTGAAGCAGCCGGACTAAAAGGTCTCAATAAAGTTATTCAAAACTTTCCTCGGACAAAAAATTGTTCCTACCATCTTGGAATGTCTTTGGTTTAGCCCTTAAGAAGCTCTTTTCAATTTTGAAGACGTTTACTTTGATTTCAAAATTCATAGGCTTGCTTAGAAGAGTGTTAAATTTGACGTGAAAAGTGTCCAATTTGTTTGAAAAGTGCAATTCGACGAGAAAATTGTGTATATTTTTTGGGAATCCTTACGACTGGGGTCGCAATTTTGAGAATTAGGGAATCTGTGTGATCTACCTAATCCAGAAAACCCAAAAACTCATCAAGATTTGGCAGCATGGGTCGATAATGGTGGAAAAGTCGAAACGGGAGAGAAATTAGAGACTCATTGGTCATGCAGCCGAGTGCGTCGCAAACGTCGTTTGGTTGAATGTTTAGCGGCGGTACTGTATATATAGGATCAAGGAGCTCTGGTTCGCCTCATTTGCCGAAAAAGTGTCCCAAAAACCGAACTCCCCAAATCGTATAGAAGATCGCTGCTGAAGGACTATTTTTCTGTATATTACACAATAATTGAGATTTTGTTAGGTACAATTTCGTTCTCTGGAGAAGCTTCATTCAAATGGAAAAAAAACTATTCCCGCGATAAGTTTATCGTTCGCATTCGACCATCGACGTCAGGGAACACGATTGTCTGCAATTAAACAGCCGAAACTCGGAAAGTTTTTCGAGCTTCTGAAAGTGTTACAGCGCTTTAGAAACTAGATCGAAGGATGACTCCGACCCCAGAAAAGCAGCTCCTAAAGGCAAGATCTTCATTATGATTTGGCGAAAATCGATCAGAAATCGAGCCCCTCAATCATATGGAAAATCGTTAGGTAGAATCCTGGCCTTTTTACTGTGTAATAGCCAGGGCTTGAAATTCTATGGGTACAATTTAGCTTTTCGACGTTGTTTCCTTTAGATGGGAGAGAATTATCACCGTGACAAGTCCACCGTTCGGTCGCTACTCGCCATCGATTCGAAGAGCGCTTCATAATTTTTGTAGGGAAAGCAGGCAACTGCCATTCAGAACTTCATAGAGGAAAGCGCTTAGCTAGCCTTCAGCAATTTACACTCGAAATTTTATAGAGCGCAATTTCAGACGCAGATGTCGTTCATTCATGTGGAGAAACGTGTTGTGTGCATGAGATCCTCGAAAAATCAGCTGAAATTGAACCGGCCCTGACTATTTAGAAGGCTTCTAGAAAGTCCTTATTTTCATCGGTAGAGCTATCAGTGTTCGGAAGTTCAGTTCTATGCGATAACATGAATTCCTCAGTGAACGCAGCCGTGCGCGAATCTCTCCAATGGCGAAGCCACACGTTGACCGCTTACGCATTACTAATTGGGTGATCTGGTGCTAAGGTTATGAACACGCTGACAGTCGCCCATGATCAAGCTTATAGGAGCAGTCGGCTGACATATGCCACACTGAACAAGACGTCATTTAACGTTGTTCCCCACGCTGTGACGGACAACTTGACACACGGATTACCTGCATTATATGTAGTTAAGAGAGCTGGAAAATGTCTTCACGCTTTATTCACATAATTAGTTTAAATTCAAAGAATAGAGGAAGTATGTGGGGATTCGAGAACATTTATTCAATTTTCGCCGCGCGCCTCCGCCGGCCGCGGCCAAAAAAAAAAACGAAAACGCTTTAGTGGCTCCAGGACATAACTCCTACGCGACGTCGCGGTGCTGAAACGCGGACGTGCGCTCAGTAACGCATGATTAGCCGCGGTGTACGAAGTTTGGCCAGTGTTTAAGCTCTCCGACTGCTTTCTTACCACAGGGAACCCCAAATGAAATGGAAGAGGAACTCTCTTGATGGAGGCGCTTGGAAGAGAAAGAAATCAATAAAATGCCTCTGCCTCTGTCTGTAGATTGGGTAAATAAGGAGGTCTTTAGCGTTTGCTAAGAGGTTGCTTGCCAATGGCTTTACACGTGAACTATGACAAGTGAGCTGGTGACAGTCAAGTGTAGCGTAAAGTTAGAATTAAGAGAGGAGCTATGGATTAGTGCGCTCAATCCCCTCCCCCCAACAAAAACATACATACAAACACTTCCTTCCGCCACTTCTAGTTAGTGATCCCGTCCCAGTTCTTGTTTCAAAGTTCCCTCACCAGATCCTTGACCATTTCCCTTCAGTCATTTTAAACAGATTGAGTCTGATTTCACCTGCACTTTGTTAGCAGTCACTCCCGTTTCCCGACGAGGGTCATCAGACTTGTCTCCTCATCTCATGTTTCTTTCCTTCTTCTGCGTGGTCGGCGCACACTTTCGCGCTCTAGCGGGAGTCACTAGCCGTCCTTGTAGAAAGCGCAACTAGCCGTCCTTCTCGGAAGCTCGTCCAATTTCGTCGCGCACCGTGCACGACGCCAACGGGAATCGCGCGGGTTGGAGTTATATCTGCCCCCCCCCCCGCTTCCCTTGCTCCGGAGTGCTCACCGCTGGCGGCGAGCTCTGTGTCCCTACCCCATAGTCAAGGATAGCGCCGCGACGTTGCCGCAGAAGTGTGTGAGGGCCTTTACGACTTGCAAGTCTCCGTGGGCTCCGCACCGGGCAGGGCAAATAGGCAAATTGCCAGTTGTCCCGACCTGCTTGATGTTGAACTATGTTTCGGTCCATATATACAATTTTCACGTCAAACTGGACAATTTTCAAGTCAAATTGGACACTCTTCTGAACAGACCTAACGGTTTTGAAATCAAGCTGAACATCTTCCAAATTTCTTCCATAAATAATTTTTGTTCAAGGAAAACTTTCATAACGATTTCTTTGAAGATTTAATTTACCTACTCAATAAGTGAAGACATTCTTTGGAAATTGAAAAATTATAATTTTTGAGGAAAAAAGTGGTTCGAAGCTTGCTTTAAAGAACAGCAAGGCGGCCATTTTTCGTGCCACAAAAAGAGGTTACGCCATCCTTCGTCTGAGACGTTGTGATCTTTGGTAGATTGTTATGCACGACGCGATCCCTTTTTAATGCACTAAATGAATGCTGCCTTACACTTTAAAACAAAATTAGATTTTTTTGCCGAAGCTCAGACCACCATCGGTTAAAAAATAATTGTCTTCTGCTTAAACAAAATTAGATTTGTTATTTTTCTCAAAAGATAAAATTTTTAAAAATTGTTACAATCATTCGGGTATGTCAATTAAAAATTCATAGAAAACTATGCCAAAATTTCATTGAACAAAAAATTATTCTGCTCGCCTTGTACATCCTCTAGTTTAACCGAAAGGCGGTCGTTTTGATTTGGAAGGCGTTCAGTTTGACTTCAAAAGCATCAAGTCTGTTTAGAATAACGTTCAATTCGACGTGAGAAGTGTTGAATTTGACGTGAAAATTGTATAAATAAGGTTTCTACAATTGATCCTAGACTATCAGATATATTATTTGTTATCACGAAGTTTCTACGACTAGTAAGAACCTTATCACAATAGCAGTTGCAATAATAGTAAATTGTTACTCTCCAGCATAAAAATTGCAGTAACCAGTTCCCGTTCGCGAATTCCTACAATACTAGCCAGCCAGAAGCCCGCTGATGGTACTCGGGTGAATAAATGTCGTGCACACCACAAGTGAGTGGCTGTCGACGTCGCACAGGAGGCGCGCGCAGCGCTACGCGCGACGAAATGAGCAAACGTTCTGCCTCTCCCCACGCCGCAGAGGCAACAATGACCTAGCCGACCACGGGAGCATGCAGATCGACCAGATTTGGTGTGATTACAGTCGATAGAGAGCTAGGAGTATCAGAAAGATTGTAATGGGCAGCCCATAAATTCGGACTGACGTGAACTCCACCATCTCCTGCATTAGAATTTCGAGCTCCAATGAATGAGCCAGAAAAGGATCCAGTTCCAACAACCCTGAAGGCGATTTTTTCAGGTGCTTATTTTTGACAATATTTGTTTTCATTTAAATCAGGATTAACTGCGAGGCATGCTTCCATGCTAAAATTGCAAGAAGGAGAGAGAATTTCTAGTAATTAAGGTCAACTGTCTTCTATAGGTTCGCCAGACGGCAACATTCGAGAATAATTAGTCCCGGAGAAATAAGATAATTCCGCAACAAGATGTAAAGACACGTCACTAGACGAGCGATTTGCAGTATTGTGTGATAAAATTTATTCTCGATGAACATTAGATGTGGTGAGCTATCTCTTCAGTCTTAGTCTCGAAAGATATGATCGTATGCATTATAAGGCTCCATGAAATATCACCTATGAAATGCTTAAGAGGTATGTTGAGCAGCTAATCTTGAGATAAACAAAAATATATAGTCTACCATTGACGAATTTTCTAGACAGTACCGTCGACTCAACCGTATGTGGACCGAGGTTGCAAAGTCGGCGAGGCTCCCTAAGAGTATCATAACACGGCTAAAATGTGATCTTCCATCATGTCCCGTGTTATACGTGCTCATCAAAACCCACAAATTGCCTCCAGAAGGTGCAACCATCGAAAGCCCTTCCTCTTTTAAGGTGAGGCCCATTATAAGTAACGTAAATGGCCCCACAGACCGCATATCCTGGCTGCTTAACCTAGTCCTGGTTCAGCTGCTCGGATTTATACCCTCACACCTGCCCAACACCAATGCTTTCCTCCAAAAGCTCCGCGCAATTAGGGCCGGAGAAGAATACGTTATGGAATCCTTTGACGTTACGTCACTGTACACCAACGTTTCAAGGGAAAGCGCTTTGCAGGCCGTGTCTGAAATTCTCACTGAGCGTCAAACATGCGTAAACCTGTACGGTCTCAGTGTGTCTCAGGTCATGACACTGGTCAATGAATGTGCAACGTATTCAAGTGGTCAGGAGAGTATTACAGGCAGATTAGAGGGCTGGCCATAGGACAAAGGTTAGCTCCTGTGCTGGCGGTCGCCTTCATGTCTAAGGTGGAAAACCCAATTCTGGAACGCATGCCTACTCTTTACTGTAGGTATATAGACGACTGCTTTATATTGTGTTCCACTCAAACTGAGTTGGACACTTGTTTCGAGCTGCTGAATCAGCAGTCAGAACATATAATACTTACCCGGGAGAGTCCTACAGAAAACTGGCTTGCTTTTCTGAATGTCCAGGTCCACCTTGCTCATGGAACCATCAAAACCAGATGGTATCGCAAGCCCAGTAGCAAGAACATCCTCATTCACTACCGCTCTGCCCACCCCTCTAGTACTAAAGCGGGCATTATCAGAAACATGTTCCGAACTGCCAGCTCAGTCTCGTCTGACAGCGAACAAAAAGCGTTGTCCATGAAGATGGCACTAAACATCGCCAAGATCAACGGCTACCCAGTGCAGTCATGGCAGAGGAGGCGCAGGAGGCAAGCCAATGCGCCCCGTCGCGAGGAAGAACGCAAGAAGGTACCGTTCTATGTGCCCTTCATTTCAGACGAGATGAGCACGGAAATTCGAAAGTGTGTGCGCGTAGCTGATCTCCAAGATATGGTGAGGATCATTGATGTTCCTCCCACCAACTTGAAGGCACAGCTGGTTCGGAACCGTGTCTATGACAGGACATGTTCCACTCCGTCCTGTGTTGTGTGCCCTAATGGGAAGGAGGGGGATTGCATGACGACCGGAGTTGTCTACAATATGTCATGCAATGAGTGTGGTGAGGTCTACATAGGGGAAACGGGCAGACCCCTATGCATCAGGGTTAAGGAGCACTTGGACGGCCTTAGAAAAGGCAATGTTCGCACTCCATGGGGGAGCACAGGGTTCGATGCCATGCGGGCGCAATGCTGCAGGTGTCTGTGTCGATTTTAGCTCGAGAGAGTGATATATTGGCGCGCAAGACCCTTGAGGCGCTCTGGATCACGGCTAGGAATCCCCAGGTCAACCGGAAGGAGGAGTGTCTCGCGGTAACCCAAGAACTGGCACACTTCGTCGAGCTCTGCCGGTTCTGATCTGCATGGTCTGACCACCAGAGTATTTAAGTCGGGTTGTCCCGCGGGGTAGACTCATTCACCCACGTTCAAGTCCAGCTTCGGGTGACTGGTGGTCCATCTCGGCATCCACCTTTAAGGTCAGTCGTTCCTTCATAACTATCATGTTCGATCTTGTCCCTATCTCTCCTTAAGATTAGTACCCTGTAGGATGAAATGGTGTTTGGGAGGGTAGTTTCATAAATGTTTTTCGACTTTTTCAGGCTCTGACGAAGGCGAGGTCGCCGAAACGTAAGCCGAGTCAAATAAACGTGATACCAACCTTGGCTACCAGCTAAACAAGTCAACATCGATCAAAAATATATATATCTAACGAAAAATAAACAGCGCCTGAGAAAACCGCTTTAACGGTTACTGAGGCAGGATCCTTTTCTGGCTCATTCGATAGAGCTCGAAATTGTAATACAGGAGATGCTAGGGTGCACATCAATCCGAATTTCTGGACTGCCACTACAAGCCCTCTGATCCTACCAGTCCCCTATCGATTGCAATCACACCAAATTTGGTCGACCTGCAGGCTTCCGTGGTCGGCTAGGTCATCGTCACCTCCGCGGCAAGAGCAGCCATGGCTCATCGGGAAGCGGCGGGTGTCACGACAGATAGGATTCGACGCTAATTGGCACCGCAAACGCTGTCCGCGTTCTTTGCCTGCGACGCTTTCCCGCAGACCGTTTATCGATCGGCCGAGACGGGTTTCGGATAATACGAAACCGAATAATTTATTATTTTATTTATTTATTTCAACACGAGTGTTGCCACCGTGTGTTAGCACAATGCAGGACCATTGCAACACAAAACGCACCAGTGTAAAAAATCATTCAAAGGTTATAAAATGCTAAAATGCAAAATTCTAAAACGAGTCAAACAGGAACCGAAAAAAGGAGAAGAGAGAACTAGACATGAAGTAGAACAATAGAGAGAACCAAACACAAAAGAAACTGTCACTTCCTTCCCAGATCCGAAGTAGAACTAGCCAGGACAGCGCTGGAATATCTCTTTGCCGTAGCTGGTTTCATGCTAAGAAGACCCTTGGCCACCAACCGATTGAAGGTGGGTAGGACTCTGTTGGTGAAGAACCGAGACCTGGTACATGTCCTAGCAAATGAACGTCTAAGTTTGGTAGAGCCACCACGAGTGACCGAGGAATTAGTTACAACAAAAAAGTCATTGGGATTCAACTGCACTAAACCGCACATGATCTTATATGCCATCACGACGTCGTGAATGCCTCTCCTACTCTCAAGGCTAATAAGATTAAACAACTTGCAACGTTCTGCCCCTCCAGGCATAGATCTATAGTCCATATTGAGGCAACGGATTGCCAACTTTCTTGTAAAGTTATTTTGAACGCTTTCCAATAAGAGGGTATCCTTCTTGGACAGGGAGTTAAACACCGTAGTACCGGACTCCACAACAGGACGGACGTATGTTTTATACGCCCTTATTAAGGTGTGGACATCATTACTCCTTAGTGCTTTGAAAAGATTATATATCCGAGCGTTAGCTTTACCAACGATGTTTTTGCAATGAGAGGAGAAGGACAAGTTATCAGAAATGATGAATCCCAGGTCACGAACATTCTTAACTACTTTAAGTCCGACCTCACCAATTTTATAATTAGGACTAAAACGGGAGTTACCTATGCTTAAAACGTTGGACTTATTAGGGGCTAGAGGGAGACCATGCACAATCGACCAGTTGTTAACGAGATCAATAGCTGCTTGCAGTACCTCGCGATCCTCCTGCTTCTCAATAACTCTATAAATCTTCAAATCATCAGCATACATTTGAACAGAGACTCCATTGGACAAAAGCTCGAAAGGGAGATCCTGTGTATAGATGAGAAACAGCAGAGGGGATAGCACCCCTCCTTGGGGGACACCACTGGGAGCAGGGTATACCTTAGACAGAGTCTGCCCCAACCGCACTTGGTACGTGCGATTGCACAAAAATCTTGAATCCATAAGATTATCCTATGATGAATACCAATTTGTTTCAGCTTGCCTATAAGACCAGCGTGAGGAACTTTATCGAAGGCTTTAGCAAAATCAAAATATACAGCATGAACTTGCGCCTTAGCATCGACAGCTCTGGTCCAATCATTAAGCGCAGAAAGCAGTGCCGTTTCAGTGGACTTGCCTCTGGAGAAACCGTGTTGACAGTCAGAAATTATTCTATGTTTGTCTAGGTGCTGCAGAAGGCGCTTCTTAAGAATTTTCTCGAATACCCTACAGAAAATAGACGTGATACTAACCGGTCGATAATTTTGAGGGGAGCTGTAGGGAGGCTTTTTGGGAATACAAGTTATGAACGAATGCTTCCAACGCCTAGGAACATGTCCCTCCATGTAGGAAAGGTTAAATAAATATTCGAGGGGGTAAGCAATATATGCCAGAATTCTCTTGATAAAGACCAAAGGAATACCGTCAGAGGTCATACTGTGAGACCCTTCCCATCTGGACAGAGTTTCAACTATTTCGTCCTTGTGAAACCAGACTCCATTTTCCATGCACGGAAACAAAGAAGCATAGGGGTCAGAGAAGTTGGAAATTTGATGATAATTGTGCGAAAACGCAGCCTGAAATGACTCAGCTAATAACTCGGCCTTGTCCTCATCCTTGTGCACCGCTACACCATCAGCAGTTACAAGGCTAGGTATGTGAGGATGATCCTTAATCCTTGCGTTGATATATTTATAGAACTTGGCCACTCGATTAGAGGCAAGTATTTTCTTTTCAGCATGTGAGTTGAATTTCCTAAGAGCCTTATGTAGCCTAAAGCTGCAGCTTTTATACAACGACCATGCCAGAGGCGAGTCATGAGTAGCTGCTGCACTCCATGCTAAATCACGCTTAGAAATCAGCCTGGCAAGATAGCCTGGCAACCGAGGACTAGAATTGAGAAGTTTACGTACAGGGACAAAAGAGTCAATAACGTGATGGAGGATGCTAATAAATGTTTCATACGCCTCATCAACATTTTTGGCTATCCTGAAGATGCCTAACCAATCAATATCCGATAGGTGGTCACATATTTTTTGGAAATTGGCAGCCTTAAAATCACGAACCAATCTAGGCCTGGACGGAATATTCCTAACATCAAGGGTGAATCGAATCCCGTTATGATCGCTATTACCGACCGGAGGCGCAATCTTAACATCTTTCACAAGAGAGCGTTCATTACTTAGGATAAGATCTAAACATGAATTACCTCTGGTTGACTTATCAACATGTTGCTTAAAGGAATGGCAGTTAAAAACGTCGACGAAGCAGGAGGATGCGTGAGAGACTGTAGAGTGATTTTGCTTGGACCAATCAATATCCGGAAGATTGAAATCACCT
This sequence comes from Heligmosomoides polygyrus polygyrus, assembly GCA_947396885.1. Lineage (NCBI taxonomy): Eukaryota > Metazoa > Nematoda > Chromadorea > Rhabditida > Heligmosomidae > Heligmosomoides > Heligmosomoides polygyrus. The sequence goes on from OX377204.1 coordinate 38,434,874, forward strand.
AGCACTATGCAAGCGTGTGAACAAGAACCAAAATCACTTATAACCTTGCTAAGCTGAAGCGAGCTAGAAAAACTGCAGTTAGGTGCACGGTAAACTAGAACAAACCTAATAGTCCTACCGGAAAGGGTAATATCGGAAACAATTACTTCATACGCATTTGGAGAGGACTCATGAAAAACGCTGACCATGGAAAAAGAGGACCTGGCAAGAAGTAATACTCCACCTCCTTTCTTATGTGACCTATCACATCTTAAAGCCTTATAATGAGAATGAACAGCCCCTAGAAGAGGCGCAAGCTCATTAACAGATTTGAGCCAGGACTCAGTTATGAAAACCAGGTCGTAGCTGCCATGCAACAGAGCCGCCTCCACTGCCTCTCTGTTCGCCACCAAGGATCTAATATTGATTAGAAAACAGCTAACATCAGTGATGATACTCCGGAGACCGTTGTCTAGTTTACCGGTTGGGAGGAGGCGACGCAAACATTATCAACCGAATTGATATGTTCAGCATTATTAAGGCTAACAGACTGACTTACACTGACATTACCAGAGACCTGACTAACAACACGATTGAAATTCTTAGCCGAACTACTATTAGACAAACGCTCCGCTCGCCTCCGGTCCCTTTCCTCCTTAGTGAGGGAGGGGCGGATGTAAACCCCTCGGTGAGGAAAGTATCGGAGACGAGGCGCGCGTTTAATACATTCCTTCTGAAACCACGACGAGGGTAATACAACTTTAAGTAAACGATTCCTATTAGGAATAGTGCGACCCATCCTATACGCAGTGACAGGACAGCACTCCAAACCAAGGTAATCAAATATTCTGTTAACACAGTGATAATCGTTCTGAGCTCTCTCAACAGGACTATCTGATAGAGATTCAGGCACACCGATGATGACAATCGATCGATTGATCTCAACATCACTAACCGGAGATACTACATTTTGAGATTGGAAGGGAGAACTGGTAGGATGAGATACAGACTGAGATTGATTACTGGATAAATACGAGTCAAGTCGTTGCATTAGCGCCAAGTTTTCCTCTCTAAGTCTCTTATTCTCTTCCATTAATTCGACACATCTTCTATTTAGCTCGGCCATATCACGTTTGCAAACAGTTAATGCATCCATGACCAGCGCTTGAAAACGTTCCATCGGCAGTGGCATGCGACGAGGTGAAGTTGAAGATGTACGGCCACGTTTTACTGGAAGTGAAGCGGAACGAAGAGGAGAAACATCGGAGGGCACAGTCGAGATCATGATTTACCGACAATCAATAACGCGGGCAGTAAGGTGCACCACACGAGATCGATTGCCAGTAAGTCGAAAATCCGAAGCAATTTACCTGACGAGGTGGTGTAACAGACCAACACAATAGAAGTCCCCACCACTAGGACTAGCGCTGAACCAGACGGACGACGAATGAGGGAAGCAGCCGATATGTCGGAAATACACAGCCTTCGAAACTGCGAATCGAGTAGCACTTCGGGAGGAATACTAGAGAGCAGCACGTAGACCGTAGTAGTAGTCGTATAAGTGAATAATAGTCGGTAGTTGATGTAAAATTAGACGGCACCGTAGAATGATGACAACAGTGGTTTGCGGTGCGCTCTGTCGATACCGACCGCTCGCTGTCGATGACAACGTGCGAATCTGACCGGATATCCGGAAGTGCATGATTCGTGTTCCACGCCTACCGTCCGCATTTAAATAGCTGACCTTCTGGAGCAGTGCTCGCTGCAGCTGTTCTCTATCACCCTGTCTACAAAACCGGACGCGTCTTTTGAATAGACGCCGCAAAAACCGCGATTTTGCGTCCTTTTCGTAAAACTCGCCTGAAATTCACCATTTGAAAAACCAAGGACATATTTGAGCTCAAGAGCTCGAGCTCTATCGTATTGTATACATATTTCATAAGCCATAAAAATTTCCGAAATTGAAAACTTGCGCTCCATTGCGAAGGGCGGTCGCAGACGAGTTGTCGGTCACAAGCCGTCGAAAACTGTTACGTGCTCACAACTCCTCTAATTTATTTATTTATTTATTTATGGACACACGGAGAGTGCGTTTAAAACAGCTAGTTATCCTAGTAAGTAATACGAAAATAGCTTTGAGTTTTTTTTAGAAACGGTTGGTACCGTTCGACTCGTATCTTCGAGATCTACACAGTCATTAATACAACTTTACCAGACCATCGCATTTTTGCTGTGGGTAGCCAAAACGAATGGCTGGAGCAGGCTCTTTGCAATTGGAGCAGCTCACCTCCTAGGACTTGCGTGTTTTCGGACTAATTGAAGCATGGCGCACGTCGCCAGTGCTCTGTCATCCTAGGAATCCTCCGAGAGTGCGCCGTGCATGATGCATATGAGATCGAACCTATCAATCGACTGTGCGCGATAGCTCGCCAATTGCACCGCGTGGTGTTCTGAGTGCAAGAACGAACTCTGTCAAGTTGAATCTTTCCGGCTACAACTTGTGGATTTTGTAAGCAGTGAAAAGTTCAAGAAGCGCGCTAAAAATAGCGACGTAGCTTATGATTGGACAAAGTTACAGCGGTGCGAAAATACAGGTTAGCTTTGTGTGACACGTTTTTTCCGAGTTCAGTCGACCACTGCAGGAAGACAAGGAGAGCTAGCGGCAGGAAAATGCGTGGGCGAGCACGAAACTGAAAGCACTTTACAATGACATGCTCGCAACTCTCCAGATGTTTAAACTGCTTTAGCCCAGCCATTTTAGAGTGGCGAAGGGCAACGGTGAAGTTCCTTCCGCCCTCACTCGCCCACATTTTAGTTCTCGATACTCCCAATGGTACCATTCTATTCAGCTCGAGAGGCTCTATCGAATGGAATACCGATTTTTTTTTTTGACAATTGCGCATCAAAGACGAGGCGGCTCAAGCCGCGGCAGAAAGACGATGGCGTCATTGAAAATCGATATTTTTGATTCGGGCCAAGTTTGATACCATTTGATAGAGCTTTTCGTTGTGAATTGATGTTACTGTGAGAAGCAATAACTGTAATCTAGGCGAGTAAGAGCGCGGAGATCATCGTTGTTGCTGTGCTAAATTGGACGCGCGGGCGTGTTCTGAGCGCAACAACTCTTTCAAGTTTGAATCTTTTCGGCTGCAGCTTGTGGATTTCTGGATTTTAGAAATATAGAAATAGAAAGTTCAACAGGTGCGCTGGAGGCGCAGCATAGCTTAATCACAGAGGTGCGAAAATGCAGGCCAGCCTTGTGTGACACGATTTTTTCGATTTTAGTCGACCACTGTGGGACGACGGCTAATGGCCCACGAATGCGTAGGCAAGCAAACCAGTAAAGGAGCTTTACAGCGAAGTGCCAACAACTCCGCCAGCTGCCTAGCGTGCCTTAACCCCAGCTGCAATTTTAGAGCGGAGGAGGGCAGCGGTGAAGCTTCTTCCGCCCTTATATCGCCCACAATTGAGCTTTCAACACTAGAGATGGTACCTTTCTCTTCAGCTTGAAAAGCTCTATCGAAAGGTATCAATATCGGCCAATTCCGGAAAACTGATTTTTTGACAACTTCTCATCGAGGACGAGGACGCTCTTCGCCGAGCCTGCGCGCATGATGACGTCATCGAAAATCGATGATTTCGAAATATGCCACATTTTCTTGTCCAAACATCGTCCAAAATCGTCCAGGGGTTACTTGGAGCGCTGATTACGAACCCGACGTCCGTTTTTGAAAATTGCACCGATTTTGGAATGTTACAGCTATTTGAAGTTGGTAGGGTCAGGATGACTGACCATCCTCAGTTATTGGTATGGGTGGTCTCCTGCAATAATCGGCCAAATGGACTTCGACGTCGTGTTCGGCACACTGAAAAACCCCTGCCCTTAGACGAAGTTTGATCAAAATCGGTGTTCCTACCCGACCCCCCTCAGTTACCCAGAAGAGAATCCAAAACCTACAAAAGTCAGCGGAATTTTCACAAACGGACGTAGGATTCGTAACCAGCGCACCAAATAAACCCTAGACGATTTTGGACGAGGAAATTTGGCCAATTTCTAAATTATCGATTTTCGATGACGTCATCGTCCGGGCAGGCTCGGTGAAAAGCGGCCTCGTCCTCGGTGGGAATTTGTCAAAAAAAAAATCAATTTTCCCGGAATTTGTCGAGATTGCTACCGTTCGATAGAACTTTTCGATCTTAACAAAACAAGGCCATCAAGAGTGTCTTAAAACTTCAAATGTGGGCGAGTAAGGGCGGAAGAAACTTCACCGCTGCCCTCCGCCGCTTTAAAATGGCAGCTGGGACTGATGCAGATTAGGCTGCTAGGGGAGATATGGGCACTTCATCGTAAAACACCTTCACTGATTTGCAAGCCTACGCATCGGTAGGCCGTCAGCTCATCGCGTCTTTCCATAGTGGTCGACTGAGCTCGGAAAAATCGTGTCACACAAGGCTAACCTGGATTTTCGCACCACTATAACTTTTGTAGAATCATAAGCTACGTCGCTGTGTTTCGCTTTTTCAGCGTACTACTAGAACTGTTTACTGCCTAACCTACAAGTGGCAGCCGGAAAAACTCGAACATGACAGAGTTATTGCGCTCAGAACACCCCGCGGTGAAATTTGCGAGCGGTCGCGCCCACTCGATTGATAGGTTCGATCCTATATACATTGTGCAAGGCGCTCTGTAAAGTCTTGTCGGTAGAGATTACAGCGATTCCTGAGTAGGGCGGCTGGGAATCTCTGATAAAACTTCGCAAACGCTCCTCTACAAGCTGTCGTGCTCGCTCGATTGATTGGTTCGATCCTATATGCATTGTGCGTGGCGCAATCTTGGAGGATTCCTTGCATGATAGAGCACTGGAGACGTACGCCATGCTTGGGATACTCCGAAAATATGCAGGACAAAATTGTGTAGATCTCGAAAAGACGAATCGAACGGTACCAGGGGTGTGCGTAAACGAAATCTGAAGATTCGTAAATCGTAAATCGTAATTACGAAAAATCGTCGTAAATCGTAAATCGTAAACCGTAAATTGTAAGAGGTGCCTGACTTGCATTGCATCTAATTTCCTTGTTTTTCCTATTATGTCAACGCTAATCGAAGCAAGCTATTTTTGATGAGACGTCTTCAGCTCGAGCTGGACACTTTTCTAATTAAGATGGAGGCCATTAAAATTAGCTAGGATCTTTCAAATCAAGCTGGAAAAGTTTTGTTTTTGAGAACCAAAACAAACTGCTTGTTCAAAACGCTATCTTAAAAGGCGCCTATACAGGGTGCCCAAATAAAAAGCTTACACTGCTTGAACGATCAAAAAATGTTTATCAATCTACTACCCATTTGCTTTCGTATAAAACTATGACTTTTTACAAACAACCACAACAGCTCCGAATTAACCAACAAAAACCATTCCATCCGAAACCAAAAAAGTAATTTTGTCGCTGGCCAGCTCAACGAAAACAGTATTTGCACAAATAATCCAACAATCATCGTCTTCTGAGTGAGCGCATGGCACATTTCTATGGTATGACACACCTAAAGTGCTAAGCCTTCTCACATTTTGACGTGTACCCAACAGCATTTTTGTAGTAGACGGGACGGAATTGTGTGACCATTGAAAGAGTATGATCACATTTTTGGACACTCATTAGTCGCGTTTTTGACTTAATATTGTAAAAGAAGATATTTTTGTGGCATTCTTTAGAAGTAAAGTAGAGAATCAAGGTGCAGCTTGCATTGAAAGTGGTTTAACTGATTCGTACAAGGTGCATTTTAAACACATAGGGGAAACACACGGTAGAGAATAAACCAGCAAAAACCATTCCATGGAGGATGGCTATCGCGTGCTCCAGAATTGGAGTTCTTGATTAGGATCCTACCACGGGCAGTCAATTCTTCTATACCTGTTGGGTTGTGAATTGGTACCCGATTTGCTTGGGAAGGATAGAACACCGACCTCCTCATCAACCGCAATTCATTCTATAAGTCAAACCCACACTCAAATGACTTTTACGATATCCCACAGAGGTATAAATAGATGGTGCATCTCAAACAGGGAGTGATTAACGTCCTGCTTTACGCTTTATCATTTTTGAAGGTCCACAACATCCGGAATGAAAGATCGTCGTTTGATGACACCAAGCAATTCCTTGCTTCGCTCGCAGGTTTGCTTGCACTTGTTAACTTTCGGAAACTCCAAAATACATGTATTGCAATGTAATGTATTGCATTACTATTTAATGACTGCTTGCATTCGCCATCCTGCTCTCCACTACCTTTGTAGCAAACACTATCGTATCGTATTTTGCCCAGTACTTAGCATTCTGAACGGAAACAGCCCCAATCAAGACACTGAAAACGAGACCAAAAGTGTCCAACTTTTCACTTTTATCGTGAAAATGTCAGACGTCTCGCTTGAGGCGCACCTCATACGTAAATAGAATCCGTGCCATGACGGTGCAGTGATAATCAGATTGAAACATGATTGTTTTACTGTTTCCATCAGTTTAGTTGCTATTAGGCAGCCTCCAATTAAGTCCAATATTCCTTGATGGCTTTGCATCTGTTCTACTCGTGTACATTGGAAAGAGTCGTCTATATGGTGAACAGTGGTGAGAAGGTTACAAGCTGACTAGGCAATGGCTGCAGCATAGAAGATGGTTCAGCAGGTGATCGTCTTCATTCCAGTGCAAGAAGAATTTTCATGTTTTCTGTGGACAGGAACGAAATGCTCTCAGGCCATTCGAATGTAAGATGTTGTGCTAGAGAATGACCAGAAAAAAGGCCAGCCCAGTTCCACTGCCAGGAATTTACTCGAGCGGCCTATCCACAAAGCGGCATTGTTCTGTCACAGCGCCACAGCAGAACATAAAAAAGTAAATAGGAAATAGCAATGAGCTATGAGGGAAGTCTTTAAAAGTGGGCACATCGTCATAATCCAAAATGTATCACGTTATGTAGACTTTTTCAACCGCGGACCGAAGACCACATTTACGAAAATTTACGATTTACGACCCAAAATGTCGTAAATCGTAAAAAATTTGCCAAAAATCACTGTGAATCGTAAAATCGTAAATCGTAAATCGTAATTACGCACACCCCTGAACGGTACCAACCGTTTCTCAAAAAACTTCGAATTAGAGGAATTATGGGCACGCAACAGTTTTCGACAGCTTGCGACCGATAATTTGTCCGCCATCATCCTTCGCTATGGAGCGCAAGTGTTCAGTTTCGGTCATTTTCATGGCTCCATATGAAATATGTATACCAAGCGATAGAGCTCGAGTTCCTGAGCTCAAATATGTCCTTGGTTTTTCAAAATAGGGGACTTTAGGCAAGTTTCATCAAAAAGACGCAAAAAGCGCAAAATCGTCCTTTTGTGGCATCTATTCAGAAGACGCGTCCGGTACTGTAAATACCAATGTGACAGGAGCTGCTTGCAGGTCCAACTTCTTTACCCATCTTAAGCTGTAGCACCTTTTTGTTACAATCGCTTAAAGGATAGGAATCGGCCACAAACAACAAGCAGACTAATAGAGAGGCTACGACAGTACAATGGTCTGCACCAGAATGCCACCGAGCGCCGCGGCTACATTTGCGCAACAAGCGACATCTCGACAACAGTTCCACGGCACGACTACCAACGTGTGGGGCATGAGTCTCACCACGATAGGAACAGATCACGGATCGATGCTGCAAAACTCTGTCGATGGGCCTATCTCGTCCCAATTACGGATAGAAAACAGCGCTAGCTCTCCGCAATACTTACTCAATTGCTTCCGCAGCTCACTGATACGTGTGTGGTTGAGAATGGATGCCCTCGAAAGTGCACGCCACGGACTACAGACCTACTACTGGTCCAGACAAGGAAGCTCCAGCCTCAACATATTATGATTGACAGCCGTTTGACGTTGAAGTAGAGCCCCACGAGTACAAATACTCCTTCTCCTCACGTTGACCTTGTCACGCGACGCAGAACATGTGGCGCGAGACCGAGTCCTATACAGAGCAGCTCTAAAGTCATTGACATAAAATGGTCTTGGCTGTGCCCTCTTTCTCTTAAAAGCGGAGGATCCGAGGAGAAAAGTGCAACAGCTATCCATTTCGAAAAAATTGTCTTCCCACAAGATGAAACGAACTTCATGATCAAAATGAAAACAACTGAATCTGGTTTCTAAGGCTCCTTTTTTTCCAAGAGTGTTTTCGTAAGCCACTTCAGATGGACGAGAATGAGATCTACTTAACCTACGTTAGAGCATAAAAGCTAAAGCAAATTTGTGTCGTTCAAATTCACTGCTCTTCCAGTTCTTGCGTGCTCATCACTTCTACGGGCACAAAATGCTCAACTATGGTTTAGAAACGCTATGGCCTATGTTATACTTCCGCCGACGCTGCGACACGTCACCGACGGCTCGTCACCGACGTCACCACATACGCGTCGTCGACGTCGGCGACGTCGGTGATGGATTCTGTGGCGGCGTCGGCGACGTCGCTGATAGGAGAGCATCGGAGCGCATTTTTTGCATCGGAGCGCGTTTTCAGTGTCATCACTTGGTAACCAGTCTGCCTAGGTGCTCACATTTGCCTCGAATTTGCATACATTTCGTGCTTTTCTTAATACTATGTTTCAATACTATGTTTCAAGACTTGATGATGATTTTTGTTCTGTATGAACGGCAGTCTGCTCAAACATAGTTAATCTGCCGCTGCGGTCGTAACGGGTATTTACGTCCGCCATGAGCAGGACGTAGCCCTGGCATAGCTGCTATACTTATGCTCGAATAATCTAATTCGAATAATTATTCGAATAATTTATTCGAATTCGATATTCGATTAATTGATTATGGGATTAGAGCTTCGTAATTTCGAGTAATTATTCGAATTCGGTTTTTCGAGTTTTGCAAACTTGAACAATTATTCGAATTCGGTTTTTCGAGTTTTGCAAACTCGAACAATTATTCGAATCCGATTATTCGAGGTTCGAAAATTCGAACAATTATTCGAATTCGATTATTCGAGGCTCGAAAAATAGAATAATATTCGAATTTCGAATACGTGGTTGTTTCGAATGTGGCATAATGATGATTTTTTGTAAGCGACGTTCACGTTCATTGATTTTCTATGAGGAATTTAATGAGCCGAATCACCGGTATGACCGATATTGGTCGATATTTTCAAAATCTAACTTCACATTTGCATTCTCTGCGACCACGACTATCATCAATGTAGTACACTTGAAATTTGCACACGAAGCACAAACTTCGATGAAAAGTTAAAAAATGAATTTCAGAATCGTGTTCAGTGAGGTCGATTACCTCAGGCCTGAAGGTTCGAGCTTGTTGAGTGATATTCAGGAAAAATATATAATTTGATTGAAATCTCTTGGTGGCAATCGTTACTGCAAAAACAATCTTAAGATTCGCGTTCAGCGACCTGAATTACTCTGGGTCTGAAGCCCACAGTTTGCTTATATAACACGATTATATACCATTTTCAGTTGAAATCCAAAGTTTTTCAAATCAAATTCAACGTTTTTACACGGGCAAGATTTCGAAAGAACGTTGAAATTTATTTTGAAAACGTTGAATTTGTTTTGAGAAACGTTAAATTTCGAATCAAAATGGTATATAACTCCACGATTTGATTGGTTGATTTCTGTGATATAATGAAGAAGTAGAGAGAACAATTTTTTTTCGCAAAAGTTTTGCGCCTGTGCGTAGATGTTTTGCACACGTATTTCTGTAGGAATTCTTTTTGTAGGATTTTTATGTAGGAAAAAAGTTCTCATGTCTTGTATTAACGAGTATTGTAAACGGTTCTTAGAAGATACCTAATATCTTATTATTTGCTTTTTTTAAAAGAATTATATTCTTGTATTTTGTGTCTGGAGTATTGTCGTTGAACTTACTTTACTACACTTACTTGAGCCTACACAATGCGTTTTTGAAGTGAATAAACGATATCAAAGGAAACTGGCTAACACAAAAATCTCATCGTCCTTACTAATACACCCCGGTGCAAAATTATAGGTTCACCCCCAATTTGTCCGTTAGTAGAATCTGCTGCCTATGCATAGCGTTGTTACCGTCGTATTCCTTGCTATCGAAATCGTCTATAGAAGAATTCTAAGCAGGTTATCTTATCAGTGAAGGATACCACGATCATTTATTGAAAATTTAACGAATGAAGACCGGTGCAAAATATAAGTTCACTCATAAAAACCTGATTAATCACAAAAGTACCTACGTACAAAGAAAGTTTAGTATTTCTTTACTCCACCTTTGTTGCAAACAACATCGAAAACTGTATTTGGCATACTACTGACAGGATTATCAATAACTGTTTGCTCTAAATTGGTCAATGCATCGTGTCTGGCGTTCTTAAGATCAGAAACCGAAGTGTAAGAGGCTCCATTTGTGTGCACTTTATGTACAAGAATGTCCCACAATTTCTCTATCGAGATGAGATCTGGAGAACAGCTAAGCCACTCCAAAAGTTGAATTCTGTTTGAGATAAACCAATCTGTGATTGACTGTGAAATGTGTGTGAATGCATTACCTTGTTGGAAGATAAGGTTGTGCCTAAGAAAGCTTCTGAAAATTGGCAGAAGATGATCTCCGAGCAATTCCTGGTAGTCTTCACTGTTCATCCTACATGAGACGAACACTCGAAACGAACGAGACAAGTCCGCATCCAGAAAACGCAGCCCAACCATGAAACTTCCGCCGCCAAAGTTGCGCCTACAGGATGCTCGACCTCTTTTCTCAGACCTATCCAGTTGTGTAAAAGAAGTGGAATCTTGATGGATCCGATGAGTACAGACACTATTGGAGAGATCCGAGGACATAGGATCGAGTATTCTACAGGCGCAACTTTATCGTTGGAAGTCTCATGGCTTGAGCTGTGTTTTCTGGATGTGGACTTGTTGCCTTTGAGTTCATCTCGTGTAGGATGAACAGTGAAATCTACCAGAAATTGCTCGAAGATTACCTTCTGCCTTTTCGTAGGCACAAGATTATTTTCCATCAAGATAATGCATCCATACACGTATCGCAGTCAACTACAGACTGGCTTAGCTCCAAGAGAATTCAACAATTGGAGTGGCCTAGTTGTTCTTCAGGTCTCAACCCGAAAGCTAGAATACTTGTGAGGCATTCTTGTACACAAAGTTACAAAAATGGAACCGCTTCGATTTCAGCTTCTGATCTGAAGAACGCCGTACTTCATGCATAGATCAATGTTGAGCAAATTGTTATTCATAAGCTTATCAGTAACATGCCAAATAGAATTTTCTATATTGTTTACAACAGACGTGATGTGGCGAAGTACTAATCTTACCTAGCGGGCAGGTACTTTTGTGATTGATCAGGTTTTTTATGAAGCGAACTTATATTTTGCACCGATCTCCATTCGCTAAATTTTCAATTAAAGTTCGTGGTATCCTGCACTGATAAGATAAACTGCATAGCATTTTCTGTAGAAGTTTTCGATAGTGAGGAATACGATGGTAACATTACTGAGCCTCGGCAGCAGGTTCTTCGTGTAGTGATGGACAAATCGGGGGGGGGGGGGGTGAACCTACTATAGCTTTGCAGCGTGGGGTGTATTAAGTCATGATGAAGTTTATTTGATTATTCGATTTATTCGAATATTCGATTATTCGGAAATTCGAAAAACCAAAAAATCGGGTTATTCGATTATTCGGAAATTCGAATAACTGAAAAATTGGTGTTATTCGATTATTTGCTCATTCGATTTTTTCGAAAAAAAGGGGTTATTCGATTATTCGGAAATTCGAATAACTGAAAAATTGGTGTTATTCGATTATTCGCTCATTCGATTTTTCGAAAAAAGGGGTTATTCGATTACTCGGAAATTCGAATAACCGAAAAGTGGGGTTGTTCGATTATTCGTTCATTAGAAAATGTTGAAAAAGCACAAGCATAATAGCTGCTATAATTTGCCTGTAGCAGGCTATCTGACTCATGACCTACAGGCATACCCTGAAGTCACTGCCAGCGATACGCCGCGGGGTATGCGCCATTGGCCAACAGCCTTTTCCGCCGCCCAGTAGCTGCAATTATGCTGATTAACCTCTCCATTAAGCTTTAATGTTGCTACATCACTCCCCAGAATCCGTCTCGGAAAATGGGGCTGCTGCTCACATTAAAGTTGTGCAATCACGTCAAGTTCTAAACATCAAAAGAAAGCACATCATAGGTTAATGTGGCCAGCAAGATTGTAAGCATTCAGTCCTTGCACAATCAATCAAGTCTGAATCTGGGCTATTTACAAGCTAGATAAATCTCGTTTCCCTGTGCTTTCATATGAGTCTCAAACGTCTTCAAAGGCTTTACTAGCAGCAATGTTAGAACCTTCCAAATAGTTCCTGCATTTTTCAAAGGATACCCTGAATTTTTCGCAAGCTGTGTGTTTTTAACTTTTAAACACTAAACGAAGCACAAACCAATCGATACGGTCACTTTGTAAAGAGATTATAACAACTATTCAAGCGAAAAACAATCATTCGAGTTCAAAATGTAAGAGTTCAGACGAGTGCATGGCGCAATCAAGACCGCTCACGTGTCAAAAAAACCTATTTTTTAAGCTTTTAGATGAGGTCTTGATCTCTTTAGCACCTTTATGTGAGCAAACTTATCTCATTTCAAACAGTGCATACAGTTTTTTTGAGACACCAGAGTATATAGAAGAGAAGAGTAATTGTTGACAAACATGAGGCCGCAACTGTATACATACGAAGGTTTTTAAAATATGACTGATGGAAGACGAGTTGAATGAAAAGAAGCACAGATAAGCGAGTAAAAATTTCACCATTGCTGTCCGCAAGACGGGCGTTTTTGCACGTACGATTTCGTAATTCGAGGTCCGCCGAGGATGATGACAGTGCCGGGCACGAAGAACCCACCCACAATCAAAATACTCCCCCGGAGCGCATTTTCTGCCACCCTTGGATGAGGTCGGCGACGGCCCGTGCACAGCACGGCGACCAGCGTCGCCGACGTCGTCCGTGGGTCGGTCGCCGTCTGTGGCGACCACCGTCGCCGACCTCGGCGGCGGAAGTATAACGCCCCCTGCGGAGCTCTCGGCGACGCGTCGCCGAAGTATAACAAAGCCCTATGGTAGCACGGGAGAGAATCACCATGACATGCCGTTTCGTGCGCGTGGTGCGTTGTTGCATACGGCGAATGCACTGTTTCCTCTTTATGATCGCACATCCACTTCCCCCCATATTTTGGCACGGGAAGGAATTCCAGGATGTGGGCAGTTTAACACGGGTGCGTTGGTCAGGTCACACCCCGAATCCCCTTCCTCAGCCCAAAGCTGTGCTCTTCTCCGCATCAGCGTGACCATCTTCTTCTATGAATGGCGTCGAAGCACTGGAGCAATGGTAACCGTTCGAAACATCAGAGCGCACTGGGAGAGGACACCACGCCGTCATCACTGTCAAACGATGGTTTGCGGGTCGCTCCCATTCAGTGGTTTGCGGGTCGCTCCCATTCAGTGGAAGAGTCCGCCGTTTTCGACAGTGTCAAGGGTTTGGAGATCCTCAGTCTTGAGACTCCATTATAAAGAGACCTCAGTGGTATGCGGCCCTCGGCTACAGAAAAGTGCTGACTCAATTAGACCCTACTGTTTTTACCGATATCATTCGGTTTACCCGGGTATCAATTTGTTAGTTTCTCCTTCTCGAAAATAGAAGCTCTTAATACTAGAAAAGAAAGCACGATCCTCTGCGATATTAACACGCATCGTACCGTGAGGTGTAGCTTCTTCGAGGAGAAGATTCGTCGAGACAAGACGAATCAGGACTTCACCCAAAGAAGTTCCTTTTGGCTCCTCGGATTCGCACGGGAAATTTATTGGAGGAACAAATGGCCAGAAACTTAGCACCACGCAGCTTGTTAATAACAGAAGTATATTCGATTGTGAGCTTCACATACAGCAAACAAAGAAAATGTAGCTTTATTGTACGCCGGCACCCTGGTGTCCATGAATGTTTTTCCAATAAAAACTGAGTCTGATACAGCTCGTTTCATTGAATCTTTGAAGGTGTCTTGTGGTTCAGTACCGTTCTTTGAATTTTGTTCTGGAGAACAGCCACTTTCGTATTAGGCAAATCATAGTCGTACTTTTTCCTGAGGTTTATTAGTATACTAGTCCATACAGAATACCGTTAAATAGATAATCGCCTCCTTATATTTTATATTTCTTCAATATATACACAAGTTCTTGCTAGCATTATAGCGTTGTTTTCCTTAATTATGCCTTAAGACATATGTATAATGTTTAAAATCTTTATTTAAATAATGATAGATTGTTTCTTCTATGCTTAAAATTTTGTTTCCATGATAACCCCCCTCTCTTTTTTCTAACATCTCATTCTGTATTCAAATAAATCATATCAGCTAGATACCATTGCAGCAATGCTTATATGTTAATAACACTCAGCTCTCTTATTCGTAGACAACAATACGGTCCTCAAGCAGCACCATCTTATTCTCAATATTCCATATCAAAAATTAGAAATTAGATTCGACTATAAATTTTTATATCCATATGCTCTTAAGTACCGAAAAAAATACTTATCATACAAGGTTGTACTTTCCTAGCCTTTAGGTAGGTTTGCTTTTTCTTCCCTCTACTCTTCACCTCTCTTGCACTCTCACTTTTGCACATGGCTGTGCCGATGGGGTTATACAAGTAGTTACTGGCACGGGAGGGTAAGTACTACGCCTCCGGTCCAGCCATTATTTTCGGGAGCGCCAACCCCGGGAGGCAGCCCCTCCAAAACCTATGGTAACCTTCCCACTCGTTAGGGACTTGGCCGTCCTTAACGTTTGATCAAGGCCAAAAACAAACACATGCACCCAAAACAACTTTTCGTACTACCGGGCTCGTAGTCTTACAAAATTCAAGGTTCAAGGAAAGTACAACCTACTAAATTTTGGTACTTCTACAATTTCCTCAAAATGCAACGACGGATGCGCCATATGCGGTATAATTGACTGTAGTAATACTGTTAATTGTTTCACCACGGATTTTGCTATAACAACCTATAAAGAAGGGCAAGCTAATTGTACATCCACCAATCTTGTTTACTGTCTTTCTTGCGTTGACTGTGGCAAGCAATATGTTGGCATAACTACTAGAAAACTCAAGGCAAGAGTTAAAGAACATATTCATAATATTCTAAAAGGAAAAGAGAAGTCTTTTACCTGCATTTCTACACCTCCTGTTCCACAAAAAGTTTTCGAATCAGTATACTAGATAATCTCGAAGAGAACAAGGACATTAATATTCTTAGAGAAAAAGAACTTTTTTGGATAAAACTACTTATGACTGCACCCTTTTGGCTTCAATGATAACGTAAAAGGCTATGGAAACATTTCTCGTATAACCAACGTTCTGTCCCACAAACAAAATCACCCCTTTTTTAATCTTAAAATTGTCAAGCAACGACATAATAGGGGTAACAAAATGAAAACCAAAAATAAAATTATGGAAAATAAGGGTACTGATCACATTATTTACGAAATTTCCGTATTTCTCAATAGCAATATGCATTCTCAATACGATTTTTCAAGTTTCTAAAAACCAAGACAAAAAAGTACATTAACACGCTTATTAACATTACCCTTAATAATATAGATAAATTCCATATTTCTAATAACAAAAAATCCTGCTGCTCAGCACCCTTTGCTGCTTCCATTTCAATCATGGTGATATTCCTTGTAACGCTACTAAGAAAAATGACGTGATTAACTTAAAAATGCCGTTCTATAATAAAATATTGGATTCATTTAATTTAAATAAAATCATAAACAATCAAGAATTAACGAACATAGTGAGATGAGCTACAAACCCTTTAGAATTGTCTACCAATATGAAGCATCTTTTTCCAAAAAAAAATTTCAATTACAACAAATTTTTACGACATATAGATAATATCAACACACAGAATATCCCTTGCGTGTGCCATAGATACCCTACCTTTATTGATTCATACCACAACCATGTTATTACTAGTGACATTAGCATATTTAAGAATAAAGGTTGCATATATGACATCCTAAGTAAATGTACTAAATATAGGCCACAACCTATTATTAATACAGGTATTGTTAAAACCATTTGGAATAATTTGTTCGAACAAATAATTAAAAAATCAAAAATAGATACAAACTTAATTCAACCATAATACAAAAAATAAGGTGTATACTCGACTCATTCTTTAAGAATCGAAGAACCAGACCACTCATTTACTTCAAAAACGAGACATATGTACTATCCCTAATAACGTCCTGTCATATATAAAAGAAATACAGCAGTTTTTCATACTCTGCCCTCTTGATAAAGCGTCTTCAAACTATGGGATCATTTGTAAAAAACTCTATTTAAAAATTATTAGAAAAGAGATGGGTAACTTAAACTGTGCTTCTGCTTCCAACGATATATACGTCCAAACTAATGAAGACATAAGCACTATTGTTGACAAACAAAACAAATTCATTTCAAATATTAATTTAAGTCCAAATGTAAAAGGCACTATCCCTGTTATCTACTGTATACCAAAACTTCATAAATCCCTAGTCAAGTTCAGGTTTATAACTGGGGCTTCCAATAGCATTACAAAACCTCTAGCTATTGAACTTATGATGATTCTTTCGCATCTTCGCAATCATTTCATGCGATATGCTAATAGTGTTTGCTGTAATACTAGTTGTATGCAAAATTTTTGGTCGATCACTGACATTAACATCTCGAACAAGATATGTTCCATTCAGGAGAAGAACCTTAAACTATACTCAGCAGACTTTACTGATATGTTCACAAATATTCCTCACAACATGATTATCAAAAACATGACTGAAATAATTAATATATGTTTTAAAAACGCTGATAAAAACTCACTAATAGTTAACAACTATAAAACAGAGTGTATCAGAGTCAAGGAGCATTTGGATGGCCTTAAAAAGCCCAATGTGTCAACTCCTTGGGGAGAGCACAGGGTCCGATGCCACCATGGCGCCATGTTCCAAGTGTCCGTCTCCATCCTAGTGAGAGAAAGCGACATCTCAGCACGCAGGACACTTGAGGCGCTTTGGATAGCGGCCAAGAACCCACAGGTCAACCGCAAGGATGAATGCATAGCGATAACCCAAGAACTGGCACCCTTTGTCGAGCTCTGTGGGTTTTGATCATTTAGATCTGACCTCCAGGGTACTTAAGTCGGGTGGCATCCGGGGCTAAACTCATTCACCCACGTCTATCTCCACCTGCGGGTGACTGGTGGTGCTCGTCGGCACCCACCTGGAAGGTTAGTTGATACGCTGTACCTGTGACACCGGTTCTTTACTCTAGCTGCCTTGAGAATGCTATTCTGTAGGATGAAATGGCGTTTGGGGGAATAGTTTCACTAATGTTCTCGACTTTTCCAGGCTCCGAAGAAGGCGAAGACGCCGAAACGTCAGCCGAAGTAAAGCCTGTTTAACAATCTTGGTAAACAGCTTAAAGAAGAAACACGCTGAACTATAAAACATTCTATTGCAACCCTCATCCAATAGGTGGAAACTGTAGATCTTACAAGAAAGAAGATATAATCTTTATGATTGACTTTTTACTTAAACACTCTTACTGTGGAGCAGGCAATAATATTTATAAACAATTGAAGGAGTCCCACAAGGTGGGAATGCTAGTCCGATAATTGCCGATTTAACACTTTGTCTTCTTGAGTACAAACATTCTATTAAAAAACCGTCAGCTAATAAAGTTTTCTGTCCATTCAGGTACATGGATGATATACTAGTAATACATAACTTTGAAGAAGATATAATAGAACAAATTATTTCTGAGACCTATGAAAACTGCCTCACAATCAAGAAAACATATGATAACTTATACCAATGTAATTTTCTTGATGTTTCTATCAATATTGTTAATGGTAGTATAAATACTAAGGAATACAATAAAACGGACTATTTTCCCTTCGACGTTGTTAGATTTCCTCACAGCAGCTCCTTTACTAGATATTCCATTAAAATCGGAACAATCTACACCGAAATCCTACGAATCTCAAGATGCTGCTCCAAAAAAGAAGACTTCTTAAATAGACTTTCTAATTTAGTCAATTCCTTATTCCATTTACAATACGATAAAACACTTATACTTAAATCTATTATAAAATGTTTACTTAGAAATAAAAATAAAAATAGCTATAAATATAATTTAACATTCAATTTTAAAGACACACATTGTTTTATAAACCAACTACTTAAACAACTATTACCCTGACTGTCCTTTCTTTTTTCCTAAATGTGTATACTGCCTCTTGCCTAAGTTCACCGTTTATTCTTTCCTTTCCCTAGGACCACACTCACATGTCACTACGGGCAACCACTACCCACCTCATTTCACCCCTCCCGCAATAGGTGACCCGTCTCTACCCTGGGACATGGCCATAGGCAAAACCCGCCCTCTTCGACCTAATTGTTTAGCTATATAAACCCGCTCATCCTAGTCCTACATTGCACTCACTCCCTGCCCTACTGATGATCCTCCGGGAGTGATTGTATCCTTGCCCCTCCTCTTCTTCTTATTATATCCTGTATAGGGCTTAGAGGTGAAACAGAATATAATTGATACTATTCCCACTCACAAAAAAAATTTCTTAAATATTTAATTGATCTTATTGTACCACAGCTTGGTATCGCAACAGCACACTGCCACCGATAGCGCTTACACCAGTTAGCTTCAGAAACTGACTTACGCTGTTTGAGAAAAGCTGCCAAAACAAGCTTCTGTAAACCTTCGCCACGATAAGGCTCGGCCCCATAAAGCTAAAGAGACCGGTGAAAATTGGAGGAGCTGGGCTGAGACACGCTTCCCTACCATTCTATTCCCCTTACGTTGCCCTCTCATTACCTCTTTTTTCGCGCCCTCAAGACACTTTTTTTACCGTCAGATTTCGCGCCCTCAAAGAAAAATTCACTGAAGCTGAAGATGCTGAAAAGACGGTCAGTGATTTCTTTCACTCCCAGTCTCTCCAGTCTTCTATGAGCAAGTGACCTGTCCATTAGCTAGGAGACTGTGGTGAATAGTGGTGGTGGTGATATTATAGAACGAATCCAATTGCATGCTGAATAAAAAATAAGGAAGAAAAAATGTCAAACAGTCCAAGACTTTCCGACAAATCTAGTGGTTCTTCTGAGCTGGAGGAGATCTATTGAATAACAGCGAAATCTCCCATTTGCGGCTGCCTCAAAACGCGCTTTGCTTAGTGAAATGGGCTTGTTCAAGGTATACAAACTGAGATCGAGTAGTCGCCCATATACGTAATTCCATGCAGTCCTCAGCGACAGCAGAAGGCACATGGTAGGTGGTATTCCTCAGCATGGGATACAGTCAACATCCAGGAATGAGCTTCACACAATCAGCTTCATCAGCACAGCACGTTTGAGATCATTTGTCAATCCGTGAAACAAACGCAGAGAACGCAAATTGTACGTCTCTGGACGTGAAAACAGGGATGGGCAGAACTTCTAATTTTTTTCCGAAAAGCAACAGAAAATTGCGTTCGTCGAAAAGGCTTAAACTCTGTAAAACAGGAAAATCAGTGAATAGAAAATTTCAAAATAGTTACTAGTTACTTAAACTACACGAGCTACTTGGATCCAACAAAAAAAGGAATGTTAATATTACAGAGGTATAGATTTGATAAAAATTAGTCTAAAGGGCATAGAGTATTCTTCAAGTGGTGGACTCGTCAACGTCTTGGATTAACTCATAACAAAAAACTGTGTAGCTAGCGCTATGTTTCACAGTTTCATGTTCATTCTAATTTAAATGTTGTTTTAATTTTTAGAATCGACAACGTTTGACAGTGCTTGGCTAACGACTATTAAAAGTAGCTACCAAAAAGAGCCTGCAAGCTCAGGAAAGCGATGCTGCTTGATAGGTGGTAGGTGGCGTGTTCGATTCCCGGCCACTGTTGTGTTATTTCAATTCATGTTCTTTTTTTACTAATCGTTAGTCATCATCATTTTCCCAAATTTTGTAGGCATATATTACGCTATAGGTTCCCGAATAAAAAAATCAGTAAGGGCTTCTCATCAGTTGCTCTACTTATATTCGACACTTCGCATTTTGCTGCCGGTTTTTGGCAGGACTCTTGACAACGATAAAGGGTGAGGGGTCAGTCCTTTCTAGAATGCGCCAAGCGTTCTACTTCTACGGGATGTCATGGAGGAGACTTGAGAACGTATTTGGCCGTACAACGACTTGCGGTGAGCAACCGATAAAAAATTCAGGATTTTATCCTTTCCAAACAAGTCCTGTACCAATTCGGCGACCCCGGAGGAATGAAGGCTTGGTTGGCCTAGGTGGGAAATCCGAACCAGGAACATGGTATCGGGTACACGTGACATACGGAACCTCCTCCGACCACGCTACACGCCCTCACTTTGACATAGAGTATGAATCATCCATCGAACCATTAACATAAGTGAAGCAACAGTCACGCTCAATCACAAGCAGATCATGACTACCACAGCTCACAAGAACGAGTGTCGTTGTCACCTACCATGTGCTACACGTTTTCAATGGATCGCCGACTGTAGCGAAGGTCCTGTTACCCTTTTTTGTACTACGGTGAAGCAGAAGTCGCCGGCGATTGAACCTATGGGCAGGGCAGGAACCTTTGTCAATGGCACCTATAATATCCTGCACCTCCACCTGAAGCAAACAACCGTAACCGACCGTTTTAACGATAATTTAAAAAACGGATGACATATTCGTGATTAGCGCCCCAGATATCCCCTCCAGCCAAAGTTTGGGTAATTTGTTTCGACCTCTTCTCGACATTTTGGGTAATGAAAGTGTGCCGTCCAGCGGAAGGCGAGAAGGTGACGATAAGCTACAATCGCTGAACCGCTGGGATTACAGTAGCTACCTGTCTGCCATCATCGTGCAGCAATGAACTGTTCTTCTATGAACATACCAGCGTCGGTTGCGGGCTCCGCCCGCACCCGACTCTGGTCGGACGGGACACGCTAGGCTAGCCGGCTTCGACGGCGTCGGGTTTCGTGAGCCACGTGGGGTATGCAACCCATCCCAATGTCGGGCCGCGCGGTGGTTACCCCAACCCAGCGTAAGAGGATAGACACAATAGACACTTACACACCTCTCTGATAGATCATAGCGAGGCATTGCCGTCGTACAGCGTGTGGAAAAAAAAACAGAATGCTAAGTAACGGAAGTGCATATCGGGAAGCGTTGTCATTTGCGTGGATGGTGAGGAGAAGCAATGCATAATGTAAGGTGTGGTGGGTAGATTATTTCCATTAAATGCAATACATTGTCGAGAAAATAAGAACATTAACGGATTAGGAGTGGGACCAACAGCAAATTATCAAAATGAAGAGAGAGGCTGTTATCATCCTGCCTGGAGCTGTAGATCGTGTCGAAACGGACTCGAATACTGTTGTAGCGGCAGGTAGCATTCATGCGCGGGTCCGCTTGAGCCATATCTGGGGCCGTATGCTGTACCCCGAGTCTCCCCCAATGGGGGATTGGGGCGTGATATGATATGCTGATATTGATTGATTTTCCCCCAACGGGGAAACACGAGCATACGGCCCCTGGGGGCGCCAGCTGGATAAAACCAGCGGCGGCAGCAGCGGACGCTGACACTCACCACGTGTCACCGCTGTTGTAGCTGCCCCAACCCCGCATGCTACCTTCTCGTAACTGTTTTGGAACCTTCAGTCATGGCTCAACTACAGCAAGTGCTGTTTTGGGGGAGCTGACTGAGGACCTATGCATAGAACTCCCATTGCAAAATACGTAGAAATAGGAAACGTTCAAATCTTAGTAAATGAGGGAATGATTTCAAAGAAAGCATTAAATTTCAAAGCAGGGAGTGATGGTCGGCGGAGCGGCTAGTTTGAAGTAGACGGCTGTGAGCAACCACGCCGGCGGAGGTGAGGATGCGCGGAGGCAGAACGGCAGCTTGTATGGCATAGTGTCACGGCAGCGCAGAGCGCACATAGTGGATGGCAGCGGTGAAGGGAGTAGTGGGATGGGGCACTACGGCTGCTTCTATGATATTGCTTTGCAGCATCTGGCAGGAGAGGATACTCCAGCGGGCGACAGAAGCGGAGAAGGCGCTGGCTGACGCCTGATGCGAGCTTTTTTGGCGCGGTTCTTTGACATCAGAAAACAGTCGTGAAATCACTGAAAACCGTAACGATTTGATAGAGCGTATGGGCATGGCCATTGGATGGGATTGAGAAAAGCATGGCGGTGAGCATAGAGGTAAATAGAATGCAAGAAACGCCATCTGTGAGGCAAAATTTCACAAAAAGGCGCAGAAAAGAGCAAACGGCTGTCATCCTGCACAACGGAAAGACGAATTCCATTACAATGCACCAATGCCATTACACGGCTGTCGTAAATTTACGCGTGTCCGGTGCAGTTTGCCGTCTGCGCCCTCCTAGCTTAGAGATCGCGCGTCGGCGTACGCGTTGCCGCGTTCGATCGATGTGTTGTGCCATGCGATGGCACCACCGGCAAGCGCGTCGTGGTGAAGTGGAATTGGCGTCGCTTCTGCGAGCGAGGTCGGCGGTTCGGTTCTCGAGCGTGGTAGTTCACTTGCATTTCGACTGGATACTTGAGATCTGAGGAGCATTGGGGTGTGAGCAAATTTGAGGTTTTTTTGCGAATTTTTCCAGCCGTAAGCGCAACGCCGCTCGAAGAGCGCAGAACCCAGCAGCGGACTCCCCTTCGGCAACGAAAGCAGTTACCGCAAGAGTAGCTTGGATGGCATACACCCTGCAGCCCTTTCCCTAGCCGAATTATGGAGGCAAGTGATGTGTGATGCTTCGCTTCGATTCATCTAGGTTCAGTTCCAAACAATAACGCATTTAGGAAGTCGAATTCTGGACAGAAGTGATGCGTGTAGCTCCGTTTCCATTCATCTAGGTTCAGTTCGAAACTAAAACTCTCCTAGGAAGTGGAATTCTGGACACATTTAGTGTGTGTGGCTCCGTTTCCACTCCGCTAGGCTCATCTCTTAAAAACGGAAGTGAGTGATGAGGCGTGAGGGTAAAAGAGAGACGGTGTGTGGTGCAATTGCCCTGCACGACGTACCCAAATTCACGACAGGCCGTGTAATAGCATGGGTGCAATGTAATGGAATTCCTGAAAGTTATGGCATTGATTGAGGAGTACTTTCTCTGGTAGCAGGACAGGAGTAAAAGTATGGCAGTAAAAATGGAGGTAAATTGAATGCAAAAAACGGCATCTGTGGGGCGAAATAGCAAAAAAAAATCTGCAGAAAAGAGCAGCCGGTTGTTATTCTGCACCATAGAAAAGGATTCAATATCTGGAGTCGTACCTTTCCATGTAATGGGGTAGTGGTAGGAAGTATGGCGGTAAACAGAGAGGTAAATTGAACACAAAAAAACGCCATCTATGGGGAAATAGCAGAAAAGTGCAACCGGTTGTCATAGTGCACAGTGGAAAAGGATGCAATTTGTGGAGTCGTAGCTTCCCAGGTCCCGGGGTGATGTAGAAGTACGGCGGTACTCGCGTCTAAACTGCTACAGGTAGCGACGAGTTTTTCGGGGCTTGGCTGGACGAGTTATCGCACCGTATGCAGGCGGTCGTCGCTGGACCGGCTCTGACGCGGTCACGGTCCGCCAGAACCTCGTCGCCCTGAGCTGTTCCATGACTCGACCAAAGGTGGACAGTAAGTAGTAAGCGTTCCGTTCAGGTAGTAGCGGTAGGATGTAGATAAGTAGAATTTTTAGTAAAAATAGGGCACTAGAAAATGATCTCTGAAGCAGAAAACCATGAAAGTGCAGGTCTCCTCCCTGGACGCCCGCTGCGCTTGCTTCTTATTATGGCTATGCAGAAACATTTGCTAGGAGTGGTGTGGACCTGGTGAAGTGTAGATCAATATTTTATGTTCCCCCTTTTACCCGCAGGTGAGAACGGAAAAGGGCGTTCCTCATCACTAAACGATTAGGATTATGTTTTGATTGATTCGAATTTGATAAAGATTCTGTTGTCGTGCTCCCTCCTGTGTGCTTCTTACAGTTACACCGTTGCGGGTGATGGCTACAAAAGGTTTCAAATGTAACATCGGAGCGCAAAACACGAATTCCACTGTAATCTGATTTCCACCATAAATGATGTGGGCCATAGACACTTCTCTAGTTGAAGCGAAAAGAGAAGCTCATGTCAATTCCTGCCTAGGTAGCAATCGAAGAGTGAAACTTGCAGCCATCTCACCGTGTCTTTAGGGAAATAGAGGCATTCTATTATGTAAGTTCGGAGCGCAAAACCGGAGAGATCTAGGTAACTTCAGACTATAAAATTAAAAAAAAAACTTTTCCTATCCCATCTTTTTTTTTTGAAAAAGAATACCCTCTCGTCTGTCGTCTCAAGAACTTCGTCGTCTCTGGCTAAGCAAAAATATCCGCGAACTGAGTATGTTCCTTTTAATTGTGTTATTTTTCTTTTAGAAGAAATACTTTAGGCTCAGAAATATGGATATAGCCGATATTTTTACTTAATTAAAAATTCTTTTTCACTCGAATAAAATGACTCCTATCCCACGTTTTGCTATATGTGTAAAAGTGGAGAGAAAGTAGTTTGAGTCAAAAAAATTTCTTTCGTCTAACTGATTATAAGGAAACGCCTCTTCTACATTTCACCATAAGGCTGACAGAGGATGTTTTGCATCAGTAAATATTGTTATTTCACTCGGTTTAGAGCGACATCTTATACACATTGTTCAGAGCGAGTTGCAGAAGGCTCTATAATTGGTGCACACAGCTCACAGCTGAAGTTATGTGCATCTAAGCCTAGTTGATTTCAGATGGCCACTGAAAAATAACACTACCTTTATGCTTAAATTAGCAAGAGATACGTTAGCCTAATCAGATGCATTCAAGCTTCTGTGTGGGTCACCGACACCAAAGATAGGCATCGCTGTCCCAGAAGGGCAAATAGAAGAGCAATTCTTGTCGGGCATGCATCCATGGGTCCGCTGATATACTTTATCTGCAGTTAATGGCTTCGTCTATTTTGATCGTAAAGACCATTGGTAATTATGTACTTTACCGGACGCGTCTTTTGAATAGACGCCGAAACGATGGAGAACAAGGTATGGTCGCAAAGCGTCGAAAACCGTTGCATGCTCACAATTCGTCCAATTTGAGGTTTTTTGAGAAGCCGTTGGCACCGTTCGATTCGTCTCTTCGAGGTCTGCACAAGCGTGTATACAACTTCGCCAAACCACCGCACTTTCACAGTGGGTGGTCAATGATGACTGGAGCAGACCTTTTGCGATTGGAAGCTTATATTCCAGGACTTGCATGTTCTCGGTGCATCTCAAGCATGGCGTAAAGTGTTTTGTCATGGCAGGAATCCTCCGAGAGTGCGCCGTGCACAATGCATATAGTATCGAACCTATCAATCGAGCGGGGACAGTTTGTAGAGTGAGCATTTAGGGAGTTTTATGAGAAATTCTCAGCCGCCTACACAGGAACATAGACCGTTGTTGTGCTAAATTGCACGCGCGGGCGTGTCCGAAGCGCTATAACTCTCTCAGCTTCCAATCTTTCTGGCTGGAAGGTGTGGATTCCGTAGGCAGTAATATTCTCTAGCAAAGCACCAAAGCACAGCAAATTATCTTACGAATTGGCAAGGTTACGGCGGTGCGAAAATGCAGGTTCGGCATGTGTGACACGATTTTCTCAGAATTCGGTAGACCGCTGCGGTACAGGAGGCGAGCTAACGGCATGCAAACTCGCGGACGAACAAAGCACCGAAGGCACTTTACGATGACGTGCTCGCAGCTCTCCAAATGCGTAAACTTCTTTAGCACAATCTGCCATTTTGGAGCGGCGGACGGCGACGGCGAATTTCCTTCCGCCCTTACCCGCCCACATTCGAGTTCTCGACGCTTCCAATGGTACCACTCTGTTCAGCTCGAGAAGCTCTATCGAATGGTGTCAATCTCGACCAATTCTGGGAATATCGATTTTTTGACAAATTCGCATCAAAGGCGAGGCGGCTCAAGGCCGCGGCAGAAGAACAATGACGTCATCGAAAATCGATATTTTTGAGCCGGGAAACACGCAGTACCCGTAGCGGTCGGCCGAAATCTGAAGAAATCGTGTCACACATGCCGAACCTGCATGTTCGTACCGCCGTAACCTTGCCAATTTGTAAGATAATTTGTTGTGCTTTGGCGCTTTACTGGAGCATACTACTGCCTACGGAATTCACACTTTCCAGCTAGAAAGATCGGAAGCTGACAGAGGTATTACGCTCCGAACACGCCCGCGCGTGCAATTTAGCACAACAACGGTCTATGCTCTCCGTATTCTTACTCGCCCAGATAACAGCTCTCGCCACAGCTGCGAGCATGTCGTCGTAAAGTGCTTTCAGTCTTGTGCTCGCCCGTGTATTTGGATGCCATTAGCTCGCCTCGTCTTCCCGTAGTAGTCGACTGAACTCAGAAAAAATCGTGTCACACAAGGTTTACCTGCATTTTCGCACCGCTGTAACCTTGTCCAGTCTTAAGCTAGGTCGCTATTTTCTTGAACTTTCTACTGCCTACAAAGTCCACAACTTGCAGCCGGAAAGAACTTGACAGAGGTATTGCGCTCAGAACACACTCGCGGTGTAATTTGCGAGCTGTCTCTCCCAGTCGATTAGTAGGTTCGATCTTATATATGTTGTGCACAGCGCACTCCAAAGTCTTGCCGGGACAGAGTACAGCAATTCCTGAGTAGGCGGCTGAGAATTTCTCATAAAACTCCCTGAATGCTCACTCTACAAACTGTCCCCCCTCGATTGATAGGTCCGATTCTATATGCATTGTGCACGGCGCACTCTCAAAGGATTCCTGGCGTGAGAAAACACTTTACGTCATGCTTGAGATGCTCCGGGAACATGCGAGTCCTGGAATATAAGCTTCTCCAATACCAAAAAGTCTGCTCCAGCCATCTTTGACCACCCACTGCGAAAGTGCGGTGGTTTGATGAAGTTGTATATATGATTCTGTAGATCTCGAGGAGACGAATCGAACGGTACCAACCGCTTCTCAGAGGAATTGTGAGCATGTAACTGTTTTTGATGCCTTGCGGCCGACAACTCGTCCGCGGCCGGCCTTCTCAATGGAGCGCAAGTTTTCAATTTTGGCCATTTTTGATCTTTCATATGAAATGTATATACCAAGCGATAGAGCTCAAGCTCCTGAGTCTGGTATATATCCTTGGTTTTTCAAATTGATGACCTTTTGGCGAGTTATAGGAAAAGACGCAAAAACCGCAAAAGTGCTGTTCTTTCGGAGTCTATTCAAAAGACGCGTCCGGTACTGTATGTATACTAACAAATGCGGTAGCACCGTCCATTGCTTGAGGAAATGCTGCGCTGATAAGAGATTCGGCTCATCGATTGTCCTTCTCTTCGGAGTCTTCTTCCGATCTTCCCGATTGGAATAAACAAATTGGAGTGGTGGACAATCATAGCACCGATCGCGGCCTTCTTCACATTTGAAGTTAGTTTAATTTCTGTTTAAAAAATTTCTATCTTTGATTTTTCCTCTCTCTTGATTTCACACTTTCTTCTTCTGGCTCTGGTAAAATAATAGTTTTCACGCATACAAATTTTGTTTCATTCTTTTGGCCATTCTGTGAGCACATCGGATTCGGAATTCAGCTCAGTTAGCGATAATCCGTACTGCCGATTAGCAAATCGCCCCACATTAACGCGTAAACCTAAATTTAAGTTTCCTAATTCTCCATAAAAGAATAAAACTCGGGACTCTACACCTCTGCTCCCTAATTCTCTGCTCCTAGCTTCTTCGGTGGATTCCTTTTTATCAAAACTTTCCGCTTGTCCGCACAATAGCAAAAGCTCTGGCCCGCATCCACATTCAAACTCACAAAATCTTAAAAGTCCTTCATTGACTGTTTACTCTGATTCCTCACTTGCAGATTCATCTCATATCCTTTTAAAAACCGCTTCTCAAGCTAGTCAGAACAGCATCGAAAATCTTCACTCAACAGTAGTGTTCCAGCTCCCAATAGTGATTCAGTTCCGATGGAGCTAGTGACAGGACAGGAAATGTAACTATGGCTGGCTTAAAGTTCCTGT
Organism: Heligmosomoides polygyrus polygyrus; assembly: GCA_947396885.1. NCBI lineage: Eukaryota > Metazoa > Nematoda > Chromadorea > Rhabditida > Heligmosomidae > Heligmosomoides > Heligmosomoides polygyrus. Next base: position 38,463,045 of record OX377204.1, read on the forward strand.
TTAGGAAAATCAACTTAGATAACTATTTTCATCAGCTTCCCAAGCTTTCGGGTGAACCGGGTACTGATGTGAATAATGTAGTTCCTAAGGCAGTTTAATGAAGTTGGAACGTTTGTGGAGTTATCAAAGCCGGATATGGCACAGTTATTACCAGCTCATTTAGCTGGCACGGCTCGCTCGCTTTATGATAACTTTGAGAAGGTAGATAAAAATAACTGGGGGACCGCCTTTACTTTATTAAGCAGCTACTATACAAGCGAATACTTTCAAGACGTGGCCACAGTCTCGGTATTGGAACTTACATTGAGAGAAGGTGAATCCTCTATGGCATTTGCCAATCGCCTTAACAACGAGCTGTATGACGCTTACCCTAGCACTACAAAGGTTGCAGAACGTAAATTCTTTTTCAAAAAAGCAATGTCAGACGCTACTAAGCAAAGGATAGCACTGATGAATCCGCCTCCACCTGGCTTCTCCACTATAATCAAGGAAGCTCAACGTATCTGGAATATTACTAACGCTTCTCGTTCATCTACACACAACGACTTTTTAATCAATAAAATTGATAAAAGGTTAGAGTCTTTAAGTCCACATATTTTATCGAATAATGAATTTCCTCGGTCTTCGTACAATCCCTCCTTTCAGCAAAATAGGAGATACGAGACCAGAAATTATTTCCAACAGCACGACAATAGAAACTGTTCTAACGATTCTAGAAATCATTTCCGACAGTACGAAAATCGAAATGGTTTTAACTCATCCATGGATAATCCACCATTTTCGCAATAGATCTAATACCCAAAATAATTCTTATAACAGGAGCAGGTATCGCTCGCGTACTCCTCTACGCTACAACACGACAGTTACTCTAGATATACACACTTCTGTAGCAGTTGCAACTCTGGCAGGATCCAATTTACAACATTCTCCTGTGCTCTCGGCAACGCGACAGGAGGTACACTCGCTGTTCTGAGAAAACATTTGTTTTGTGTGTCAAAGTTCTCGCAAGGCAGCCGTTAGACTCTCGGTGAAGCCTGGGATGTTGGGGGTGAGTGAGCAAGGGGTATGAGAGAAAGATCGCACGCCCCCAGCAGCGGGCGGGTGTATCTCCTGACCGTCCCCCAGTGTTCTCAATTTTTCCAGAGCAACACTCTGCATTCAGTTAAATAGCCCAACATACTCCTCCTGAAGTGGATTTGGATAAGGATATGCCTCACTTTTCATCCCCGACATACGAAACTCTCGATCAACAGGTTAAACATGATTCATCGCTGTTGAACAGCATACAGCTTCGGCGGTTTAAAAACCTTTTGAACACATTTCGCAACTGTTTTGGCCCTGATGGGGGATTACGTTGTTACACTGGGCCATTCAAACATAGTATCGATTTCGTACCCCACGCACCCATTCCGAAACACCGTGCATACCACTTTCCTTTCGAAGAACGAAAAGAGATACAGCGTCAAATTGAACAAATGCTACGTCTTATCGAACCTAGTATTAAGAAGTCTTCTTCTCCAATAGTACTGGTTAACAAAAGTTCAAGCAAAGATCAGTGGCGATTGGCGGCGGTTGACTATCGTAAGATCCTACTATATATATGCAAGAACGGTCGTTTGTCTGTGTGTAAGTGAGTGCGTGTGTGTTTGTTTGCACAGAAGTGCTAAAGGACTATGTTGGGAGGAAGTGTGGGGATGGGGGAGGCATTGTAGTTGTGTGGTGTCACCTACGTAGTGTTGAGAGGGGTCAGAAGACGTGCGCCATTGTCACGCAAAGGGCGTCCGAGTTCCGAACATGTATCATCGTAGTCGTGAAAGCGAGCGTCCGAGTTCAGAAGAGTTGTTATCGACGTCGTTCAACAGGCGCATGGGTTTAGAAGACATGTCACCAACGTCGCGCAAAGGACGTTCAGGTTTAGAAGAGGTGTAACCTATGTCGCGCAAGCGGTGTTGGGATTCAGACGACGTGTCACTGATGTCGCGCAAAGCAGGTCCGGCTTGAGAAGACGTCACCGACGTCGTTCATCAGGTGCCTGGGTTCAAAGAGCTGTCACCGATGTCGCGAAAAGCCTTCCAGATTCAGACGACGTGTCACCGATATCGCGCTGGAGGTTCCTGATTCACACGACGAGTCAACGATGTCGCGCAAAGCAGGTCCTACTTAAGAAGACATGTCACCGACGTCGCTCATTAGGTGCCTGGATTCAGAAGAGGTGACAAGTATACTTGTGCTTTTTTAAAATTTTTCGAATTTCCGAATAATCGAATAGCCCCATTTTTCGTTTATTCAAATTTCCGAATAATCGAATAACCCCATTTTTCGTTTATTCGAATTTCCGAATAATCGAATAACCCCATTTTTTGGTTATTCGAATTTCAGAATAATCGAATATTCGAAAAAATCGAATAATCGAATAAACTTTATTATAACTTAATACACCCGGTGCAAAATAGGTTCACCCCTGGTTTGCCCAATGGTAACCGAAGAACCCACTGCCGAGGTTCAGTAATGTTACCATCGTATTCCTCACTATGGAAAACTTCTATAGAAGAATTCAGTTTATCTTATCAGTGCAGGATACCACGAACTTTAACTGAAAATATAACAAATGGAGACCTGTGCCAAATATAAGTTCGCTTCATAGAAAATCTGATTAATAACAAAAGTACCTACAAGCAAGGTAAGATTAGTACTTCGTCACATCACCTTTGTTGCAGCCATATCGAAAATTCTATTTTGCATGCTACTGATTAGGTTATCAATAACAGTTCGCTCAAAATTGGCCCATGCATGAAGTCAGATCAGAAACCGATGACTCAACGGTTCTATTTTTGTACACTGTGTGCAAGAATGTCCCACTGCTTTCTAGTTTTCGGGTTGAGATCTGAAGAACAGCTAGGCCACTTCAAATGTTGAGTTCTGTTGGAGTTGAGCCAACCTATAGTTGACTGCGAGACGAGTATGGATGCATTATCTTGTTGGAAAATAAGGTTGTGCCTACGAAATCTTCTGAAATATCACAAAAGGTAATCTCCGAGCAATTTCTGGTAGTATTCACTGTTCATCCTACGCGAGACGAACTCCAAGGCAACAAGTTCGTATCCAGAAAACGCAGCCGAAACCATGAGACTTCCACCGACAAAGTAGCACCTGTAGAATACTCGCTTCTCTCTCTCCTCAAATCTCTCGAATAGTGTCTGCACTAGTCGGGCCCATTAAGATTCAACTTCTTTTACACTACTGGAGAGATCTGAGAAAAGAGGTCGAGTATCTTCTAGGCGCAACTTTTAAGGTGAAAGTCTTATGGTTGGGCTGCGTTTTCTGGATGCGGACTTGTCTCGTTCGTTTCGGAAGTTCGTCTCGTGTAGGATAAACAGTGAAGACTACTGCTCCGAGATCACCTTTTGCCATATTTAAGGAGACTTCGTAGGCACAACCTCATTTTCCAACAAGATAATGCATCCACATACGTATCGCAGTCAACTGCAGGTTTATTTTGTTTAATTTGTTTATTTATTCAATACGTTCGCGATAAGCGCAAGCGGCAGAGAAAAGTATTACAAGAACACAACAACATGAAGACACACCTAGAGCGAGTCAAACCAATGTCCTATTTTATTTATTTATAAACCAATGTCCTATGAGGAGAAAGAGCCACCTTCAGCTTACTCTTAGGTCGACTGATAGGAAGCTTCTCAGGCTCCCCTTTTGTTTCAGACGCACGCAGATCAAAGAATTTGGAGCCTACAAAGCGCGAAAAGTGGATTAACTTATAAGCCCGACAAATATCAAAGAATTTCCTGCGAGAAGCCAATGTGTGAAGACCCAGGTATTTGTTCCTTATCGATGCTTTAGGTTCCATAGAGTAAAGGAACCCGCTAATGCGAATAAGAACCTTGTAGTTAGTTATTCTGTACCTTTTCCACAAGGTTTATAAGAGGTTGGCTCAACTCCAATACAATTCAACTTTTGCAGTGGTCTAGTTTTCCTCCAGATCTCACCGCTGATAGAGAAATTGTGGGGCATTCTTGTACACAAAGTGTGCAAAAATGGAACCACTTACACTTAGGTTTCTGATCTGAAGAACGACATACTTGTGTTCCACAAGATGTGTTCAAATTTTCAAGATGATGACTGGAAAAGTTGCACTTCCACTTACTGAGCTTTACACAGTTCATCATTCTACCACTACGGGTTGTAGATCTAAAATTCATTATTCTACGGCCAAAAGTTGTGTTCGTGCCTCCTTTTTTACGGGCCGGTTCTGAATTCTTATGGTTACCAAAAAACATACTTTGCCATCTTCGTTTAACCAATATAAAAAGCTCGTTGGTAGTTATCTTAAGACTCGCTAATTCGCCGTTTCTTGTATTTTTGTGTTTATTACCAATGTGTTGTCTTGCTGGTGTTTATTTCGTCGCGTGTTGTCATACACGTATAAATAAATAAATAAATACTTCATGCATGAGCCAATGTTGAGCGAACTGCTATCGATAACCTAATCAGTAGTATGCAAAACAGAATTTTCGATATGGTTGCAACAAAGGTGATGTGACGAAGTACTGATCTTACTTTGTCTGTAGGGACTTTTGTGATTAATCAGGTTTTTTATGAAGGGAACTTATATTTTGCACCGGTCTCCATTCGTTAAATTTTCAACAAAAGTTCGTGGTATAATGCACTGATGAGATAACCTGCTTAAAATTCTTCTATAGAGGCTTTCGATAGTGAGGAATACGACGGTAACCGCTGAGCATAGGCAGCGGATCCTTCGAGTACTAATGTACAAATTGGGGGTATCTATAATTTTGCACCGGGGTGTATTAAAAAGGACGGTGCGATTTTTGTGTTAGCCAATTTCGTTTGATACCGTTTACTCACTCCAAAAGCGCATTGTGTAGGCTCAAGTAAATGTAGTAAAGTAAGTTCAACGACAACATTCGCCAGAGACAAAATAAAGGATTTGAATTCTTAAAAAAGCCAACAATGAAGATATTCAATATCTTCTCAGAACCGTTGACAATACTCGTTAAATGGCAAGACATGAGAACTTTTCTCCTGCAAACAAAATCCTACAAAAAAAATCCTGCAGAAATACCTGTGCAAAACATCTACGCACAAGTGCAAACCTTTGCGAAAAAAAAACCGTTCACTCCATTTGTTCATTTCATTATCTCACAGGAATCGTCAGCCAGTCAAATTGTAGAGTTATACTGCATTTTCAGTCGAAATTCAACGTTTTTGAAACAAATTTCAACGTTCTTCTGGAACCTTCCCCGTGTAATAACGTTGGATTTGATTTGAAAAACTTTGATTTTCAACTGAAAATGGTATATAATCGTGTCAGATATGCAAACTATAAGCTTCAGTCCCGAAGCAATCGAGGTCGCTGAACACGAATCTTAAGTTAGTTTTTGCAGTAACGATTGCCATCAAGAGATATTAATCAAGTTGTCGATTTTTCGTAAATATCACTCAACAAGATCGAAACTTCAGGCCTGAGGTAATCGAGGTCACTGAACACAAATCTGAATTCATTTTTTAATTTTCCGTCGAAATTTGTGTTAATTGTGCAAATTCCGTAGAGTATTCAAGTGTATGACATCGATGACAGTCGTAGTCGCAGAGAACGCAAATGTGAAGTTAGATTTTAAAAATATCGACGAAGACCGGTCATACAATTGATTCGCCTCAACGAGTTCCCCATAGAAAATCAATAGCTCGATCAACTTCAGCCGATAATTTCAAAAACGAACCTCAAATTTGTGTTCAGCGAGATCGACTACCCCAACGGCTGAAGCTTCGGGCCGCAGTCGATCGCCATCAACTGCGGTCAGTATCGCCAATACGCCATTTCCGCACGCCAGTTATGATGGACTGATGGAAACACGCACGCACGCACACACACTGCCCTTCTATGTATAGTAGGATATTGAATGCGTTTTCGTTACGGTGAGCTCCTCGACAGTGTGCTATCGAAAACAATCGTCACCGAAATGAACGCCGCTCACAAAAATCATCATTATGCCACATTCGAAACAACCACGTATTCGAAATTCGAATATTATTCGAATTTTCAAACCTCGAATAATCGAATTCGAATAATTATTCGAATTTTCAAACCTCGAATAATCGAATTCGAATAATTATTCGAAATTACAAACCTCGAATAATCGAATTCGAATAATTATTCGAATTTGCAAAACTCGATTAATCGAATTCGAATAATTATTCGAATTTGCTAAACTCGAATAATCGAATTCGAATAATTATTCGAATAATTTATTCGAATTCGATTTTCGATTGTTTGATTATTCGAGTTTCGTAAATTCGAATAATTATTCGAATAATTTATTCGAATTCGATTTTCGATTATTTGATTATTCGAGTTTCGTAAATTCGAATAATTATTCGAATTCGATTATTCGAGCACAAGTATAGTGACAAGCATGTCGCGAAAGGCCTTCCAGATTCAGACGACGTGTCACCGATGTCGCACAAAGCACATTTGTGTTGAGAACACATGTCACCGACGTTGTTCAACAGGTGCCCGGGTTCAGAAGAGGTATCACCGGTGTCGCGCGAGGGTTCCGGATTCAGGCGACGTGTTACCAGTGAAGGTGGGTCCAGTAATGGGGACCGCTGAAGGATGGGGTTTCAGTAAGGGGGACCGGTAAAGGGTTGACCAATAAAGTAGGGACCAGTGAAGGTGAGACCAGCAATGGGGACCGGTGAAGGGGTAGGGATCCAGTGAAGGGGGAACCGGTAGAAGGTTGACCAGTGAAGAGGGGATCAGGTGAAGGAGGACCGGGAGAAGAGACTGGCTGTGATATGTTCCTGAGAGAGGCAATTTCGGCCTTCAGGCTATCAATGGATTGTGCCAACTCACGGCAGTGTTCCAGCATAACATGCAACTGTTTCCTGTCTTCGAGGAGACAAGAAATTATGGTGCGAAGATGCATCGGAATTCACTCGTCGGATAGGATCGATTCTGCGAGGCTGCTCAGATCAGTCAGCGACGATTGCGTTGGGGTGACATCAGGGCATTGCCTCTTCTGTGGCTGCCGGCGATTCATCTGAAGTGGACGCAAGGAAAGAGGAGTAGACATCATTGGAATCAAGTCAGAACGTGAGATATGATGCACCAGTAAGGGTGGCTGCAGTAACAGTAAACGAATAATTTAATTTCCCAGCCACTGAAAATTCAGCCCTTTTGATCAAGACGACTGGACCGCAATCGATGCGAAATCGAAGAAAATCACCTTTGCTGGTGGCTTATTTCTTCTTTTCCTTGACGCACAACGCCACAGTGGTGCTCGATTAGACTCGGTAGCTTGGATGACTTAGACAGACGTCGACGTATGGACCAAAGTAGTAGAGACAAGTAGTAGTCGCGAATAAACGTTGAAGTGATTGAGAGCAACAGGCAAGTCGACCGCACAGCGGCGACACGCGAAACTCATGGCACTCATAGCACAAATACTCGGACTTCTTGACGTTAAGCTTGAGTCCAAATCTCTCCCAACGGTCTCACAAAGCATGTTTACTAGCAATCATTACGTCACTGAGGAAGATCACGTGATGTCATCCACGAGGACAACAAAGAGGACAACAAGAGCAGAACCTTGTACCCCGACAGAAACGAGAAGCTCCATTGAGGTGTCTGCTGCAGCTTGGACTCTACTCTTTGGGTAAAAGAATTTCATTCGCACCAGGGGTGTGCGTTTAACGACTTACCGGGAAGAATTTTTTGGATGAGCTCTCACTGTGCCATTGTGATAGGCCCTGTTTATACTTCCGTCGACAGGCAATGCGATTCGAACGGCGCGATGCCTCCCATCGCGTCGCGCTGCTTCGAACGGCGATGAGCACTCCGAACAGCCGACGATGCGATCCGTGATTACGCACCATTGCGTAATAGCACTCACGCAACTGTGCACACATTTTCGGGTCCAGGCTCAAGGTCCTAAGTTATGCGCTACTCAGAGGCACGCCTCTGGCATTCTCGAGGCATTGGTGATCCTAAGGTCATCGGATGATACGCCTCTAGCGCTCACGAGTCATGGCTAATCTTAAAGGTCAGCATTGGATCATAGATACGCCAGGGGATATGCGTATCACAGGGAATATGGGGTGGGATGACTACTAATATCCACAAACAATAACAACACTAATAAATAAGAAACCAGAACACAACCACGATAAAACACAATGGAAGCAAACACCATAAATTATCAAAACTGGAAGAGATGCTCACCTCTTGACCGAAATCCGGCTTCGCTCCAGGAAAAGCGGGTGGGCGGCGACCTGAAATCGAACAGCAAAGGTCAAGCACGATATAAAAACAAAGAACGGCATGTAGCAACAAATAAGAAAACGCACAAAACAAACAGGTGGAAATAAACACCATAAATCATAAAAACTGGGAGAGATATTCCCTTTCTGGTCGACATCCTGCTCGCCTACATGGAACCCGAACGTACTGGACATGAGACGGAACTGAAAAGTTGATCGAAAAACACAAAAGGTATGAAAGATATTCCCGACGAAAAATAAAGCAAGAAAGCAAGAGCAAGTGCGAGTCAGCACTGCGAAAATCACAAGAATGTTTTGCGCGCCATCCGGCAGCGCTGTTATAGTAAGACCAGACGTTCTGCGGCCTACGGGCCGTCAATCGTTTGATTGCATTATATCGATTCGGTTATTGATCGGTATTGAATCGATAATACAATTCGATATTGACCTCCCGATCTAAGCCTTCCAGCTTCTATTGAGCTACTCGTCGGTCGTCATATCCGCGTGACTCCCACCGAAATCGGTCAGTCGGGACGGAAATCGATAACCCCTGTCGAACCATTAATAATATTGATCGGCAGGGGTCCTTCGATCCTATCAACTTGTTGAAGCGGGCTACTCCTTCATCGTTTACACGTGAGGGTAACGTTGACAGGTTTTGCATGTACATGCGGGTTACCTTCACATGTTCGACACGTTTCACAGGCTTACACAGCTTTGTGACACACACAGACAGACCGACTAACGCTTTTATATTAGTAGGATTGCGCGTCGGCTTAAATACGCGCGGTGCAACGGTGGAAACACGCGGCCGGCCGCTACAGTAGGTCCGATTGAATCGCACAGAACCGTCTCCTTCTGAGGAGTGTGAGTACCTCGATCCGAGTACAACATCGAGCAGTACTGTGACCAGTGAAAACTGGCACCATAGAAGCGAAGTAGGCGCAAATAGGGTGGGGGGAAGGTGGGGAAGAGAAGTCACCATTTAGGACACAGCGTTTTTTGTTGTAAGAAACTAGAAGTTTTTGCAGCACTGATGTGTTCTGTTCATCCCACGCTGGACTGAGGTAGGCATTTTCCAGTGTAATTGGACATAAACGTGCCTTCCTACCAAGGCGGGTATCCAGTACATAGTGGCCCCCTTCCTCCCCCTCGAGGCTCGAGCATACTTGCGCAGAGAGATGGCTCGAGTTGGACGTAGCCGATGTGCAACCATTCTCCAGTTCATTCTTCTCTGGAAACGTTGTCTACAGACGGCATGGTTGATAGCGTAGCGGTTTCATAGGCTGTAGGGCAGGAGAATGTAGTGTGGGGCATGACTTGAGCTCATAGATCTTTTCACCAAGTTCCGAAATTATTTTTGCACGATTCTAATAAACAGGTGAATGATGTAACATTGTTGAAGAAAAGATCCCATTTTTGTGGGTAGATGTCTTAATGAACATATCGAAAGCAGTGGGATAGTCAGTGTGGTCATGATTGTTCGACGTAACAACGCCATTCGCGAAGAAAAATAGTTACGAAGTCATTGATTGCTAGCGCCACTAGTAAAAAGAGGTACTAGTAGTGCTTGTGTCGTACAGCCTTCTCGTACTTGAGTCTGCTTGTCTTCATCCTTACAACGTATTTTTTAGAGATAACAGAGCAAGCGATAACATTGTAGGAAACCGCGAGCTTCTCATAGCGTTGGAAACGTGGAGTCGTTCATGGATAAGCTGAACACCGAATTAGTCTTTGATTACCTAACACACTTTTCAACGATTTATGGCCACATGTTGACTAGCAGTTACTCCACACGAGTTCCACATTTGTTCAACAACGGTTCGTTTCCTGGCAAAGTCTTTTGTACCATGTCGACAGTTAACTGGTTAGTGCACAGTTAACTTATTAGCGTCTTTTTTAGTTTTTGTACGAGTTTCCCTTTAGGTGACAACTGTTTAGTCTCCGGAACGCCTCAGGAGGATGAGCGTCATCTGCTGCTGGTATACTTACCTCCCGTTTTCGTAAATATTTTCCGATGTGAATGCCTTATCTTTGTAAGTATGCTTGTTATTTGCAATAAAAGTCGAACTCCGAAACAATTAATTGGATCATTATAAACACATGTTAGGTAGAAATCACTTAATTGTTTTTTAGGTGCACAACATCACTGCTTTATAAAAACATGGAAACGCGCGGTAGACCGTTGCAGTACTGGAAACACGTGGCAGACCGCTACACTTTGCAGATGGATCAGTCGCTAAAGTGTGTCGAAGTAGGGGTTCCATTTCGAAACTCAGGGTGAGGTTCTTGCTGTCTCAGAAGGCGGCGGTTCTCCTCAGTCATGTTTGCCATTTTTTCTTCGGTTTGAACTCGATTTCCTGTTATTCTTTTACGCTCCTCCTTAAGCACACTCTGTTGCTTTCCATGTAAAGGGAATTGCAAGATATAATTCTTTCATTTTGTAGGCTGGCAGTCTGATAGTCTTTGTATGCGTTTTACTTCAAATTTTCGCACCGTTCTTAAAAAAACTGGATGAACACCTCGTCTCTATCCTAGCCGGGAGGATGCAGCTTTCAACTTCCAGTTTGCTACCTATTCCTTTGCCGCACCACCGCCTTTTTGGGCATGCCTTAGAGCCCTCACACGACGTGGCATCTATGAACCTCTCGTAGAAAGAATGAATGAATGATTAGGTAGCTGTTGCCAGAATTATGTCCTTCTATATATGATAAATCCAAAGCCTCCCACAACTATAGATTTCAATTCTGCCTAGAATTCTTCAAGTTAAAGTACCTAGAAACTGATCGTAGAAACTGAACGCGTAGAAAACCTCAAAGACCGTTTGATGTTTCAGCTATTCTAGTGCTACTTCTCTCACCATCTCTGTTTTAATTCCTATTTCGTTAACCTGTTCATACTTTTAGCGCAGGAATAGGCACCAGTTGATTGTGTAGCGCACTCTCCCTTGTCTATTGGACTGTGAGCTTTCTGTTGCGGCGCTGTAGAAATCTGACAACACTTGTGCACATGAGATGGCTTAGGATGGCTAACAACACCGAAAACATCGCCGTCGCAACGTGCCACGAGGTTCAGAAGACATGCAGAACACGTCGTTTTCTCTCAGATTCCCAGAATGGTGTCTCCGTCTTAGCTCTTATTTTTTCTTCCTTACACTTTATGGAGCTTCGGAAAATAGAGAGCGGATCTGTCCTACTGGGGAGGGAGGAACACTTTGCTGAGGCTCCTTCATAACAATTAGGAAATTGAAAATGAACCATTTTATAACGGCGACATTCTGAAATATATAGCTACAAAAGGAAAGATCTTTGCAATTTCCTGATCCATTGGCCATCCTGTTAGTTTGTTCCGCTTTTTTAGCCTGTTCTTACTTCGCGACAGGAGCTTTTCATCGCGCGTGTATATAAGTAGGCAAATATATTAAGAGAGAGCAGTTGTCGCCAAAATGTGTTCATGCTTACGATTATTGGTGCCCTTTTCCTCCGACTAGGATAAATCCTACGATTTTTTCATTTACCTTCGACAAAGATGGGCATCTTCGTGATTCCAATGCTAGCGTTATAACGAACGGACTATGTAAAGTCGTGGGATGAAGAAGGCGGAGTTTTAAGTATTCTTAAGCAAGCTAGCAATTTTTAGACAATTGCAAGCTCACGCATGGATTAGAAGACGACTGAGCCATTTCGACAAACCATCGGAGGAGGGGTCCCGCACTTGTCATGAATGTGGAAAGCAAACAAGTCGCATCTAGGACTACGTGTTTCAATAAGAGAATGTAGTTTTTTTGGGTGCAAGAAGCCGTTTTAGAAGAGGATTTCAGTAGTAGTTATATCCTGTTTCAAGCCCACTCCTACACGTAAAATCGCATTGAACAGTTTAAGCAGCAGAATCGCATCAAACAACTTTCCGACAGAAGCAATGTGACATTGCGGGAACTCGTGCAAAACTGTTGACTCCCTGTGACGTCATCAGGTGTAAAAACATCGGAGTAAAATTGAATCCTACGTGCTATGCCCACTATGTGGAGAGCGTTTGAGGGTATATTCCTAAGATCGGTAGTAAATACGACTGGATAGTAAATTCTTATTTAGGATCACTGGAAATTAATCGATCATGCCAAATTTCGAGCATATCGACTCTGAGGAGAGTTATTCTATGGAAGCCGTGAAGTTTGATGGCGTAGAAAAGTTCAAAATAGGCACTCCACTCATCATATGAAACTGCTACAGGATCTAAAATTTTGACTGAATCATTGCATAGCATTTAGGAACGGAAAGCTGACCTGGGGTCGGGTTCACTAACGACTTACATAACCTTGATAGAGAGTTCACAGCGAAAAAATCAGATAACGCGGCTTATCGCTTACCATATCGCTTGATAAGCCGCGATATTAGGGATTTCGGTTGTAATTTTCTCTGTTAAATTGCTGTCAGTCGTTGATAAATCCGGCCCCTGGAGAATGAAACCATTTCAAGATTCAATGTAGTAACGAGCTACCGACATCAGAAATGCGAAACAAAATCCTTCCACTGCCGTCATGCCCTTCCCCATACCAAATTCGGGGAAAAATAAAAACCCTGGACAAAGCGGTGCAGAGGAGCTGCACGACTTTCATGAAAGCACGTTCTATTTTTTTTTGGTGAATGGCTTCATTTTCACTTACTATTCATGCTCTATAGGTAATTGAAAATGGATGTGAACATCTTGGTCATCGTAGACATCTTGGTCAGACATCTTGGTCAGGAAGTAGAACCTGTCAAGCTCACGTTGAACCCGAAATCTGAGGAGTATATTGTGACTCTGCTCAAGGAAAAGGTTCAACCTCACCAAATAATTCGAAAGGTGCGCGACAATTATAGAGACAACAAGGATTTACGGCTTGCTTACAGCTCACTCTCAGATATCAGGTAAAGAAATGGTTGCAGTTAATTTTAAAGCCTAGAGTCCAAGAAAATGCCAATGACGATAACATAAGACTGTACATTCCCGCGGTGAACAAAACTGGCGAAGGATTTGTCCTTGGTAAACGTACTACATTGCTACGTTATTTATTCTTCTCCTCCTGAGCGTTTATTCCCGCGCAGTCGCAGGGTTCGCTGTTCTTATGATCTATCGCCATCTCATCCTATCAAGAGCTTCATCTGCCGTGGCACCGACTTCGGCGAGATCTTTCTTGACGACCTCCTTCAACCTTTCCTTGTGGCTCCTCTCGGACGCCTTCCGGGTGCCTCGAAATCTAGGGCCAACCTTATGGGATGATCCTCTGGTCTCCTGAGGACGTGTCCATACCACCCCAGTCGCTGCTCCCTCATCTTCAGCTGGATCGCGGCTGTCTTCATCACTGCCATAACATCCTCATTTTGCACCCTGTCCCGACGGGTCCATCCACGTGCCCACCTCAGCGTCTTCATTTCCGCAGCTGCAACTGCCGCTCCTGCGCCTTATCCAGCAGGGCCCAGCACTCACTACCGTAGAGGACAGCGGGCCTCACAATTGTCCTATAGAGCTTGCTTTTGAGCGTCCTGGAGCATCTACGGTCGCAGAGGATCCCTGTGGACTCCCTCCACTTGAGCCAGGCTGCGTTTATCCGTCCCCTGACCGCCTGGTCCACACTTCCTTCCTCGGATAGGTCACTTCCGAGGAAGCGGAATTCTTCCTCCTTCTCGATCGCTTCCTTCTGACAGTCTAGGATTGATTCAGCGCACTGCTCAGAGCTGATGAACTTTTCTTCTTCACGTTCAGTCGTAGGGCGTGGTCTGTGAGGGCTCTTTGCCACAGCTGCACCTTTTCCTCCTGGTTGTCAGCTACTACGGAGATGTCGTCCGCGTAGAGGATCGTTCTGAGAGGACCTTCCTCAAGGTGCTTCACTATAGAGTTAAGCATCAGCAGGAAGAGGAACGGGCTCAGAGCCGACCCTTGGTGTACCCCCACTGTGATGTCTACTTTCCTTGTCACCCCGTGTGGAGTTCGTATCGCCGCTTTCGAGCCCTCGTACATGTCCCTTATGACCGTGATTAGACGTTCCAGGACACCCTTTCCTCAAAGGGCATCCAGATTACGGCCCGAGCTAGCTTGTCGTAGGCCTTCTCCAAGTCCAGGAATGCCAGGTAGCAAGGGTTTTCGTTTCTCCCGATATTTCTCCATCACCTGACGAGCGATGAAGATGGCGTCTGTGGTGGACCTCTCAGGCATGAAGCCCCACTGCACCTGAGACATGGGTACCATCTCCTTCAGCCTTGAGTCGACCAGTCGTTCGTAGATCTTCATTTTGTGTGAGATCAGTTTAATCCCTTGGTAGTTGGAGCATTCGGAAGCGTCTCCCCTCTGCTTGAAGATGGGGACTATGGTGGTTCCTCCAGTCATCCGGCATCTTACCTTCTTTCGTGATTCTGTTGAGGAACTGCTTCAGCCAATTGATTCCAAGGTCCTCGAGCACCTTCCAAGCCTCTACTGGCACAGGCTCTGCTGCCTTTCCGAGCTTCATCTTCCCTATGGCCTTGCGAACCTCTTCTTGCGTCCAGGGTGGGAGGGGTCCTTTCGTTATTTGTTCTTCCTCGGCCTCCCGACGAGGGAACTCTTCGTCAGGAGTTCCTTGACGTACTCCTCCCATTTCTCTCTGACCTTGACCAGCTTCCGTAGTACCTTACCACCAGCACTCTTCACAGTCTTTAGTACTCGAATTTTGAGGCTAGCTCTATGGAGCGCCTCGGCCAGACGGATGGTGAACTTCTCTCCCTCCGGCCCGTCTAGCTTGTCGTAGGGCATCCATTTCCGTTTTCTTTGCCATCGCTACAGCTGTTTTTGCCAGCCTCTTCAGCTTTCGGTAGTCTGGGAGATGCTCGGGTGCCCTCATCTTCTGCCACAGATTGTAGGCCTCCTTCTTCTTTACCGCAACCTGCATCTCTTTGTTCTAGAAGCTTGCCAATTTATCCCCTCTGGTTTCTCATTTGTTTCTGCCAGGGTTTCCTTGGCACATCTCAGAATTATTCGGGCTACCCTCCTCCAGGTCTCATTCACGGGACCAGCTGGATCTGGAAGGCCTGGTTCGAGCACTGCCCTTCGCAGCTCGTTCCGCTCTGAACCCCGCAATCTTCACCATCGGATCCCCGATTCCGTCCTCACTTTGGGCTTGCTGGGTAGAGGTATGCTAAGGTCGGCTACCAAGGGTCTACGTTGCGATGCCACGCCTTCTCCCGGAATGACTTTCACATCCCGAACTGTTTTAAGGGCAGGTCTTGATGTCATTGAATCAGCAGCTGAATCCATTAAAAGAATACTCCTGAGCCTTTGAATGTTTTCCATTTTCATGTTTTGGGAATCAATGCTCAAATCAGAAGAAAAAATTCACTAATTTCTGCCTTTTTCGAAGGGACGGATTCATTAATAAGTTCGTTCTAATTAGTGTTTTGAGCTAAATGCAGTATAAAAATTGCGATAACTTTCAACTGCTTCGGTAGTATGCGACTCCTTCGCCTTTCCTTGACCTCCAGCGATAGAGTCGTGAATCCCCAGTCCCACATGTCATGTCATGTTATTCAATTGAATGACATTAAGTGTTGTCTTCACCCTTCTTAGAATTCTCTTGAGACTCTTTAAATTCTTTTTTCGATTTAAGAGAGGAATCCACTGCTATGCTGTGATGCCATCCTCCTCTGGACTTCTGTCTCATGACATTGTGATGTCATCGATGATTCGTCTTTTATTATGCTAGGATGTCATGAAGGATTTCTAGTTTAGCTGTGAATACCCAAAAGGGAATTATTATTAATAATACATATGTATGTTGAAGTTCCGACTTTTCCGGAGGGGTTCGAAAGGCGGGATGGTCTGTTAGGGAAGGAATGCTATCTTATATTTTGATGAGGAGCCACTAAAGGAATTGTCATCGCCTCACACCTTTGACTTCTCTGAATGGTTCAATGAGGAACTTTCTGTTCCCATAACAACATCTATAAGTTGCTTCGTAGTGATGGAGTCTGAAGAGGCGGTCTGCAGTTCACGATGCTCCTAGCAGCAGCAGCAGTGGGAGCCCGTCCAGCACCCGTACAGTCCGAGCGGCTCGTCGCTTACGTGTGACTTGGAGCTGGAAGCGCCGCCACAGAAGAAGAGGACGAGGACGAAGACGAAGCGGGTGCGGGCCGCTATGGCTTCCTTGCCGCCAGGGCCATCAGGCCGACGTCCTCCGATGGATCGGAAGAGTCCTCGATCAGACTAATATTCCGCTGCCTTCCATCCGACAGCGGAAGCAATCGCTTGCTGCGCGGAAGCAATCATTCTCTGACGAGACCGAGCCTGCCGCCCATGCTGGCCCGAGGGAGGAACGGAGGAACGGAGCGGTGACAGGAACGCCGGCTTACCCGTGGTCGTGGAGAACACGGACTAAGCAGGAGAGCGGAGATAGAAGGCGTCGCGGGATGTGGTGAAGCAGTAGACGCAGTCCAGGTGGTCGCTGTCGAGGAGGAAGAAGACACACCAAGTGCGAAGCAGACACAACAAGTGCGCTGGATGGCCAAATTTCAGTTAGCCCTACCTTAGCTATGTGACTTCGGTGTTGTTGACAGGGAAGCTTGTAGGTTGAAGGAAAGATGCGAAAGCTCGTTTAGATACAAACGAAAAAATGGTGTACATGTGCAATTTTAAACATCATTTTGGAGTCTCGAACAGGATGGACCACCATCACAGAGTGCGATCGACGCAATAAGAGCAGCCAACTACCTGTGTGGATGAAATTTTCCATATAGCACTGGCCACATTACACCCTTCCTGTTGTGTGTCATCGTATGACTTGCATGTCAGTTGAAGAAGCAGCTCCGACAGTTCGAGGACGTAATTCTGGCCAAGTACGAATACTCGGCCTTCTACTTCTGCAACGGCTGCGACGGTTCCATGACGAATTCGAAGGACCTATGTGGAGACACCGGTTGCCGTCTTCGCAAGTAGGCGCCAATTCTCATTTTGCTTCATGAAAAATTGGCGAAGTAGGTGGTGGGTGGGGAGGGGGGAACGAACTTTAATAGAGGCTGGGAGACTGTAAGTGAGGGGTGATTTAGGTGATGTGCTGATATTCATTTCAGCATTGCTCCTAGGGAAAGCTAGAGGTCGCGAAGAACCTCTGCGCATTTGGTGAATGTGAAGCCGCAGCTGGAGAGTGTTTTGAGACGAAGCATTGATGTTCTCGTAGCTGCCCACGAAAAGATTCATGCTGCTCAAGACGTAAGTGAGGGAGGCACTCGTTGTGGTTGGGTTTTTGGGTGCTGCTAGAAGAAATGGAAGAGAATAGGTGCAAAAGTTTTAGCAAGGGATTCAACCGCGCCACTTGAAACCAAAGTCGGAAACGTCGGACTTCGTGCTGTGCTGGGACGACATTGAGAACTCACAGGAATTTCCAAGGCGTCGGATCTGAGTGATTTTAACGCTCGGATTTGAAGGCGTCCGCTTCAGGAAGCTTACAAGGTGTGTGGACGATCTGGAAGATGAAAATATTCGTTCCTGAAGACGGCGACTGTATTTTGTTTTTCTTACTCTCTCACTTACAAAACCGTACTGCGTCGTTGTTTGGTGGTCATTTTAACCATATAACCTTCAAGGATAAATCACCTCTCCAATTCGTTCATCTTTGATCTACCAACGCCATCCACCAACGGCTTCGCTGAAGACGATCATAGAACGATCAGTTTTCCTGCGCAATATTAATAATCGCTTATATTCCTTCTCTCTGCTCGAATCTGCATACGTTATATTTGCTTACCATTTAGGCGTCTCCGTCGTCTTCATCGACAACGACGGCATGTCTCTTGTGGCCGACGCAGCGAAGCATATGATCCACGTAAGAAATAAAATATTACTTCCGCTTTCAATCCTAGCCTACAATGACTGCTTTCAGATATTCGACCAGTTCGGCTATTACGTCGACGAAGTCGAACTCGTTGACGACGACAACAAACCCCTGCTGCCGCCTTATGAAACTAGGTGACATTTTTTGAAAAACGTTTACACCATTCGTTCTATTAATAATTTCAGGTGGACTGTTCATCAACCGCGCTGGGTTGGCGACCGCGAGGCCTATAATGGCCAACTTCATATCTACCGCCTCCTCCAGAAGCCGGCCGATGGCTGGTGGAGCTAGGACTCCAACTCCTGGAAGCTCTTAGAAGCAAGGCAGCTGATATCAGGTAGGCTTTTGTTGTTCTGGCCAGCGAAATTGTTGTTCACTGTAGTTTATGATGTTGTTAACCCGCCTTACTTTTGCTGTTGTTTGCCGTTTGTTCGACCTCTGCATTTATGCTGCAGTTTTTTCTGATGTGTGCCCAATATTTTTCGGAACGGCCTGCTTTACAGTAGAATGGGCTAGCTAACTTGTAAAAAAATTATACTAAACTGTAATCTTCGAGGTGGAATGGACCGGCTAACTGGACTCACTTTTATCTAACTCCATCTCTCTGCGAATTAGTTCTTAGAGAAGTCGTCTGTGGCTAACTTCAACAAAATGAATACCTCTTGCTCGCTTTACTTTACTCTACGGGACTCCGGCTCATAGAGCAAAGTTTCTCGCTCCTACGGAGCTATATCGTGGTACTGCTCGGTGCTCTATTCGGAGAGGATTTACGCATAGGACTGGTGATATTCTCTTCGGTGCTGTCTGTGTGGAATTCGGATCAGGATCAAGTCGCCTGCTCCGTTGCACTTCTCAAAGACTTCAAAACTACTGCCTACTGCTCTTCACTTGTGCTCTATAGTGCTCTCTGGGACAGCGTCTTTGGCTCGTGTTCTGCTGTGTGGTGTAGGATTGGTCTTCTCAAGTTTCGGTGCTGCTCTGCTGCCTCTGCTGTTTTCCGAAGCTGCTCAAATGAGATGTTCTTCGTTGTCGTGTCGTCTGTGCTTAGTCCCAGTTGGTTTTCCAGCTTAACCTCTTTAAAAACTCTTCTATTCTGCGGAAATCTAACTCGTGCTTTTGCACTCAAACTCACGCGTGTATGCCTAGTTGTGCTGCACTTGCGGTGCAGCGCTTCTGAGGTCAACCTAGTTCGATGTTGCACAAGTCTGAATAGATAGGGTTGGCAAGCATCGAGTCATCTGTCGTCCTTATGCTCACTCTTGCTCGCCTAATTTTTGAAAACTAACACGCTCTGCCCTTCACTTCGCTCTACGGGACTCGATCTCATGCTCGTGGGTACTGCTCTCTGGTTTAGTGCAGAAGAAGAGCGCACTAGTGGTGCTCCTGTTTCGATGCTGTCTGTGAAGAATTCGGCTCTTAGTCAGGTTGTCTGTGGTCCATTCGCTCTGTATTGCTGGCTAAATTCTTCAAAACTGACATCTCCTGCTGTTCAACCTCGGTCTACGGGACTCTTTCTCGTGGCACTGCTTTGTGCACTGGTCAACGGATAATTGTGTTATGACTGGTGCTTCTCTTCGCTACTGTCTGTGTGCAATGCGGTTCATAGTCCAGTCGTCTGCACTGCGTCTGCTCGCTGTTTTACTACCTAAATTCATCTAAAGTAACGCATACTTCTCTTCGTTTCTGCTTTCCAGGACACTGTCTCCTGCTCGTGTTTGGCTCCGTGCTCTCGGATGTGCTGTGGGATTGGCCTTCTGCGATTTCTTTGTTTGTCTGCTTGTCGAAGCGCTTGTGGTAAGGTGGCGGGGATGTGTGTAGAATTGTGGTGCCGTGGAGTTCTGCCGCTGATCTGGTGCCACTCCTGCTATCTCGGTGCTGTCTGTGTGCGGTGAAATTTGTAGTCTAGTCGTCTATGCTCGTCACTCAGTTGTCGAATCAAGTTTCTCCTAACCAACCTCAGCTTTCACCCTAAAATTTCGCTACACTGCACTCAACTGCTGCTGAACTTCGTGTTGAGAGAAGCCCCTATTGTAAGGCTAAGTAGAATAAATATTTTATTAATTTAGTAATTACTCCATTAGAAGGCACCTTTTCTGGAAAATTTTCGCGACTCATAACTCGTCCTGCAGCAGTATTGTCGCATTTTGTATGTGTTCGCTTGTATTCATGATTTTGTTTTTCCAGTATGTGCCATTATTTATGTGTGTATCACTTCTGCATGTGTGTTACATGCATTTACTCTTTGCTTTTGTATCCGTAGTCAACATTGTCACCCGTAATTTACGTGTACTTGGCCGTCTGCAGAAGGCCGAGTATATTTCGATGTCATTGCCATGCTCGGTCAATTTTTCTACTCCATACCTTGCTTAAAAAATAATAATAAACACATTTCGCCTTTGCAGCATCAGCCGGACCATTTCCCTTTTTTTCGTTTTTTTTTCGCTTTTTTTAAATTTGCTTGTGACGTCATAATGACGTTACAAATTCTGCACAGAACCACTATGTCCGATACCTGACGGTTCCGCCCTCTCTAGAGGGTTGCAACCCTATCGGGTGATTACAGTACCACTCATTGGTTTTATTTGAAGCTTTATTTGACAGAAAAGACCTACTCTTCTTTGTCTGAGTTATGATCGAAGTGATTCCCAGTATGTATCACCTGAGAAGATGCTACAGACAGCCAGGTCGTGGGTGATAGCCAGATCCAGAATTCGTTCTCCGTCTGGGTTTATCAAGCCAAGCCCTTTACCTCCATGAATCCTTTCCACTCCTCTTCTGCCACTCCCCACGTCCCCTGCTATGGAGAGATAGTCGCCTTCTATAATAGTACGGACCTTATGGCCTCGAGCAAGAGGTAGAAGTCATCCTTGTCGTGCTCGGAGCAGCCCGTCTGCGGAGCGTAGACAGACATGATGGTCAAGTAACTCTACGCTATTACGTTATTACATTATTACGTACAATTCTTCCGCTAAGTGGATTTGATTCTCAGCAATTTCTTCTGAAACTTTATTTTTCTCGTGTGACAATTTTTCTACGACTTATTAATGATTTCATCATGTCCTTCTGTCAGCAGCGGTCATACGTTCGGTTCGCTGGTTATTTTGAAGCACTTTCGTGCTTAATGCTGTCGATGCACCAATTCGTTGGAATTGGTATGATTTTCTGGGTGGCAGAGCGCAAAACGTCACACTACCGGGCACATTACCCGCGTGAGCATGTTGCGATCCATGAGGCCACTTTTTTTCATGGAATGAATGGGAACCGTCCTGTGTTCTCCTGCAAGGGTAAACACAATTTTATGTCTGAGCCATTTTTCTTTTCTAGGCAATAATTTTCGAACCGAAAATTAGATCTGAACACAATTTCAGCACAATTTAAGAGCTGACTCATGCATGAGCAGCAATTGTTGTGCTCCTCTAAATTAGACAACCCCGATGTGCTCTATGACGATGTCCTTCTGCTCCTAAACAGCAAAGTCACCATTTCATCAAGGGTATCACAATATATCCTCTGTAAAGTATGATGACCGCGAGCACTGTTAAATACTTGTAGAACCAGAGAATCTGTGATGGTGTTCTTAAGAGGCAAGGAATCATAAAGTCGCATCACTTTATCAGAAGTAGTACATTACGTGAAATCCAAAACAGACAGATTATAGATAAAAGTTACCCAGGTGCACGACTAGCATGTGGTGGGCCACAACAGACACGTGCTTGCCCTTAACAACGTGAACCCCGATGCGCTTGTCCCGATTCCTTTGATAGACAATCTAGAATGGTAAGGTGTATGTGATGTCTCAGTAGCTGACTCCCCGGCTCCTACCTGCATTACGCCGAGCTCAGCAGTCTAGGCAGGAGTGGTAGACCCTTCTCCGTCGCCGTTACCTCTACAGAGAATCTTTGTTCCTTGTGTGCCAAGAATGGCAAAGGCTTCTGCTACACGTTCGCCACCACAAGGGGGTGTTCCGGAACCTGAACATGTGCATTTCTTCGGAGCGGGTGTTTTCAGTCGCGTTTTGAGAACCACTCAGAATTAACGAACCTTCAGCATTCGATGGAAGCGGCTGACCTGAAATTTTTTCATGAACAGACGCGAATTTTGTATTGAAGAGATTTTGTGTCACACTTACCATAAGACCTTGCTGTAGCCAGCTCAACACTTCACAGGAACTGGAGAGATAAGGCACATAAAGTAGTTTTCCTAATGGGTGAACACTAACGTTGGGAAAGCTGTAGTACACGAAGAAAAAAACGGATTGGTAACTATTGGCTTGCGTTGGCTTGCTCACATACATTCATGGAGTGTCTTCTAACTATACTGATCGCTTTCAGAAATCAGCTTCTAAAGATATACTCCTTTCGCGGTGAAATTGGTGCGATCATAGCATCGAATTTGAATTAAATCCATCAGGAACCCTATTAACCAAAATTATGAAGATCGCGACACAGTTCTGGTGTATACACATGGACTATGCTTTTTTAAAAGAAGCGCTGTATAAACACAGTGCGTATAAACAACTTGGAACAAAACAACGTGCGAGCGCTTCTTGCCATGTATGGACGCCTTCATCTCGGCTGACGACGGATACATTGAGTAATTTTACTCTTGAGATATCCCTCTGTTTGTGTGTACAAAAATTGATCCCTCTGTTTGTGTGTAAAAGAATTTTTTTGCTTCATTTGTATTTTGTGCTAATAAATTTGTTTGAAAAGAGGGAGATTAATTTGCCCGAATTAAAAGCCGCATCCTGCATACATAAATATTTCTGGTTAGGACGCAGTGTGGAAGCTATGAGGAATACTTTCTTGATTCGCCTGACTCAGCTCTTTTTTCACGCACATAAGGCTCAGAGTTGGTGAATGCATTGGAATAATGGCAAACTCACTTAGAACAAGCAGCAGTGCCAGAATGTAGACGATCATCATTGTTGCGCTGTCGGTCCCGCCGATACGCTTAAATGCCTGGCGTATAATGTAGTGATTACATTAGTCAGAGCTTAAAGTGTTTGTTCCCAGTTCATCTGTCTACCGAATTGCTTTTCTGATATACAGTCCGATACCTCGAAAACCATCCGCTAAATAGGTCTGTCACCTCGTTGGTCCCTTATAGCGCAATTGTTTTCCAGCAATGTTCATGAATGCCTTCCCACCTTGAGGTGACTGGTGAACTAGTTTTGATCACCTTACCTGGTGGTAGCGAATTGATTGATTGATTAATTGATTGACGTGAGCTATTAGGGTGTCCCATAATTTTCTGGCCTATCATACCATCTTTATTAAAAGTTATTACAACAAGATAATGATCAAGGGCAGTCAATTGATATATTCTCCATCTATGGCCACAACCTTTCTCCAACGATTGGGTAGAGAGTTGGTTGCATTCTACCAGAAAGAAGCTGGCCTGCTGTCGATCCATTCGTCGATTGCGCAATGAGCCTCTTGACGTTACGAGCAGCGTTTGTTCATGGAAAAAGGAGCAAGACCAGCGTAACCACAAGGACCTGATATCTGGTGAATACGCAGGATGTGCCGCAATTTAGATAGACTCCTTCCCCACCGTCTCCTGCATTCGTTTCGCTCGATGCGGTCGTGCATTATCCACTAACACACGAATAGTACCGAATCTCGGGCACTTATCAAGCAGCTTACGCTTCGTCTCCAGCATATCTTTAATGAACAACTCTGCTGTAATCGCTTGCCCATCCGGCAAAAGCGAGTAGTGTAGGATTTCCCGACTCGTGAACCAAAATGAAAGCAAAATCTTCTTCCCATGTGAGGACGGCTTCGCAATTCGTTCTGGCCTTGCGTGCTTCAGAAGCCACTGGATCACCAGTGTGGTGTTATCGTACATGCACCACTTCTCGTCCTGAGCCACAATCGTACTCAACCACGCAGTCGTTCTTGCGCGGTTGAGATTATTCTGATAGGTGACCACTCACTCACCCCTCTGATACAGAGTCAGTCCGTGCGGGATCCATCATGGCAAGACTGCACTTCTTCCTCTTTGTTTCGGGTAACAATGAACAGTGTAACGTGGAGCACTGATAGCCTTCGATATCGTCCTTACGCTTCTGGCAGGTTGTATCCTGACTGCTGCAAGCACTCGCTCTTTGTTCGATTCAATCGGTCTTCCAGTATGATTCTTGTCCGTTATGCTGTACATTCCCTTCCAGAAACGATTGAACCTAGTTTCACACATGGACTTGCTGCATGCGTCGCACCGTTGCACCTAACAAAACAACGATAGCTTGTGAGCAGCGTACGCAGACTCTCCAAAACGGAAGTGATGAAGAAACAAGTCGCGATACGTCGATTTCTGCTTCATTTTTGAGAAATTGCGAAAGTGCGGGCAGCAGGCCGATAGAGGTAATCGATATGCTATTACGAAAAGTATTTGAATCGTCTTCTTGTGCCAAGAGAACATCCCGTTTGGATCTTGTATAAAGGAGTTATAACGCGCCAAACACTTATGGTTCACATAGCCCAGAAAATTATGGGACACCCTAATAAAACCAGCAGAACGTAAAAGGCAACGCAGACAAAAGCTTAACTTAACCTCGGATTGTACTTGAAGCAGTGAAAGAAAAAGAAGACATAAAAGAACAATGACAACACTAAAAGTGAAAAAACATTAAGTGACAAAACTCTAAAGAAATAAAAATCCGAATACGTTGTCTACCTTCCATCTAGTGATCGAAGACCCCAACGCTCAAACTTGCCCAGTCCTCGCTCCAATTCTTATTTAACGTTGGTATAACTCCAATACTGAAGAAGTTGCTCCGTGATTGGCTCTCAGAAGTAACGCAAGAATGAATGTAAGAAATTGAAGAAAATCGCTCAGTCGGATTATTAGATTCAATGCATCCCAATGGAGAAGGCGATGCGTTATGTATGTCCGGCTTGATTTATGCTCCCTGAATTTTCTCTCCTCGACATTCCATCAATCGATATTCGAAGCAGCACGCTTGGGATGCAACTGCCCTGCACATTAACCTGATTCAGAAGAATAGCTCGCGAGCCAAAGGTTCTGCCTGGAACGGGACTTCTTGGTTTGGTCAACAGCAGTATGCAGTCAGTTTGATTGTGTTCGTCAAAAGCACACGCTTAGAGTAAACCCGGTCCGGGGTCAAGCGTGGGGTTCGTTTTTTGCCGAAAATTTACGACTCCCCCTCCCAGGGCGGATCTGGTACTCCCCTTGTGTAGACCACCGTTTTATTTAACATCCACATTGAATTTTTTAAATTTTTTCATGCGATTTTTATACTCTTTAATAGGTTCTTCTTTCCAGGTGCAGCTTTCACTGTGTCAGATTAGTTCAAGAAAGAGTGCTACTGAGTAACTGTTTAATTTATTAATTTGTTAGAAAAAACGCTGATAAAGGTTTTGTGTATGTAATCTTTTGCTAATTATATTTTGTTTGTTTACAGTTGAAAATAAAGCACTTTTGAGAGCAGTTGTCGAAATCACAACGAGTTCAACTTTTCAGACTTTCCGTCTTCCATCTCATGGACACGGCACATTTTTGTACCTGAAGGAGCAACATCTGAATTCGAAATTGTACTCTACACAATGCCGAGTGTTAATTTCTAAAGCTGGCTCGAGTGCTTTATCAACAAAAATTTTTTAGACACTCTCGGAAGCGATGACGGAATGGCCACTGGAGGAGGACTTGTCACGGAGCTAATTTTAACTCTTCTGCAGCAAACAGATCAGAAGTGGAGTTGTACTCTATAAAATTATAAGCCACAGTTTCCACGCACGGTAATAAAACCTTTTTTCTGAAAGGATCCTCTGTATGATCAGACGCTCCAATCTGTATCATTTGCCGAAAATTTTCGACACCGTTAATCACATGGAAGCTGTTATTTTTACAATATGCTTTTTGTAGCCTGGAATCCACACTTCTTATATTTTTAAAAGCTCTGTGAAATTTTCATGGAAGAAACTCCGAATTATGGCAGGTTACGTGGAGCCATCGCGTTCTTCGATATAATCGATCGCCACTGAAGATGGTCTTCGCGGAAAACTTTTCTATCTTCTGGCGGAAAGGACATGCGAGACGCTCGCGGCGAGAGTGACATTGTGCTTCACAGAATTCTAGGGCATGAGTATTATACAGTAAAAAGCTAAGCTTGTTCATACCGGTTTTCGAAAAAAAATTGGAAACCGAATTTTATACTGTATGAGAGAGAGCGCTTTTCCTCTAATTTCTAAAAAACAATCGCTTTTTTCAGTTTACTTACCGAGTTATAGTCATTTTTGTGAACGTCGAATTTCGTCGCTCCCATGATGTCGGTGCCATATCGACCAGTGGTCGATCCAGTCTATTCGTTTCAGAAAACCATGATTTTCACACTGTGCACTGAAGAAGACTTGGAACTTTTTGTGGCAAGATTGCAACTGCATGCGTGGTCTGCTTCAGATAAAAATTATTTAATTTTTCTTGAAAAACAAAAAATTAAATGCGATAATCATATCAGAAATCGCTGCGAAGAAGCTTGGCTTTTGCTGTATAATACTCATGAATTCCGTGAAGCACAATGTCACTTTCGCGTGTTCTTTCCTTCAGAAGATAGAAAATTTTCCGAGAGAAGACCATCTTCAGTGGCGATCGATGATATTGGAGAGCGCAACGGCTCCATGTAGCCTGCCGTATTTCGGAGTTTTTTCGACATCTCTGAAAAATTTGCAGAGTTTTTAAAACTATAAGATTATGGATTCTGCGCTTTAAAAAGCAGGTTGTAAAAATAACGGCTTCCATGTGATTAACGGTGTCGAAAATTCTCGGCAAATGATATAAATCGGAGCGTCTGATAATACAGAGAATCCTTTCAGAAAACAGGTTTTATTACCGTGTGCCAAACTGTGACTTAAAATTTTATAGGGTACAACTTGAATTCTGATAATGTTTCATGCAGAGGAGAAAAATTAGTTGCGTGACAAGTCCATCCTCAGGCGGCCATTCCGTCATCGCTTCGAAGAGCGCTTTCAAAAATCTTGTAGGAAAAGCATTAATTTTCCTTAGTAATTGACATTTCAAATTTTGTAGACTGCAATTTAGGACGTAGACGTCGCTCGATCAGGCAGAAAACTGTCGTGTCCATGACTTCCTGAAAAAAAATCTGAAAAAAAAATGGAAACCTCTCATTGACTCCGAATCAGAAAATCTTTATTTTTAATTATCTTTATTCAAGTAATACAATCGTTGTTTTAAAAAATTTTACTATTAATTTTTAGAACTTCGGGGAACGAAGGAGAGTCTCCACGCCTTCGTAGACATTCTTGAAAAAATTAAATAACTTATTAATCATTAAAAACTTCGCCTAAAAACCTGAAAAATAAGAGAGAATCCTCTGCCAAACCCGGAAGAGTACGACCCCCCATCCAGATGAGGCCACAGTACGACCCCCCTCTTCGATTCTCGAACCTGGACAGAGGTGCTATGTACCCAACGCAGACAATGTGGGCATATCGGTTGAGAAGAACAGACACCAACGTGATCCATCACCTCGCATCGCTATTTGCATGCCTTCGCGCCCAGTCACACCCGTGATTGTTTTCGGACTTCAATCACGCACGTCAAAGGTATTCCCGTCAGGCCGGCCACCGCCCAGACACTATACATCCAGCCCTGGAAAACGTCTCACCCCGGGTCTGCTCGAGCCCACCGTCCAGCGCTCTCATGCACTGTTCACATGTGGAGCGGGAAGTGGCCGCGCTGCGCGTCCTTGACTGAACACGGAACATTCGTTTGGCTTCGTTTCGGAGGTGTTTTACCGCATTCCTCGCACTCCACCACAGCCAGCCGCGCCCCAACTAAAAGGCCTCCATTATCTGGCGCATTCCGCGAATTCTCCGGCGTGCGAAGCACACCAGTGGAGCCCTTTTAGAAGGCCCTAGAACAAAGCGACGGCTCTGGTGTAAGGGCAAGGTGGTCTTTTCGGAGCATATCACGTGGTGGACATCTCGCGGTTAGTATGAAGCACCCCAGACTTCATCGGAATTTCAGAATTTCTCATCTGTAACAATGCAGATATCTTTATAAGGAAATCCTGTTTCTGTGTGCTATTGTGTAGCTTAGTACGACAGAGTACCGCAGCTGGAGTAGGCGCGAGCACTGCCTTGCACCAGGAATCGATTAACGGTTTGGGTTCTGCCCTAACCATCAGCCTTCTATCGCCTTGGGGAAGGTGAAATGGTATCATATTTGTTTGGGGAGGTCAGAGCCGATTCGCCTTCAGCCGAACTTCACAGCTTGCTGTACAGACCACGTAGGATTCAAACTTTTTCTTTGATCACGTTGAGGTAGAATGCCTAAGCATCCGAAACGTTCTCCTTACCCTTTTTCAGTGTTCTCTAATCTGTGGTTGACTTCGGAACATCACAAAATCTACTCCATTAAACCTGAAGTGCAATACGGTGTGAGGGTTTGCTATTCTCAAACTTTCCAATCACTCCTGTTTGGCCTGTGCTGAAGGAGTTACAGCTCTTGCTCTTTGTCCTACGCAAATAAGTTCCCTATTGCCCTTAAGACGATCAATATGATATGTTTATCTTAGAAACCAAATATCAATGAAAAAAAATTCATTGTTTGGGAAGCGTTTTCAGCTTCTTTCGGCTGATACCTCTGTCTGAAAGCCACTAGTCTGCCGCAGTTATGGAACCAACTTAATAGATTGTGCGCTTGCATAACTGCATTACTCGGATGCCTGGAGCCACCAAAGTCTACTCCTCTCAACCTGGCTTTGTATTCAGTTCTTCTCTTGGATGGTGTCGCAAGGTTTTGAATTATTTGTGAAAGCGCGCAATCTGTTATGTTGGTTCCATATGAAGTTGGATTTAACCAATCAACTTGAAACATCTCCACCTCAGCCACGGCAAATAAACGTAATTGGAGACCACCAGACTTAGTGATAGCGTTCTTAAGGTAGTTTCACGATCACGAGTTTCTGGACTCAAGTCGATTAACTCATGGAGGCTAATTTCACCACTTCGCTCATTATTGGGCCCATACCTTTGCTAAGTGAATTGGTGAAGTTTGTTTTGGTTTTGGAGATGTACCATGCCCATTTCGCCTAGTTTCGGAGACTCGTGATTGAGCATCATCGTACCGACGGACGTCTTCGAGACTCTCGCCCAAATTTTCTCTTGTTTTTTCGACTGCTGGCAGATTCTTTTCCTCTAGAAATGTCTTTCGCCGTTGCCCTATTACATTTCAGAGCGTAACGAAGAATTCCAAACAATGACCACAACTACTCTTGGGTACAAATCCGAAATGTTAGGCAATTACGAAGCTCGTAGCTCCGCTTATCTAACAAAGCCGTCCCCATTGTCTTGGAGGATGCAATTGTTTCCACTGGTGGAGTACTGTGGAGAAATTGCTACCAGCAGTTCAACGGAATGAAGTCGAATTCCCTCCTACTGTGTGGGCTTCTCTTCGTCGTGCATGGAGTCACAGAGCACATCTCTCGCTCTGTTCTACCAGCTGTGCATATTTTGCCCCCACCAGTTCTCGAAATGACCTCGTCAATTTCTGGCATCCATTTACGACTTGCGTATAATTGGAGAATTCGGTTCTCTCTAAAATCTGAGAAATCCCTGAAGCGAAAATGTGCCACACTCTTTCTTTAAGAAACATGCTTAATACGCTGTGGGACTCGTTCCTTGTTCCTGTCGCTACAGCTCCCATTTCGAACTCTTACGAGTACGGCATTATTATTGGTAAATGATGACACGTGTGTTCGTTCTTTCCTGCAGTATAAAAACGTTCCAGAGGTTGAGAAGGTTATGAATATGTATCTTCTATTGATGTTTGACGATTTCAATGAGAAATCTCGGTCTTTCAAAGGATGTGCTTCTTCTTTCTAGAAACTGCTAAGATTTCAGCGCCATAGGTGGCTGAACGTGAAGCAGCAAAATCCGGCATTATTTATGGACCGCATGACAAAAAAGGGGCGCGTGTAGCGCAGTCGGAGGAGGCGCGACTGTCGCGTGCACCCGATTCCAGCTTCCTGGTTCGGAGTTCCCGCCCAGGCCAACCAAGCCTTCCATCCCTCCGGGGTCGGTGAATTGGTACCAGACTTGTCTGGGAAGGATAAAGCGCTGACTTGTTCATCGGCTGGCCACCGCAAGTCATTGTATGGCCAAATACGCATTCATGTCGCCTCCACGACATCCCGTAGAAGTAGAATGCGCTGGCGCATCCCAAAAGGGATTGAGTAACGCCGTCCTTTATCCTTTTTATCCTTTATGACAAAAAACCGTAGTGAAAGTTGACAAGTTCTTCCGTTGGATTATGAACCGTCGCTCGCCATTCATTCACTTAACTGGGCGATTGTAAATATTTTCATGGCGCGAACGTCTGCCAGTCTTATGGTCAGAAAGAAATCATCAGAAAAACAAGAACGAACCTAGAAAACAGTATGAAATTGGTAATACGACACGTGCTAAAATTTCATCCTTATTTACAATTATTCACCCGCAATAGCTCTACTCCGAATATGTGCAGACATGGACATTGTATGTATTTACCAAGAGGCAAGTCTAATAGCGCAAGAGTCCTATCGGATAGAAAACCTGTTCCATTTCTTGATTTTAAAAATGCTACACACAGTTCGAAATATCCTTGAATTGAAATTCATCGAAATACAGACACTTGGGAGGCTTCTCGCAGTTCCGCTTCAGCGATTGATTCAAAATCTCAAGAACAGCTACACTACAGTTGGCCGTTGAGTTTGTTCTTTTCTCGGAAGATATGCTACGTCTTCTTCCACGATAGTTCATGTGCTATCATATCAGGTTGGAAACTAACCATAAGAGCCAGCCGCTTTCTAGTATTTTGTTCTGATTTTCTTTGAATGTTTTTGCATAGTGTTACAAAGTTTCACTTTTTTCCCATTCCAATTGTTGCCAATTTTAAGGTCATTAAGTTGGAAGGTGAAAGAGAGAAAAATAACTTTCGGCGACAGCACCTTCTTTGCTTGCTTCTGAGATTTTTGCAAAAAGTTATACCTAGTCAACCGTTCGAATGAGGATGATTTGCTCTACCCGAAGGTGTGTTAGTTCTTCTCGTCCATTTTCTTTAATTTTCAGGCATTAAGGTGGACTATCCAGGAGACATTAATTATTTTTACCAGTAGATTCTTCTCCGGTTATTCTTTTAGGCAGTGTTATATGTCTTTCGAAAGAGAATGTTTTCCTCCATAAACGTTTGTTGCGTTTATTTATTCATGCTGATAGGTCAATTTGGTCAATTTTTAGCAGAATTTTACGGAACAGCTCCCTCTCTTTACTGCCATTTGAAAGAGTGTGTTTCGTTCTGTCTGAATATATGTTCTCTTCCTTGATCTTTCTGAATTTTGATAATCTTCAGGTTAAATCACCTGTGTCACATGCTGTCCCGTTGATCATCGAGTTCTTCGAGCGAGCAGCTGCCAGAGTCATACACTCAGTCAATTGCTGAAGAGAAATGTGATTTTTGCCTAACCCTAAGCAAATGTAAGCTTTCGCAGATATCCGCTCCGTAATCCGCCATGAGGACGACAGATCTACCCTCGAGCGGGCGCCAGCAATGTCTACATTCGTCCCTGTCACGTATCAGAGTGCTCCAATATTTCCTCCTGGCTCGAGGAACACGAAGAGTGTCATACCGTTCCTTCAGGGCTTTCACGAAGAAACCCGAACAATGCGGCGGG
The DNA here is from genome assembly GCA_947396885.1 of Heligmosomoides polygyrus polygyrus. Classification (NCBI taxonomy): domain Eukaryota; kingdom Metazoa; phylum Nematoda; class Chromadorea; order Rhabditida; family Heligmosomidae; genus Heligmosomoides; species Heligmosomoides polygyrus. The sequence goes on from OX377204.1 coordinate 38,494,868, forward strand.
CATCCTGGTGTTCTCCTGACATCCTGTGGAATCCAGTTGGTGACAGCTCTCCTCTAGCGGGTATCTGCGAAACGCATTACGAATGAGTGAGGCGAGGACAACAACACCGCCCACCCCATTGCTGTCGTATGCTCCGAAGAACGGTTTTGCTCTGGAGTCGTCTAGGGGATGATGTCTCCGTCAGTGCTAGGTATGACTTCGTGCTTGATTTTCCTGGATTGCGTCATCAGGCCCTCGACGGATACTTCCGAGCGTGGGGGCGTTCTAAGCACAGATCGCCATCCTAGACTTTCTCAGTTTGCGCAGCCTGGGTAGGCCCCGAGATTTTAGCTGCCTCTCCGTACACATCCTTCCCGTCGCTGCAAAAGGGGAGGGGTTCTTTTGGGGTCAGTGGAATGAGACCCTTTACTGCTGCTGTGTTTAATTGGACAGATTATCAAAAGAGGAGAGAAAAACCAGCAATCAGTAGGTGCTGTTGGTAAAAATAATTTATGTCTTTTGGAAACTCCGCTTTAATGCCCTGACAATTGATGAGAATCAAAACAAACGAAAAATTAACGCACTCTCTTGTAGAACAGACCATCCATTCATTCGAAATGTGTATAACGTTGTGCAGAAATCTCAAAAGTAAACAGAGAGAAGGAGCTGTCGGCTGAGACCATATTTTTTTTTACTTTCCACTTCAATCACCCAAAAACTGACAAAGATTAAAGTGAAAAAAATGAAACGTATCTTCTGGTGGTACAAATTGTTCTATTTTGAAACATTTATAACATTATGCAAAAACTTTCATCGAAAACTAGAACAAAATTTTAAAAATAGGCGGCTTAGGTTCCATCCTAATACAGTGTTGTGCCGTAGCTCTACAGAGACGAGAGTCTGTTATTAATTGCTCACTACTGCAGAATAGATCTATTTACGGCACGAAACACTTCCGGACACCTCGAACAAGGGCGGCTGTCAACGGTATAAAGCAAGTTCTGTGGTGGTGTGGTAGTCTTTGAGAAATGCACCTCGAAATGCAAAGGTGCAGGAAACGACTGCTGATCACCCAACGTGCTTAATGAAAGATCAGCACGTCTGGAACGTCCCGGCAACTAATTTCTTTTGCTGTTTTACAGGGCAATAAGGGCAGTACACAAGAGCACGATGTCTTGTCGTTTTCACGTTTTAGTGATGGATAGCGAGATGGCTTCTATGTCACAGGGAAAGACAGTGTTACCCTACCTGTCCCTAGCTACTGCTCCTGTTTGCAATATTGCTGGCTTAAAGGACTCTGGCACATTGATGGCCGGATGGATTGTTGCCTGTTCTACATATCACATTTTGATGGGTTGATGTCAGACAAGCAAAGTACTCTTAAAAACGGGAGGAGAAAAGTAAAGTTCTCACACCGCCACAGAGCTATCATGCACACGCGAGTAATTGAAATTGCTTATCAACCTCAGACAGGAATGTTCCTCAGCATACATACTTATTACATTAATTTCCTCCCACTAACAATCTCGTGGAAAACAAAGAAGAGCGAATCCTGAAAATAGAGAATGTTACGCCTACTCCGGAAACCTTTCCTCACTTCTATGAGCATTCCGACGAGAGTTCGGAAAGGCAGAAAGGTCTCACTGGACCTAGCTTGGGAATGGACTGACATCGCGCCCCACATTTTTGCGAAGAAAGACGAAGACGTGCTTTCCAACGTTTTGCATAGGTGGAGGTTGCACTAGCGTTCGCCCGCACTGATTTGCTCCACTTCACTCCGGCTGCCCTGCTGCTAAGCGAATGAGTTTTTCTTCTAGCAGAATTAACAAGCGTTGTGAATACGGGAACACGGCTGCTATTTCGAGTTACAGAGTCGTTCGTTGTCCGGCGCCGTCTGCCGCCACGACCATCAGTCCAAAAGACGAATGTCGCGCCTAATATGATTCGGCAGAACCGTCGACGACTGAAGACGACACTTTAATCGCCAGCTCAGCACTCGAAAACACCTCGATTCGCTCTGAGCTTATTGACGAAATCCTTTTGATGTTAAGAAAGCTGTTTGCTAATTCAGAACCAGCTCTGGAGCTTCGCCTTTATAGGTTGTCAAAGACCCTATGTGCACTCTGAAAAACTTCGCCTCGAAAGTCAAGTGAGTAAAATTCCTTTTAGAAGGCGTTTAAAACAGCCTAACTTGGATGTTAATGATGAAATCCCCTCTCTATGAAAACCTGCATAGTACACTGACGTCAACGGTCTATACTGCTTGGCGGTTCTATTCTAAAGAGATGCAGCTTCTCTTCAGAATCGAAGAAAAATCGCTGTCATGTGTACAAAGTCATTATCCTCAAGCTATTCATTAATCCGACAGAATTATTTGGATTTGGTGGGACACTGATGAGGCCCGCATGATAAACCCTTCGATTTCCCAGATTCTAGAAAACGAGTTAAGTCTTCCAGGACAATCCGGTCTACTGAGTCAAGTAAGGGAGGGCCTCTGGAGTTCTGAGCTTCGTAGACATTCGAAAATCAGAGATGCTGTTGCATGGACCAAGTCGTCAAAAATTTGGTGAAAACAGCCACTAGGAAATTAATGATGGGATTTATTGACGTGATTTGATCCGATGCCAGCCACTGGGCAGGAGCTCTAACCGACTAGATTCCGTAGGATGCCAAAAGAGCTTCAGCGCGAGCAACAATGTATGCAGTCGACGGACTTCTTCGTAATAGGCTTGAACGGCGGGCTGTGAAGCTCTCCGTCTTCTCGAGCAAACAAGTCTCAGTGGGACAACCTGGCACGCGAGAGAGCGAATGAAGACGTTGTTGGCGCGTGCTGGAGCCGTTTGGAGATTCACGGATGCAGATGGTATCGCGAGTCGGATCCGACATCATAGCATATAGAAATCCCAAGGATTTTAGGATGCAACTTGCTAAACAAAAAGGCAACGTTTGGTGCAATCAGTTGAAAATGGGATGATGGCCAGTTCTCGCCTTCCACTTTGGCCACTTTCCACTCTCGCTGACGTTTTTTTTTGGAAATTGAGGGCAATAAATTCGCACTGACATTCCTTTGTATATAGTGAGGCTCGACATGCAAAACCTTCACTAAACTTCGATAATCCTTGCGAATTAAAATTTAGGCTGCACATGGACCGTGTCATATAGTCAAATGAACTATTCTACTTCAAAAGTGGATTCAACCCAGCACTGAATTGTTGTGACTGTTGAGGTTATTCACTTCGAAATCTTTCACATCGGAAACCATTCCTTGAAAGGCAGCATCCAACTCTGTCAGTTCGAGCACAGAGTTTACAAGTTCAGAAACGCTTACCAATTTCATACTGTGAACTGCGGTGAATGTACTTCGACGACTGGTGTTCTCAGGAGAGCTTACATGCACTGTGTGTCAGATCCTGATCAAGTCGAAGAACTAATGTTGCTCGTGACTTCGAGCCAAGGATATCATTAGATTTTCAAGGATATGCAACATGAACAGACGGTGTTTTTCGCAGCGTTCTTTCACCTCGACATATTATCAGCCTCCGTCAAGATCAGCTGTAAAGTGCACAAACAGGTGGACCTATTCTTGTGCTTTGTAGTAGAAACCTGTAAGCACGTTTGTGGCACCCCTGATTTGATTTCGCGTTGGGTTCCGCTTGGCCTACTAGCCAGGCCAACAAATTCACTTCTACGGCGAAACCGGACCCGACATATTGGAGACGTCTTCCAGAGCTTTTCTACCCGCTGATTCCGTAAGTCATTATGGAGGCGAAACGCAGCCCCAGAACATCACTATAACGCTCTAGCACTATCGCCGTTGAACCATCTAAGGCCCGCGAGAGTTGCCCCCACAGAGTGATGCGATTGACGCCTCGCTAGTGGCGGCATGCCGCAAATCTCTAGCGCGGCCATACACTTCTCTAAGGAACAACAACTTTTGAAACTGCCCTGAGTCAGACTTCAGCTTCTCCCTTCGTAAAGCCTCGGCATTGTTAGATGACCTTGCATTAGCTCCACGTGTGAAAACGAGGTCCTTAGGTTGGACCTTCATTTCGAGTCTGACTCTTCGACCTGATCGTCCTAATACTGCTACCTGCACAGAAGTAGATTACATTTCGTCCTTCTAGGCCGTATTGGAGCCCCTTATTCAGGACTATTAACGAGGTCCACCATCGAAGCTTCGTTTCGCGGAAAGAGAACTAGCAGAGGAGGCGAAACCGTGGCATTGAGAAGGTCCAGGCCATACTTAACAGTTCCGAGTCGCCAGCGGTGACGGCACGGAATATGAGAAAGATCTTGTGTACCCAATTTAGCAGGCTTTATTCCGAAAATATCCACAAATCCTAATATGTAAAGCGTTACCCTATGCAAAGGACATCTTCCAAGATCTTCGTCGCAGGATAAGTCGGCTTCAGCTGAACACTCTCAATGCCGTTGCGCTGTGTTCATTCTTATGATGTGGTGAAGACCTTTTCCACACGTCGGTGTTCCTCTACCTATCGCCCGACATCCCGAGTGTGTGATATCCTCGTGGTGAAGTAGTGGCCGAGAAGACCAGGTGAAGGATACGCGACGATGACCGTTTGTCTCGGCTCGCTCTTCGTCTGGTCACGAGGCGCCGCGAACCGGCTCCTCTGACACCGAAACGTGACTGTTTTTCCATCTACAGCAGCAAATAGTCCCTATCCAGCGGCATCGGATTTTGAGGGAAGTTTGCGAGTGTTTTGATAGGCTTGTTTCATGAAATACTTCCCTTTCCTTGCTTATGGAAAGATTATCAACACCATGTACAACATTGATTTTATTGAGGATTTTCGTAGTGATGTAGGCACTGATCTTTCTTGCCTCTTCCAGAAATTTTAACATAACTTTGATACAAAATGTGTGTACAAAACGTGGCCAAGGCATATCAAGCCCACGACATCGGTGACATCGCACTAAACTTTTTTGGAAAGGATGAAACACTGACACCTACATACATCGGGTGACCGCGACATGTTGCCAAATACGCATTTGAACTGGCCCCACAATATTTAGTGAGATGTCGAATGCTTGGCGCATCCCACAAAGCACTGATATGCGGCGATTTCTATCATGCAACTTCATCCTTTCCACTTGATGTTGCTTATGGAAAGAAAATGAAAAAAAGAAGATTTCAAAGGGCTCCCTTATGGAAATTTATGGCATTGGAGCCTATCCTGAGGAAGTTCTTAAGGCTATTGAGAAAGTGGGAAGGCGGAGGGTCATGTATGTAGATAAAAAACCGCTGAATTCCGTGAATTTCCAAACGTTCACGAGTCTTATATTTTAGTTTTTAAGCAGTATAAGCCGATTTTCGTATGGTTTCTATCTGCTGAACATGATGTTCCGTAAAATGAACTCGCTTTTAACCAGTTCAGCACTGGGCGCCACAACGTATTTCTACGAGGGTCACCTCATTTCTGTCTACTACGAATTAATCAAGTGTCGCATGGAGACATACGTTTATTGACGTCGCTTTTCAAATTAACATTGAGGAAGCTCCGGACGATGCAAAACTTATTAATAAGCTATACCAGCTCGGGATAGAAGCGCCTCTCCTGAAATGGATGCGTTTATCTGGAGGGCTTATGCGTGTCAAGGTTGGTAACTCTTTCTCGAGAGGTTATGCTTGCAGCAGTGGAGTTCCCCAAGGGGGTGTACTCTCCCCAATTCTGTTTCTAGTGTACACAAGCGATCTTCCTGCTAGCTTAACCACGGATGCTGTCGTGAAGGTACAGATGTATGCCGATGATATAAAGATTTATGGGGCTTATAACAATGACAATATGACTCATGTCCACCAGGCCTTATCCCAGTCTATCAATTCTATGGTAGACTGGGCTAACACTTGGAAAATACCTGTGAATCTCTCCAAAAATTACACTCTCCATCTTGGAAATCAGCCTAATATGAGTTACAAATTCAACAACTATGAACTCCAATCTGTATATGAGGTTCGCGACCTTAGAATTTTTATTGATCATGAGCTTAAATTTGCAAGCCATATTGATGCTATTGTACGGAAAGCGTTTTCCATTCTTTTCCTAATTTATAAAAACATTAAATCTAATAACAGAGCTATATTGATTAGTTTATATAAGTCTTATGTTGTTCCAATAGTTGAGTACCGTTCACAGGTTAGGAGTCCTTTTACAAAGAAGTTTCAAGCCAAAATTAAGAGCGTTCAGAAGACCTTCACAAAAATGTTGTTTTATAGGTGTGTTTCCCTTACGAATGATTTCGGAGAGCTGCCAGATTATCAAGAGAGGCTCAGGCGTTTCAACTATAACAGCCTCCTTTATAGACGCATTTTCAATGACTTAGTTTTGTGCTTTAAAGTTTGGAAAGGGGAACTTCGGCTTAGTGTTAGCAAGTATTGGACAATTTTGCCAACGATGAGTCATCGAAATATCTATAGATTCCATTGTCCCAACAGAAAGGGAAAGAATCGTGAAAAAGTCTTCAACTTCCTTTTCTTTCGTAGTGCTCGTTGGTTACAGATGTTGCCTCCTAGCCTCTTAGAAGCTCCAAATGTGGGTGTTTTTAAAATGAAGTTGAAGAAAATAGATTTGCTCGCAAAATTGCACATTGTTGACATTATCTAGATGCAATGTTCGGTTTCTTATTTTATTTTTTTCTAAATTTCTCACATTCTGTTGTTTTTGTCTACTGGTTAGCCCTTCATCAACCCTGCCTTTGCTTCATTATTATGTTTTCTTTTCTAAATTGTCACCTTGATGATTTCCTTATTCTCAGCACTAGCTTTAATAATGTTTCCTATGTTTTTTCTTTGTTTTGTGTTGTCTGTTTGTTTTTCTCTACTTTAACCTCCCCAAAATCCTCACCTATTCTTCCCACGTTTCCCCAAGCAGCAGCTATTTGGGCACTGACGAAGTCGACGGACCCACTAAGCTGGTATCCGGAGCCGTTACTCTCAATCAACTTGCAGTGTTTGGCGGGACACTGCTCCTCTTCGTCAGTTTTCCACAGTTTCCCATTGTTCCGGCCTGTTCATAACTGTCTTGTTGTATCATAATTAACTAATTCTTCTGCAGATATCGCGTTCTCACTCTTTAATACCGTTCTGAGCTTAAAGTTTTGATATGTTGAGGTTTTGATTTTGTTCTCATTTGTTTCACTAAGTATACCGTGTCCATACAGTTGTCGTTGCGCACAACTATGGTGCAAATAAATAAATAAATAAATAAATAAATAAATAATGATTACTGTATTTTTAGTAAGGCTCACTGACAAGCAGAACTGTTATCAATGTGTTGCGAAAATGTGGATTGAGGAGCTCCAGTTTTTGAGTAACTGAGTAGGAACACCAAGAGTAAGCTACAACGAAGGAACCTCACCCTTTAGCTTCAGTACATTCCTTTCCCGAAAGACTTCAACAGTGTTTTGCTTATTCACAAGGATTCCATCTTTGAATTACTGCCTTCCAGTGAACAATCTCACTCTCTTGCCTAGAAACCAAGATGGCATCTCTTCACTGGTAGCGCTGCCACAGCATCGCTTCTACTCCTTTCCTTGTCTCGTTGTCGTCATACTGGAGTTGTTGCCATTCGGACTTTGTGACGCTGACGAGCTGCTCGATTCGTTCCCAACTGAAATGCCGTGCGACGAGCGTATCGGCTCACCTTATTGGAGTTCTTCCTCGAGGATGCTTGGCCCTTCTGCTACACCTCAGTGCCCCTCTCGTCCATCGGTCGTCTTATCTCCTCAGGATATGATCGGTCCATAGGCACTTAGCCTTTTCCACGTAGCCCGTAGCCCCGTAGCCTCTTTAAGGGGTTTGAATGCGGTCCATGCAGCTCTATGCCTCCTACCCAGCTCGATTTTCGTATCGTTCTCCATGTTCGTCAAACGTCCGAGGTACACAGAGGACGAGGTCTCAGTGAGTTGAGAGTCCTCCAATTGAACTCCTTCTCCCTTACAGTTGGCATCCTTCATGAACCGAGTCTTCCCTCCCGCTGATTCGCAGTAACTGAATTCCCTGCTTCGTTTCACTCAGCAAGCATCGCCTCTGCTTCGGCGGTAGAATTCGAACAATCATAGAACATTAACAAATGATATAAAAGGTCTCCTTTCAGACATTTTTTGCGTTGCATATGAACAGGAAAGCGATTCAAATTCTGTGTAGGGCTCTGTGCTTTCTTAATCACGGTCTCTGCTTCACCCTCTTCTATGCCTGCGTTTGTCAGTGGCATAAAATTCAAGCCCGTCCTGCAGTCTGGGCATGCGTTTTGTTGACGAATTTTCGGAATCAATGAAGAAAGAGCGATCACATGTAGGTGTTTTTTCCCGAAAAAATCACAGAACTGCTCCGACAACCGGTCGCATATTGTGCGATGGTGCCTTTATCTCACTTCTGATCTCCCTTTACCCGTTATTGGAACAACTTCGGGTGCAGTCCGAGTGCTTCAGTCACGTCGCTCGCGATTCGCGCGTGTTGACCGCCACTGCCGTCCATATCGGCGTGAGATGTTATGCGGATGGACAGCTGCGGTGTAATATGAAAGTGACGACGGACTCGCCGCGGAGAGCGTCGACGGTATTTCAGGCGCCGTCGACACTATGAATAGCCCTATCACAAAGGGATTCCTGCCAAATCGGTCGTCGAAATGTTGATCGTTGGGCGGCATTTGGTTGACGTGCAGCGCACCATTTTAGGGTGCCGACATTCTGAGCCATATGTTCCTTTCTTCGGAGGTACACACGGTTCTGCACCGTCCCCACCACTCTTTGCTGCCATCTTAGATGGTCGCGAGCACTTCAGAAGTGTAAGCCACTTGAAATGTGTTTTATGCAGACGATGCACTGCTCACTTAGTGGGATAAAATTGAGCTCAATCGGTAAGTGCGAGCATGTTATGATCGCCTAGGGGAAGCTTAGATCGAACCAAACTTCACGAACTTCACTGACTAGCGGCTGACGTGAACGAGCTCGACTCCATTATGACTAGTGGTACAGTACTGAGCTTTTACGTTCATTTCTTAAACATTTGAGTGCAGCAATCACACCTGTGGCCAGATTCATCAATCACTCGCCTCCTTCAACGGTGAAAATACCGCCAAACCTGATGCTAATGAATGCCGTATCAGGGGGTTTGGAGGTACTTTCACCTAGATGCGCTCTTCCCCCTCACCCTCCTGCCACTACATCCCGAAATCCCTGGGCTTGAACAAAGTCTAGTGGCTCACGAAACATTGGGAGGAGGACTTTCGTATCGGCTGGTCGTGGGCGCCACGACCGCGGGGCGCCAAATGCCTCCTCGCTGTCTCCACTCGCTCAGTGACACCCGTCGCGCGCACGATGGGTCACGGCAGCGGGGGCAGACATAACTCCAAAGCCGCGCGAACCCCCCTGGCGTCGCGCACGGTGCGCAACGAAATTGGACGAGTTGTCGCGGTCCGATGCTTCCGACAGCTAGAAATGCTTCCTACAGGGACATGCGGCACACCTTTGCCTTATTTGAACGTTTCTTAGAAATGATATATGAATGTGTTTTTAATAGGACGATCAGCGACAGTTTATACAGGAATCCTGGTCATGTGGATGATTTCTAGCGTCAGTATTTGCCATCTACAACTTCTTCGGTCAATTTTTATCCGTGATTATGATTATACTATGGAAAAAGGTCACTATCACCTATTCTCGGTTCAATTCTCCTGCTCCAGACTGTTGCCTACCACATTCTGTGGGATCTTAAGTTCCTTGCTGGAAATGTGGTCTGGGAGCTTAAACACTGAGAACGTTTCGTGCTCCGCGGCTAACAATGCGTCATCAGCGCACGTCCGCGTTTCAGCGCCGCGACGTCGCGCTGGAGTTAGGTCCTGGAGCCTCACGGCAGATCTTCGTGTAGCGACGGAGGATTTACAGAACCAGCGTAAGGTTCATGCTGGTGTGAATCAAACTAGTTCTATTAGGTCGTTGCATATGGAATGACCGATTTTGACTGAAAATTTGGACAGCTCATAACCTTGCTTGGAAGTAATTCTATTAATCGAAGTAGGCACCATTAAGATTAGCACACCTTTAACACCACGAAAATAACGCAGCCATCGCGCCTTTGCAAAAATCAGAATTACGAGAAAAATGAAGCATAACTCATAATCGACATCATCTTGGCAGCTGAATGCTATGATCCTGCTGATCCTCACGTGACGACTAGATGCTTGAAAAATGATAATCTGTAGGGAGCAGATCTGATGAATATGTTTGATGTGGCAGAGGTTCGTACCCCAATTCATCCAGTTTCTGGACAACAATTTTTGAAACGTACGTACGCGCGGTGTCATGCAATACAGCACCGGACGCGTCTTTTGAATAGACGCCGCAAAAATCGCGATTTTGCTGTTTTTGCGTCTTTTTGATATAACTCGCCTAAAGTGCATTCATTTCAGAAACGTACGATATATTTGAGCTCAGGAGCTCGAGCTCTACCGTTTGGTGTATATTGTTCATATGGAGCCATGAAAATGTTCGAAATTGAAGACTTGCGCTCCACTGCGAACGGCGATCGCGGATGTTGTCGGCTTATATCCCAGGACTGCATGTTCCCGGAGTATCTCAAGCACGGCATAAAGTGTTCTATCATGCCAGGAATCCTCTAAGAGTGTGTCGTGCACAATGCATTTAGGATCGAACCTATCAATCGAGGAGGGAGGGGGGGGGGGACAGCTTGTAGAGTGAGCATTTAGGGAGTTTTATGAGAAATTCTCAGCCGCCCTACTCAGGAATTGCTGTACTCTGTCCCGGCAAGACTTTGGAGTGCGCTGAGCACAACATATATAAGATCGAACCTACTAATCGAATGGGCGGAACAGCTCGCAAATTGCGCCGCGAGTGTGTTTTGAGCGCAATAACTTTGTTAAGTTTGAATCTTTCCGGCTACAACTTGAGCATTTTGTAAGCAGTAGAATGCTCAAGAAGTGCGCTGGAACACAGCGACATAGGTTGTTACTAAACAAAGCTCCAGAGGGTCGAAAATGCAGTTTGGTCTTGTGTGACACGAGTTTTTCCGAGTTCAATCGAGTACTGCGAGAAGACAAGGAGAGCTAACGGCATGCAAATGCGTGGGTGAGCGCAAGACTAAAAGCATGTTGCGCAGCACGATGCCTAAACTGCTTTAGCACAATGAGCCATTTTAGAGCGGCGGAAGGCGACAGCGAAGTTCCTTCTGCTATTACTCGCCCAAATTTGAGTTCTCGACGCTATCAAGGGTGCTATTCTGTTCAGCTCGAGAAGCTCTATCGAATGGTATCAATATCCACCAATCCTGGGAAAATTGATTTTTTGACAATTTCACATCAAAGGCGAGGCTGTCGCCTTCCGCCGCTCTAAAATGGCTCAAGGCCACGGCAGAAGGACGTGACGTCATCGAAAATCGATATTTTTGAGCCGAGCCAAGTCTGATACCGTTCGATAGAGCTTTTGGTGGTGAACTGAATGGGGCGAGCAGCAAGAACTGTAATCTGGGCAAGAAAGAGGGCGGAGGACTTCGACCGTTGTTGTGTTGAATTGGACGCACGGGGTGTTCTCAGCGCAATAACTCTGTCACGTTTGAGTCTTCCCGGCTGCAATTTGTGGATTTTGTAACGAGTAGAAGACTTAATAGGTGCGCTGAAGCACAGCAACGTAGCATATGACTGGACAAAGTTACAGGTGCGAATATGCAGATAAACCTTCTGTAACATGATTTTGTCGTCATTGTCCTTCTGCCGCGGTCTTGAGCCGCCTCGCCTTTGACGTGAAATTGTCAAAAAATTGATATTCCCGGGATTGGTCGAGATTGAAACCATTCGATAGAGCTTCTCGAGCTGAACAGAATGGCACCCTTGTGAGTGTCGAGAACTCAAACGTGGGCGAGTAACGACGGAAGGAACTTCGCCATCGCCCTCCACTGCTCTAAAATGGCAGATTGTTCTAAAGCAGTTTAGGCATCTGGAGAGCTGCGAGCACGTCATCGTAAAGCGCTTTCCTCCTGCTGGCTCACGCATCTGCATGCCATTAGCCCTAGTCCTTGTCTTCTCGCAGTAGTCGATTGAACTCAGAAAAAGTCGTGTCACACAAGGCCAAACTGCATTTTCGGCCCGCTGGAGCTCTGTTTAGTCACAACCTATGTCGCTGTGTTCCAGCGCACTTCTTGAGCATTCTACTGCTTACAAAATGCTCAAGTTGTAGCCGGAAAGATTCAAACTTAACAAAGTTATTGCGCTCAAAACACACTCGCGGCGCAATTTGCGAGCTGTTGCGCCCATTCGATTAGTAGGTTCGATCTTATATATGTTGCGCACAGCGCACTCCAAAGTCTTGCCAGGAATCAGAGTACAGCAATTCCTGAGTAGGGCGGCTGAGAATTTCTCATAAAACTCCCTAAATGCTCACTCTACAAGCTGTCCCCCCCCCCCCTCCTCGTTTGATAGGTTCGATCCTAAATGCATTGTGCACGACACACTCTTAGAGGATTCCTGGCATGACAAAACACTTTATGCCGTGCTTGAGATACTCCGGGAACATGCAGTCCTGGAATATAAGCCTCTCCTATCGCAGAAGATGTGTCCCAGTCATTTTTCCACCCACTGCGAAAACGCGGTGGTCTGGCGAAGTTGTGAACAAGTTGTGTAGATCTCGAAGAGACGAATCGAACGGTACCAACCGTCTCTCCAAAATCCTCAAATTGGCGGAATTGTGAGCACGCAACCGTTTTCGACGGCTAGCGACCGACAACTCGTCCGCGACCGCCCTTCGAAATGAAGCGCAAGTTCTTAATTTCGAATATTTTTGTGGCTCCAAATGAACAATATATACCAAACGAAAGAGCTCAAACACGTCGTTAGTTTTTGAAATCAATGAATTTTAGGCGAGTTATATCAAAAAGACGCAAAAACCGCAAGATCGCGGTTATTGCGGCGTCTATTCAAAAGACACGTTCGGTACTGTAGTTTGAACGTAATGTTATTATTCTTTTTCTTTTCTTATTCTTTTTTTCCTGGTTTTACTTCGCTCATCCGACAACCGTATATTAGCCTCGTCGTGCCCTCGATCGTCGAGACTTCACCTAGAACAATGTTCAAGAAGAGTTAGAATAACGAAATTCTAGCGAAATCAATTTGTGAAGGTGGGACGTAACCTCTTCAAGTGTAGGTTTTGAAGAAGCGTGTTTGTAGAGCGGAAACCAACTACTCTCGTCAAGCGTTTTCCCGTCTTCAAGAGACTTATTTTCCTTGAGTTCGAAATTTCAAGTATTCCTCAAAATCCTACTTTCCTCCTGCAGAGGTTCTCGGTGCTCTCAACTAGCCACTTTTCACTTTTTCAACTGCTTGCACTTCAGCGCAATAAATAGAGGAACACGACTTTTTGAAGAAGGTGCTTTTAGCTAGCCGACGTCGGAGGCATGAAAGGTCGGCAAGTGTAGAGGTAGCACTAAAAGAATGTTGCAGTGTGCCTTTTCTTGTGCAACCCATGAATGCCGTGGAAAAGCCGCCGACAGTGGAATCAACATCGCTTCCAATTGAAGCTGTGACCACTGCCATCCTGCAGCAGCCTCTGCTCCGCAAGAAGTAGCACATGATTAAGGAAGCGTCCTGATGCATTCAAGGGGGAACACAAGACGCCGGCGATCCGTATCAACTAAGGTGCTCACGTACGGGTTTGAGCAGACTGTGGTCATGTCGGTGACGTGAGAAAGTTTCTCACCGATTCTTGCTGATGTTCGATTGGATGTTTAGATATTCGTCCTGTCCTTTTTCTACGATGACGGCCCTGATGGATGTTCCGATCGACCTTCTCTCGGGGGCAAGCACACATTCGATGAATTCATGGAATCTGTCGTCGAACGAGTCATTCGCCCTTGCGCCCATGCGACGTTTCCTAGGTCATCCTAAAGTAGAAAAACAACCTTTTTGGAAACACCAGTTGCATGCATAAGACACTTTGATTAAGTGAATGTCGCCAATCCTTGATCAAAACCCTGGAACGCTTCTTGACTTTCGACGAAGAAATAACGGCAGTTTTGGGATATTCTTAGTCAATCCCCTTATGTGCAATAGCCAGGTTAGGTAAGACATTTCTCTACAACCGCTGAACACTTACGATTGTGTAGTTGATACTCTCCCGCGGTTCTAGACTACGAACGGGCAAACAGTAGAGAAGTAAGGAGCAGCAGAAGCTTGTCACTCTACCGATGCTTAAGGTAATGTAATGCATACGGGACATATTCAATTCTTTCGGGTACCTGCGCACCTTGCTAGTCAACTAACTTCATTACCGTCAGGATCTTCAACAAAAGGATGAAAAACCCAAGAAATATATCCAAAACCTTGTATTGCTTACCGCGACGCGATGGATGGACAAAATTTAAGGGTTGCCGTTGGCAGTTATGTAAATCTTCATTTCACAGTTTAATGTAGCACGAATGCGTCACAGTCGGCGGAAGGTGCCATTTACTGAGCGCACCACCAATGGATCTGAAGTTTGGCTCGCAAAGAGGTTAACAAAGAGAAAGAATGTAGGACTCCTTCTCCAATAGCTGGCTAATTCAAAGTCCAAATGCACATTCAATGTGCTTCTTCCTCAGCTTCTCGGAGAAGTGCAATGCAGGCCTACCCCCGAAAAGGGACACGTTTACAAACACGAAACATAAAAGAGTAAATACTTTAATCAACACTGGTCGGGATGCGCTACGAACTCTGCTTCTACTGGGTACCATGGAGGCGGTATAAATGCATATTTGACGGTACAGGAACTTGAGGTGGCCAATCGATGATACAGATCGGTGCTTTATCCTTCCCAGAGAGGTCTACTACCAATTCAGCGTCCCCGGAGGGATGGAAGGCTTGGTTGGACAGGACGGTATCCGAACCGAGCACCTCGCAGTGCACGCGACAGCCGGCATTTGAACAACGCGCCCATATTCACGAAAACCCTGAGAGCAAATATCTAGACGTAACACTTGAATTCCAACAGTAAGACTTAACTCACAACTCACTTACTAACTCAACTCACTCACATTTAGACATGTATACCTTATTTTTAGATGTCTTGCAATAGACGATAGATAAGTTTTACTCCGCGCGTATAAAACATACGTAACACCAGTAGTGGAGAGTGGAACCTCACTGTTTTGCCCTTATAGAGAGATATATATCCTAATGTTGGAAAAAGTGCTGCAAAATTTCACAAGGAAGCTTTACTTAAGACTGAATGGGTTCAATTGCATGAGCTTGCCTCACTCGTCTCGCAAAAACCAAGAACTTGGATTGCGTTCTCTGGAATCTCGCCGAAAAACCAAGGGCGCCTGTACTGTTTTAAAAATTCTGAGCAGGATGTTAAAGACGGACAGCTCAACATTTTATCGAATTGCATTCTCAAGAACTAGAGGCAGCTCCGTGAAAATCACGTATAACACTCCAAGAACGAGCCTGAGCTCTAACTCATTTACTTGCAGAGCAGGCTCTTTGTTCTTATCTTTGAGAAGTGCGGTAGATTTAATGCCTCCTGGTTTTTACACTTTTTGATGCAAAGCTAGGAGTCTTTTGTGTTATTAGGTTGTTGTGCTGTGTTGTGTTTTGTGTTCTTCTCCGACGTCTACCTTATGTAGCGTAATGGATAAATAAATAAATAAACAAATGAATGAATAAATATTCTAACTTGGTAATCAATTTCAATTGAAATAATTCTCGCTTTTAGTCAAGAACTGTGATGCCCTCGGTATTACCGGTACCCGAATAGTGTGCTCATGAGCCTTCACGTTTCAAACCTAGTCCAGGTTTGAGATTTCAAGACACTTGAAAGTTAATGGTGGACGAGTGCGACTGCCTGGTGGCTTGAGTTTAGAGACGAAAGCGTCCAACCACTCACGGGATTTCCTGGATGGATTCGTGTGCGTCCTACTTCTACTGCAGGCAACGTCTGTCCAGAAACAGAGCTTCGTCTAAAGCAACAGCGAAATCCAGCCTAGGAACGACTGCAATTTAAACATCTGCGAAAAGGTAGCGCTTTAAATTGAGGTGCGGTCGAAATATTAGCAAGAAGGGGCTCGTAAGGCTCTTTATCCTCCATCACATGTGTACCACTCCCCATGTTACAAAATGCTGGGAGGACCAGGAAAACTACATTTTCTTTCTTCCTCATCGCATCGACCACTTTGAGATCACTGCTTCAATAATTCCTCACAACCTAACTGAGACAGGTTGAAAACGAGAAGCCGCGGCGCACATATTTGCACCATCCTTGCAGTGAGTAACGGCTGGAAAGGAATCAGCGAATACGTTCACCGAAAGTGCTCTGGCTGGCACAACCAAATTTCATTCGTCTCACTCCGAGCGCTGTGTCTGTCGAGGGACGGCCTCATTGCCCACAATCTCACTCGCTTTCGTAGCCAGCCTGATCTGGATGGCTGCTGGGTGGTCATTCAATTCCTTGCACAACGGTACAGCGTCACCTAAGCTTCCACGTCCTTTTCCCACCTTGATACCCAAGTGCAGGATTTGCAGCCGATCCTTCGACAGCACGCACAAGTGTATGCTCCTTCTTAACAGCCGTTGACTTCCTTGCGTTTCTGACGAGTGCGGCCCATGGCGGTGCGTTGGTTTACGACGTCATTGCGGATGCGCTCAACCAGTGTGACACCGCTTGTCTGCTGAAACAGCCATCTTGGTATGGCTAGATGACGTCCTCTTCTTTCTAGCCAACCTTTTGGTCCGCACGCTCTCAACTATTCGGCTACATTTACCATCAAGAGCACATGCACACTATAGTTGTGCTTATTCGACTATTCGGATGATTCCAGGTTTTCGAATACTCGGAACTTTCTCATTTTCGATTTCCATTCGAGATCAAATATTCAAAAACTAGGAAGTTTAGAATACGAATGATGTAATGTAATAAATTATTCGAATAGTCGAATAAGCAAAACTGTAATGCACACGCTTCCTGCAAGGTCAAAAGTTATACGCCGAAATTGAGCAACAAATTCGTATCGACCGCCTATCGATGTCATACCATCTCAAAATAGCCACGTTTGTGTCAGGTGGGAAAGCACACATAACCAAGAAGTTCCTTAGAAATATTTGAACCAGCTAGAAAAATAAATAATAAGGCTGTGACACGGCGTCGTGTCACACGGTCCCACGCGGCCGGAAAGGTGTGACACGACACCGTGACATACCTCTGCTAATGAAATTCGCCTGTAAGAATTTTTTGCATGTGAGCAACTGGGCAGTTCTAGGCTATCGAAATACATTTTTGACATCCTTTTGTAAACGATAAGATTTATCATTTTCAGAAGTCCGAACAATAACACAGCAAAAACGACTTGTGGTGAGATTCCGCAAAAACGCATAAACTCCAAATTCCACACTTTATGCAGATGAGTTTGAGGTGTTATTTGGAGCTTCTTCTTCGGTGAGTAGGGACTCTTTACTTTTTGTGCAGGACACATTTGCAAAAGGCCATCATAGGTTTTTGTCCGATTCTCGACATCATCCTCATGGACAGCTCTAACCTACTGTGTAGCCTGTTATGCTTGACTCCTGCATGAACTACATATAGCTGTGATAAATTACCAAATATGAAAAAGTTCCTTTGAGAGTGAAATGCAAGCTCTACGACGGTTTGAAGAGGCTAGATCTTACTCAGAATTTTCGCAAACATTTGGCTTGTCTAGCATGGTGATGCTTTATCATGCATATAGTCTTATTTGAGAATATGTTCGTTTTAAAAGAAAAAATAAACAAAAAATCGGAGGCATTCAGAGGCTTGGCAGCTCATTTGTCGATCGTTCTCATCATAGAGACTAGGTGCGCATCACAGTGACTAGGTGCGCTTCCTTCTTCCTCTTACACAGGAAAGTAATTCAACAGGGTGATTTGCGATAACTCAAACCTTGGGCTAAATTATGGGCCCATTTGGCCTTTAGCTTTACCTGTTCCTCTTGACGATCATCTATTCTGAACAAGGAATTCCATTATTACGGCTTCGTATCTCTCGTTCATGGCATCTCATGTCAGCACCTTGCTCTTCGAAAGCCTTTCTCTACCCTGTCGCCCTAGGATCACTCGCTTGTGGATAGGCAACTATGTTTACACACATCGAATGCATATAATCTAGGGCAAGGCAAAGAACTGATGCGTATGAAAGACACGCGATGGCCAATATTGGATGAGTACCAATCAGGTTCATAAGAATGACCCGCGTGGTGGTAAATAAGATAATGCACAAATACTATACTCTAGTCGCGGTACACCCTCTCAAGACTAGAGGTTATCAGCCTCGAAATATAAGTGATCATTTTACGCCGCTCCTCTAGGAACTCCCTATATAAACCGCTGTGAATTGTTGTCTGTGTTGTGCTGTTGAAGTAATGAAGCAAGAAATCAATGACTACGTGTTGCTGAAGACACATCTGTTGATGGACCACCAAACTGGTGTGCATCGCCAGGAATCGATCCTGGTGAGCGCTCCAAACACTCTTTAGGGTAAAACGGCTTGACTTTTACACAGGGTGTGGTGGAGCTCCAACCGGAGCTCATTCGAGCAGACCGCCGTTTCATGCACTCCAACACCAACAGTTCTGAGTTTTTGTCCACGCAGACGTTTCCGACATGTATCGTTGAGAACTATGATACACTGCGCCACAAAAGCACTTCGATGTCTCAAGTTTTCCGACAAAAACAAGCGCACGGTTTTTGCGTGAGCAGATTCGCGGAACTATGTGTCACCCCTTCCGACTTTCCTGATAGGGCAACACCTGAGAGCCAAAATAGGGCACGTCTGTTGTCGAGCCTAGGTCCTCGAAAACAGTAGTGCAATATGGGGACACGACACACAAGAACTGCGGACTGGACGGACGGAATGTTGATTCGATGCCAGGAGACTCGCGTCTGCAGCCCGGAGTTGGCTGGCGGCAACCGAACTCGAGAAGGAGTGGAATCAAAGAGCAACCTCGATGACGGTGGACAGCACGCCCTTGACCGAAACCATGAAATGCCCAACGTGCGCTGCGACGGTGCTCTGTGTACGAACGACATCGATCGTCAGCGTTGAGAGAAACACGACTGGATAAAAAACACTCGGACGGCCGACCGCCTGCCTGGCCCGTGCCTTCTTCGGCGATTCTCACGCGCACCCCTACACCGCCCCCCGACGACACCCGCGTATAAAAGCGACGACGGTACGGATCATCTACCACGTTGTGCCTCTAAACACATGTTCCTCCTACCACTGTTCGCTGCTCTCTCCCTGTGCAGCGCCTCGCCGAAGCTTCGAGAGCCCTTCGGTAAGTGATCACGCCGTTTGGTAGCCTGATACAGAAGTAGCACCTGCCCTCGTTTCAGTCGAAGAAGTAAGACAGATCGATCCGATTCCGCTGGACCCATTCTTCTCCTTCAACGAAAATCCAGCCGCATTTGTTCACGCAGATGCCCAAGTTGCTGTTATGCCGAAGAAAACTGAGAAATTGCCGCTCCAGAAAGCAGTTAAGCATTTCGACAGCGAGCGACCGATTCCTGATATAATGCCCGACATCAAGGAAGCTGATGTACTCGAGCCTCTACCAGGAGTAGCTCCCAAAATGACTGGGAAGGTCGTCAGTACTGAAGAGGTAGCGGCAACAGGTTTCGATTACTTCAACTTTGGTGAGGGCGAAGGACCGGTGACAAACCCAGCAGCGACCTACTTGGATGGCGGAAATTTCGACAAGGTTAGCTTTGACCGTCTTTGGCTTTCTCTCCCTGCAGCCTCGTCATATCGAAGCATTTCTTATGCAGTTTTTTATAGATTGCTGCTCCAAAATGCCGAATGGTAGGCTGCAGTGGGCCGCTACCCAACGATGGCAGTCTTTCGATGGAAGCTCCAACACGAAAGTCGAAAGCCTGCCATCAGACCTTTGTCCCTCTGAACGGTTGCACGGACAACAAGGGCTACCCTATGGGCATGCTGTGCTCGATTTGCTGTGACTGTACAGCGGCCTTCGTTAAAGAAATGAAAAAGACTCGCGGGTTCCTGATCGGTTACAACGGCAACTGATTCCTTTCTTTCCGAGCTTACCATTGCAGCGAAAGAGCGACTCTTGTTCATCTCACGCTGGCGGGTTCTTGTAAATATTGCATTGTATATCGCGAGTCTTACCCCGTGTACATAAGTGTCCATAGAGGTCTTCGGTACGTCTTCGCTTTCTCAGGATTGATCTGTTGCATTTATGTGTGTATATACGTGTGTAGATGATGTTGCACATTGTTTCTTGTTTTATGTGCCAACAAAGCCTTAATCAATGTGTTCCCTACTCCTTGAACTACGGATGTAGAAGCGTTTTATGCTGCTGAATACGACAGTTCGTCTGCAAGCATCCCGCTTTTGCGGTGAATGACTGTTCGCTACCAATGATATGCTTTTTTATTAGGTTGCAAAGGAGGTCTCCTCAGCTTTCGGAACTTACGTTCCAAAAGGTGCAGGTACTGCAGTTGAAGAAGGCGCCTACTGTCTCATACACTCCAATTCCAGGTCCCTGGATGTGTTTCCGCCGAACAACGAAACCGTCCACCCGCCAGCTTCGGTGGTATGGCACTAAACTTGCGTGAAAATGGCAAAACGCTGTCTTGATCCATCGCATGGCCATTGGCCAACACAAGTTCTTGTGCCGGATGCAATTTAGCTCTGCCGTATTACGTAGCGGTTGAATGCGAACAGCAGCCCAAACAAGGCTTGATTGATAGTCTTTTGTTCCTTGTCCTTGTTTTATTAGATCGTTCCATATGAAATGGCCCATTTTAACTGAAAATTTTGACAGATCACAACTCTGCTTGGAAGCAATTTTACTAATCCAAATGAGCAGCATACAATTAATATACTTGTTCCAACGAGAAAAAATGTTAGACATTTCATCTGAATAAAAATCAGACCTATGACAATTAATAAAACATAGGAAGCCATTTCTGGCATCAACTTGGATGCTGAACTTTTTACCCCTCTCATGGAGATCTAAATGCTTGAAAAATGATTCCGGTAGAATACGGATCTGGTGAATATGCTGGATATGGCAGAGTTTCTTATCCCAATTCATCCAGTTTCTGGACAACAATTTTTGAAACGTACGGACGCGCGGTGTCATGCAGTAGGATTTGGCCTCTTCTATTGACCAAAACCGACTGCTTTTCCGACGTCCGGCGCAATTTCGGCGCAGTACCTCCCCGCTGTGTCTATCCAGCCTTCAACAACTTGCAATGGACTATACCAACCGTTGTCCACCATACGGTCACCATGGTCTTCTTTGTGTGACGAGTTGATTTCGGCATATCCTTGAGAATATCATTCTTGTCCAGCCATTCAGAGCGACGGCGACTGTCATAAAGGATCCATTTTTCATCACATGCTACGATCCTGTCCAAAAAAGGCTCTCTTAGATAGTACAGCCTTGGCGAAACACGGGTGTCGTGGCGCTTCAGCATCTGCCCGGCGGTCAGTTCGTGCGGAATCCATTTATCCGATTTCTTTACTTTTCCGATCGCATTTAAGTGGCGACCGATAGTGCTGCCGTCAACGCCGAGATGCTGTGCCAGCTTTCTCACAGTTTGACGCGGATCTGCTTCCACCATGGCTCTGAGTTGGTCGTCGTTGAGGAGTGATGGCGGCCTACCTCGGTCTTAATCTTCGAGACTTTCATCTCCAGATCGAAACCCTTCGAACCAGTGGCGAAGTGCCCGAAATCCCCCCCCCCCCTCCAAATGCAGCATTGATATTTCGAGCTGCGGCCGCAGCGTTGTGTCAACTTTTCCATTCATATACGTAGAGCACCCAAATACCACGTCGATTCATATTGTAAAAACGGCGTTAAAAACGGGGAAAGAGGCAAATGTCTCACAAATGCTATAAGGCCTATGTTATACTCCCGCGGGAGCATCCGCGGAATCGAGCCGAGATCCCTCACCTGGCCAATCGCCACGCCCCGCCACGCCCGCCGTCCGCGGTGCACCCTTCGTCCGCGGACGTTCCGCGGAAGCTCCTGCGGGAGTATAACAGGAGCCTAGACGGCAAGAAATCGGAGACTGCGCTTTCAGATAGTACATACAGTACCTGAAACGGGAACACTCTTATCCACGAAAAATCGGCCGGAAATGGAAGTAGTGAAATCGGCCATTGCATATGCAACGACCAGTTCGATTCCGAAACCTTTAAACCTTTTCAGAGCATATCCAAGCCAATAACTTCCACTTGCTATGCTTCTGAAAAAATCAACCACTTTTAGACATTTCGGTCCTCTTAAATTCGAGCGGGATCTGTTGTTTGAGGACGGAGTCGGCGTCGCGTTAGCTTGAAACCGTTATTTCCTTTGAAAAGGCATCCAGATTTTCGAAAAACACGTAGACTCGATCTGCTATGACAGACACCTTAAGCTAGCACTCGGCGATCAAAATGACGCTAGTAGCACGGATGTGGGTAGGGCTGCAGCTATGCAACGGAGGACCGTCAATTTCGAGAGCATGGGAAGCCTAGATATAACATGAGCGCATGGATGACTAGAGATCCCGGCGAGTAGATACAACATCAGCTATCTGTACTTCGTTGATCTCCAGAAAACTTACGTACTCGGATACTTAAATGGATCGTCTTCACTAGTCTGCGGGCTATAGCATCGTTTTCATTCGTTTCGCTGTCGCCACTCGAACCTGGTGACGTTGATGAGCAGCTTGAACCGTTCCCAAATGTCAGCCGTGAGACGAACGCATCGGCCCACCTTACTGGAGAGCTCCTTCGAGGACGCTTGGCGCTACTCGGGTCTACCACATTGCTCCTCTCGTCCATTGGTAGTCTTGTCTACTCGGAATGTGAACAAACAAATCGGTAGTTAGCCATCCACACGTAATCCGCTGAGTCACGAAGATGAGACACTCTTCCTATGTCGGAGCTGCGAAGTCCAGCTCGATGTTGATTTCGCCGGTTGTACTTCAGAAGACATCGCTCTAGCGTCCATAAGATAGCCACAAAATGTCATTCCAAATGTCGGCGGAACATAGTAATTGAAGCTGAGAGAATTGTATTCCCCTCATCCACATTAGGAAGAACAAGTGGATGGATGCAGGGAATGTCGTGAACTGGATGACAAAGAGCAAGCAAATGAAGAGGAAGTGCTGCTGCCAGTGCAGGCCTCAGGACTGGCTAACGGGATCTGCTCCCAGGTGGGGTCAATGCTACTTTATTCCGTGAGATGAAACGCTGATTCAGTTTGCCTCTGCGATATCCAACAGGCGACGCACAACATATGGTACTACTATGATGAAGAAATATTTTGTGGGTGCGTGCAGTGCAAGTAAACTACATCAGAACATTCTAGCGCCAGCACGATGTAGTCATATACCTGACATCATTCTTAGCCGTGATCAGGATTTTGCTGAAAAGATAGGTTAGGCGGCTCGATCAAAGCAACACTTCCACCGTAACCAAACTGCTGCTGACAACGAGTGTGAGCTGTCTGTAGTTGTTTGTGCAACTAATGGTAAAAAGAGAAAATGGATGAAAGTTCGTTGCTGAACCCTTAAAGTTTGCTTTTACTGCTGCATTTGTAGTGACGTAGCAGAGGCAAAAACGTTGCCTAGAGCCCATCTCCTTTACTGCACTCAACAGCAAAAGTGTGAAGGATGTGCGTAGAATCCTGTACTCTGAAAATTCTTAGAAATGACCAAAATGAATGGTTGCGTTTAATTTAGAGCTTGTATTGAATTTCGATGTTTCGTCGCGGATTCTGCTTACTACTGTAGAGGGTGGACAACCACTCATAAAAACCGTTATTTCACCCAGTTGTAAGCCCTCCGCTTGCGGCTCGTTTTCAGCAGAGAAGCAGCCGTCGACAACTTTCGCTATTCGACTGGATATCGACCTCCATGAATCACCGCTTGCTTTTGGGGCACCGTCGTCGAGAACATTGTAATCGCCGTGCGCGCTCGAGGACTCGAGCAATCTTGCCATAAACGGCGTTCTTTGGTGGGTCCGCCGAAAAAATGGGTGGAATGCGGCGGATGAGCATGCACAGCGGGAGTCGTAAACCTTTACGCATCCGCCACGAACTGGAACTCGTAGTCAACGACTCTGAACATGATTGGTGTTCAGCTGGGGAGTGTCCTAGAAGTTGAAACAAAAAGTGCTGTCAGAAAATTTGAACTAAATTTCCGTAGCTTTAGTTTTAGCTTTGCTAGCTGAGGTTCAATGCGAAACATGTTCGTCATGAGCCAGTCTTCTTTATACCACCTGCGTCCAAAAAAAGAAACTAACGCCCAGCTGGAGCAATAGGGTGAATCAAGGATAAAGTAGGGAGTTAATCAATCCCTCCTTGAAATAAGGCACACATTGTGCTTGTATTTGATATCGTGGCGACATTTTTGGCTTCTGATAGCAGTCCACAATTCTGTCAACCTAATTCGGCAACTCTATTTCAGAGAGATTTGTGGTCGCATTGAGCCATTTAGCAACTGCGATCTGCCACATCCTTAATATCTATCTATCTACCACTTTATAAAATACTTATTCTCAAATGACCCATTCGAATAGGTACTCGAATGACTTTTATTTGAATTCGAATATTTGAAAAATCGCGTTTTTCGAATATACTCTATTTCGAATGGTCGGAAATTTTTGCTATTCGAAACCGTTCGAATATTCAAAATTACCCAGGAAGCCAAAATTATTCGAGTATCCGGAAGGTGTCATTCGAATGTCCAAGGAGATTTTGTGTAACGGCGTATTTCAAAGAGGCTTGCTAGGTTTTTCACGTAATTAGGATCTCCAAAACAAATTCACGACCCACCCACCCCATCCCCCCTCCCAGAGTGGATCTGGTACGACCCCCTTGTGTGAACCACCGTTTCATTTCCTATCGGCATCGAATTTTTTTTTATTTTCATGCGTTTTTTGTTACCCTTTAATAGGTCCTTCTTTCCACTGTGTCAGATTAGTTCTGAGAAAGAGTGCTACTGAGTAACTGTTTAATTTAGTAATTTGATAGAAAAAACACTGATAAAGGTATTGTGTATGTAATCTTTTGATAGTAATATTTTGTTTGTTTACAGTTGAAAATAAAGGACTTTTGAGAGCAGTAGTCGAATTAATCACAACGAGCTCAACTTTTCAGGCTTTCCGAGCATCTCGTGGACACGGCACATTTTTGACGTGAAGGAGCACCATCTGGATTTGAAATTGTACTCTATACAGTGCCAAGCTGACCTAAGTGCTTTATCCACAAAATTTTTTAGACACTCTCGGAAGCGATGACGGAATGGCAACCGGATGATGGACTTGTCACAGAACTAATCTTCTCTCTTCTGCATGAAACAACATCAGAAAGCGGGGTTGTACCCAATAAAGTTTTAATCCACACTTTGACACACGGTAAAAACGATCCACTGTATGAATAGACGCCCCGATTTGTATGATTTGCCGAAAATTTCCGACACCGTTAATTACATGGAGGCCGCTAGTTTTACAGCCTGCTTTTTAAAGCATAGGATCCACACTTCTTAAAGTTTTAGAAGCTCTGTAAATTTTTCAGACACGTCGAACAAACTCCGAAATATGGTAGGTTACGTGGAGCCATTGCGTTCTCCATATCATCGATCGACACTGAGGACGGCCTTCTCGCGAACAAATCTTCTATCTTCTGAAGAAAAGAACACACGAGGGTGAAATTGTGCTTCGTGGAATTTTAAGCCATGAGTGTTACACAGTAAAAAGCTAAGCTTCTTCGCAGCGATCTCCAATGATTACGGGGGATCGTATTTGAATTTTTCGTTTTTCAAGAAAAATTAATTTTTACCTGAAGAAGATCACCCACACAGTTGAGATCTAGCCACAGAAAGTTTTAAGTATTGCTCAATGCACAGTGTGAAAATCATAGTGTTCTGAAACGAATAGATTGGATCGACCACTGGTCGATATGGCACCGACATCATGGGAGCGACGAAATTCGACGTTCACAAAAATGACTATAACTCGGTAAGTTTTCCACAATTTGAAAAAGCCAAGGGCTTTTTAGAAACCAGACAAAAGAGCTTTTACACAGTATAAAAATCTGTTTTCAAAAACTAGATCTTCATATGGGGCGGAGGCCTTCGATTTTTGCGCGAAAAAATGAAGAGATTTTGTGTAAATAATTATATCCCGGTAAGTTTTTCGAGTTTTAAAAGATTAATAGCTTTTTGCAAACTAGAGAAAGAGCGCTTTCATGCCGTGTAGAAATTACTTTTCAACAGGGAGGTTCGATTTCTGGTCGACTTTGCCAAAAATCTACCAGAAATCGAACCCCCTCCCGCCCCTATGAAAACCTCCCTATTCAAAAACGATTCATACACGTTCAGTTAGCATATTTCTTCTATTTTTCAAAAAGTAATCGGTATTTTTAAATTTCCAAAAATGAACCGAGTTATGACCAATTTTATTAAATCACTCCAATGTCGACGGTGCAGAGTCTACGAGCAGTTCTTCACAAATTTGATCGTAACTCGGTTCATTTTTTGAAATTCAAAAATCCCAATTGCTTTTTGAAAAATAGAGGAAAGATGCTTTCTAACCATATAGAAACCAGCTTTCACACACGGGGTCTTCTTACGGGGCGGGGGTTCGATTTTTGGCACATATTTCTGCAACAATGGACCGGAAATCGAACCCCCACCGCCCCCTATGAAGACCTCCCTGTTGAAGACTAAGTCCTTCGAAAGCGCTCTTTCTCTAGTTTTCAAAAAGGTATTAATTCGAAAACCTTACCGGGATATAATTTATTTATACAAAATCTCTTTCAATTCTTCGCACAAAAATCGAAGGCCTCCGCCCCGCATGAAGATCTAGTTTTTAAAAACAGATTTTTATACTATATGAAAAAACTTTTCTTCTAATTTCTAAAAAACCATTGGCTTCTTCAAACTTTCAGAAACTTACCGTGTTATAATCATTTTTGTGAACGTCGAATGTCGTCGCTCCTATGACGTCGGTGACATATCGACCAGGGGCCGATCTAATCTATTCGTTTCAGGAAACCATGATTTTCACACTGTGCATTGAACAAGACTTGTAAATTTTTGTGGCAAAATTTTTTCCGTGTGCGTGATCTGCTTCAGGCAAAGATTAATTAAATTTTCTTGAAAAACGAAAAATTTAAATACAATCCGCCCTAATCATATCAGAGATCGCTGCGAAGAAGCTCAGCTTTATACTGTGTAATACTCATGACTTAGAAATCCATGAAGCACAGTTTCACTCTCGCGTTTTCTTTCCTTGAGAAGATAGAAAACTTTTCTGCGAGAAGACCACCCTCAGTGTCGATCGATGATATCGGAGAACGCAATGGCTCCACGTAACCTACCATATTTCGGAGTTTGTTCGACGTGTCTGAAAAATTTACAGAGCTTTTAAAACTATAAGAAGTGTGGATCCCACGCTTTTAAAAAGCAGGCTGTAAAACTAGCGGCCTCCATGTAATTAACGGTGACGAAAATTTTCGACAAATGATACAGATTGGAGCGTCTGATCATACAGAGGACCGTCCCAGAAAAACAGCTTTTATTGCCGTGTGTCAAACCGTGGATTGAAATTTATTGGTACAACCTACTTTCTGATGCTGTTTTCAGCAAAAGAGAGAAAATTAGTTTCGCGACAATTCCATCCTCCGGTTGCCATTCCGTCATCGCTTCAAATAGCGCCTTCAAAAATCTTGTAGGGAAAGCGCTTAATTTTCCTTAGCAATTGATACTTCAAATTTTATAGACTACAATTTAGGACGTAGATGTCACTCGTTCAGGCAGAAAACTGTCGCGTCCATGACTTCCTGAAAAAAATCTGAAAATGGAAACTTCTTATTGACTCCAAATCTGGGTGCAGAAATTCTTTATTTTTAACAAGTAATACAATCATTATTTGAAACTATTTTTATTTTAATTTTTACATCTTCGCGGAACGAAGGAGAGACTCCACGCCTTCGTAGGCATTCTTGAAAAAAAACTTATTAAGAATTAAAAAAACAACTTATTAAGAATTAAAAACATTGCCTAAAACCTGAAGAATAAGAGTGAATTCTCTGCCAAAACCGGAAGAGTACGACCCCCCTCCCTCTTTCTACTCCCGAACCTCAAGCTTGACCCTGTGCCGGGGTATTGAGCGCCTCATTCATTCTGGTTACTTGCGAAACTTCCACAACGTCTCACAATGTTGAACTGCGTAAATTTTTGGACGCAGAATCACTGCAGTGGTGAATGACCAATCCGATGACGGCTGTTTGTCATCGACAGAAATCTGTCAAATGATTACTTGATCGATCACTGACACGTCTTCTGAGTTACATCTGTGGCAGGGCTTCTGAATTCAGGCGCATGTTGGACAACATATGCAGCACGATTTCTAAATCACACGCACACTGAATACTTCAAGACATCAATAATATCGATCAATGGTGATTGTCTGATGGAAAATTCCTGCTGCGAAACCTTTCGTCGGCCGTCATAATCACGTTATCGCACCCCGATTGGTTAACGCGGGAAGGGTCTGAAGCGTATGTCTGAACGAGGGGAGCGAGTCATATAGGAAGAATCCTCACCCGTCAATTAGTTAAAAACCAGTCGTTCGTCGGCCTAGCGGCCGCCTACTACTGGTTGGGGGCTTTGCCCCCAAACCCGAGAGTAGGACGCCATGGCCGCTACGGGTTTCCTATTCTTCCCTAGGCCTTCTGACACTTATGTTAATCGAGATGGATCGATTGATCCGACTTCAGATTCGTGTTCAGCGATCTCGATTACCCTCAGGGATGAAGTTTCGTGCCGCTTAAACGCCATCCTCAAAAATCGATAATACCGATCGATATGGATTGGTCGACTCCAAATTCGTGTTCAGCGACCTCGATTACGATTACCACCAGGGCCGAAGTTTCGCGCCACTTGAGCGCCATCCTCAAAAAATCGATAATATCGATCGGTATCGGTTGGTCGACTTCAGATTCGTGTTCAGCGACCTCGATTAGCACCAGGGCCGAAATTTCGCGCCACTTGAGCGCCATCCTCAAAAATCGATAATATCGATCGGTATCGGTTGGTCGACTTCAGATTCGTGTTCAGCGACCTCGATTACCCTCAGGATAAAGTTTCGTGCCGCTTAAACGCCATCCTCAAAAAATCGATAGTACCGATCGATATGGATTGGTCGACTCCAATTCGTGTTCAGCGACCTCGATTACGATTACCACCAGGGCCGAAGTTTCGCGCACTTGAACGCCATCCTCAAAAAATCGATAATATCGATCGATATCGATTGGTCGACTACAAATTCGTGTTCAGCGACCTCGATAGCACCAGGGCCGAAATTTCGCGCCACTTGAGCGCCATCCTCAAAAAATCGATAATATCGATCGGTGTCGGTTGGTCGACTTCAGATTCGTGTTCAGCGACCTCGATTAGCACCAGGGCCGAAATTTCGCGCCACTTGAGCGTCATCCTCAAAAAATCGATAATATCGATCGGTATCGGTTGGTCGACTTCAGATTCGTGTTCAGCGACCTCGATTACCCTCAGGGATAAAGTTTCGTGCCGCTTAAACGCCATCCTCAAAAAATCGATAATACCGATCGATATGGATTGGTCGACTCCAAATGCGTGTTCAGCGACCTCGATTACGATTACCACCAGGGCCGAAGTTTCGCGCCACTTGAGCGTCATCCTCAAAAAATCGATAATATCGATCGGTATCGGTTGGTCGACTTCAGATTCGTGTTCAGCGACCTCGATTACCCTCAGGGATAAAGTTTTCGTGCCGCTTAAACGCCATCCTCAAAAAATCGATATTACCGATCGATATCGATTGGTCGACTACAAATTCGTGTTCAGCGACCTCGATTAGCACCAGGGCCGAAGTTTCGCGCCACTTGAGCGCCATCCTCAAAAAATCGATAATATCGATCGGTATCGGTTGGTCGACTTCAGATTCGTGTTCAGCGACCTCGATTACCCTCAGGATAAAGTTTCATGCCGCTTAAACGCCATCCTCAAAAAATCGATAATACCGATCGATATGGATTGGTCGACTCCAAATTCGTGTTCAGCGACCTCGATTACGATTACCACCAGGGCCGAAGTTTCGCGCCACTTGAGCGCCATCCTCAAAAAATCGATAATATAGATCGATATCGATTGATCGACTACAAATTCGTGTTCAGCGACCTCGATTACCACCAGGGCTAAAGTTTCGTGCCGTCCGAACGACATCCACAACTGCCCGAACGACATCCACAAAAATCGATAATATCGATCGATATCGATTGCCTCCAAAATCCCTCCCGTCGATGATCATCTAAATGCCAGGCATGTTACGGACGTGTTCGGCACGTCTGCGGCTCGCCATGCACGGTTGCCGACGTGTTCGGCACGCCTGCGGTCGCCATGCGCGGTTGCCGACGTGTTCGGCTGCCGCGCCCCAACTCAAGTGTGACGGACGAACGGACAGTGTGACACACGCACACACGCACGCACACACGCACACACGCACACACACACGCTTGCTGCTTTATATATATAGTAGGATGTGTTTCTTTTTTTTGCCAAATCGTTAAATCCAAGAACTAGAGGGTGCTTGAAGTTAAAATGGAACGGTGCCTCACGAGTTCGGGGGTCTTGTATGCTCGCGATGCCTCTGACGGCAAGCGGGCTCGGAGAGCAGTGGAAGTGACGTTGCTTCATGCGAGGGAGGTCGAGGTTTGATTCTTCTGCGCTGCTGCACTTTTGCACTTCAACTAATTGGTTGAGGTTTGTGGAACTCTGACGTCTATACCATTTTTAGACGTTTTCTGTGCATTTTCCATCGGTATGCTGTGGAGAGTAGCTTTCTTGCGACTTGTTTATTACTGGCAGATTTTTTAACTAAAACGCAATGAGAAGGCTATTCAACATGATGTATAAACGTTCAACATCGGTGATACACAGGCAAAAAGGCGCATCAAGCAGAAGCAGTGGTCATAACACGGAGAGCATGTAAAAGCAACACGCTTCTCACAGTTTGTTTCCCTACATGGACCA
The DNA here is from genome assembly GCA_947396885.1 of Heligmosomoides polygyrus polygyrus. Classification (NCBI taxonomy): domain Eukaryota; kingdom Metazoa; phylum Nematoda; class Chromadorea; order Rhabditida; family Heligmosomidae; genus Heligmosomoides; species Heligmosomoides polygyrus. The sequence continues at coordinate 38,525,905 of OX377204.1, forward strand.
ATGACATCGGGAAAAACCATCCTCGGCTTTTCAAAGCGACCTAGACGTGACGTCACAGGTGGTTAGAATATGAGACAAGGTCTGTGGAACCCGCAAATTGACCTAACAGTCGTTATACTCTTTCCCTCACCATTACCTGTCACCTGGAAATCAGAAGTCTGCTGAAGGTTTTCTAAAACCTTACACCAACAAAACAACAATGTCGCCAATGCTGTTGTGAATACACAACCTACATGAGAATGTATAAACGTAATGCCATGTAGGGCAACATAAATTTGAATAATAAATGTTTAGACATTTAGACTAGCACCACAAGATAAGTACCATTGAACAACTCCACAGGCATGACCTAGCGGTACCGTAAGCAAGCAATCGAGGTTGCGCATATGCAATACACTCTAGACGCGGTATATCCTTTTAAGATCTGCGGTATATCCTTTTAACTTCTCATCCATTGGCAAATATGTTCCTGTTTATAGGCTCCGCCCAAGTAATTTCTGCATATATACCACCACGTTCTGTAATATTTGTCGTGCTCTAAACGTGATATAGTAATAAATCAATTATTACAAGTCGCAATAGACACAGCCGTGGTGAACCACCAAATTGGTGCATCAGCCGTGGATTCAAACCCACGCAAAAGTTTCTGCGCTAGCTCTCCCCAATGAGAGACAGAAACTATAGTTACTCCAGTAAGCGTTCCTCGGAAAACCAGGAGAACTTTAAGAAAGCCTTCCTACCGTGTTCTCTCAGGAGAGCCCTGGAAGCATCGAAACTTCTTTCCACCGCTAGGGAAAGAAGCTTTCAAAAGTTTTCCTTTAAGCGTTCCTCAGGGGACCAGGAAAACTTAAAGCTTCCTACCGTGTTCTCTCAGGAGAGCCCTGGAAGCAACTGAAACTTCTTTCCATCGCTAGGGAAAGAAGCTTTCAAAAGTTTTCCATCCCCCAGTGTTGTGAATACACAACCTACATGAGAATGTATAAACGTAATGCCATGTAGGGCAACATAAATTTGAATAATAAATGTTTAGACATTTAGACTAGCACCACAAGATAAGTACCATTGAACAACTCCACAGGCATGACCTAGCGGTACCGTAAGCAAGCAATCGAGGTTGTGCATATGCAATACACTCTAGACGCGGTATATCCTTTTAAGATCTGCGGTATATCCTTTTAACTTCTCATCCATTGGCAAATATGCTCCTGTTTATAGGCTCCGCCCAAGTAATTTCTGCATATATACCGCCACGTTCTGTAATATTTGTCGTGCTCTAAACGTGATATAGTAATAAATCAATTATTACAAGTCGCAATAGACACAGCCGTGGTGAACCACCAAAAATGCTGTGACAATCCACATCTGCTCACGCTGAAGTGTGGCCCACCTTTAGACAAGTTGCCTTCGAGGGAAGAAATCAAGCTGACGGAACGTATGGCCAGCATACTCAAGGACCTCGAAACACGTCAACTTAAAGTTGACGAAGACAAGCAGCTGGAAGTGGTGGAAGAACAAGAAGATTGAGATCCGCAAGATAAACTGATAGACGTGGAGAGGCAAGCATGATAACTCTTGTTTCGAGGGAAAG
>OX377204.1:38527692-38673745 GCA_947396885.1 Heligmosomoides polygyrus polygyrus
AGACACTCAATTTCTTGCAACTTTCTGCACACCCTATACTAATCGTAAGACCTGGATAAGGAGGCCTTGTGTGCGGAATGCTATCAACATCGATTTCGAGCTTCAAATCTATCATATCAATCAGGAGCCGGATTCGTCAAAATGAAACCCGCGCGTATGCGGGATATATGAGCTAGAGATAAGATAAGAGACAGAGAGGGAGGCTTCATCGTGGGTATCTCCACCCCTATACCCATGGTTTAGACGTTTATGAATCCGGCTCCAGGTCACAACTTTGCTCAAAACTGACCGGCAGATTTTAATTAATTAAGCGAATTTTTTAAATTACGCGGAAAACGTTTTTAAGAGGATATAAATGGAAGTCTGGCTTTCATACTTAAGAGTGGGAGATCTTCGCTTCCAGCAGAACGGTTGAGCAAGATTGTCTTATACACTTAAGTTAGACTAGTTTGTAAATATAAATGAATTTCTAAGCAGAACGAAATTACAAACCTCGCCGTCTCCTTCGATACCACCGAAGCGAAAAAATACGCTGCTGACTAGTATTCTCCTCAACATCTTACTTCACTGGTGATGTAGGATCGTGATCATGATACCTTATTCATAGTCTTAATGCTTCCGCAGCCCGAAGGATGGACGAGAATCAGCTGTCTATAATCTGTTGTCCTGAAGAGACGAGTGAGATAACGCAAGAACCGAACCTCTCTGATCGGCACGTCAAGACAACCGCTGGTGAGAACAGCAACGAAAAAAGTTTGGAAGATAAATCGGTGTCTTGTCTCAGCAACTCCAGGTGTTGAACAAGAAATACGATGAGCAAAAAGTAGAATCCATGTTCGACTTTCCACGAATCTCGGTATAATGTTCCTTATTGATTGGCACCTAGATGTTACAGCACTTTATTAGGCTTACTCTCGGCCATTTCGCGTCTTCGGAGAACGGAAGAATCGAAATAACACTTGAAGAATTACTCCTCCAAAGGTCGTTTCATAATACAGATAGAAATTCAAAGGTGAATGCAATCACCGTATGAAGGAGGTATGTGGACGTAGGTGAATGACTTAAGCTCTACGGACCTCTCACCCTCAGGATCTCCTTGGGTTTGACCAGTAGGTTGAAACCTACAGTGGCCAGAAAGGAGTAACACTCACTCTCTCCTCTAGCTGACCTTGAAGTTTCTGATGCGATCCAGAATGAATCTAGCGTTTTTCCGCACGAAGACGTCTCTCTCGCGTGCAAGAATCGTGACGGCCATCAGAACCAGGAGTGCGCATTTAACGGTTAACAATTTAACGAATTTAACGCATTAACGGCATTTTTCGTTAATATCTGGCTTAACGACTTAACGGAAATTTTTAGAAATTTAACGGAATTTTTAACGGACTACTTTCTCAGGGACTTTATCACAATTATCCTTAGTATTTTCTAATGTTACATCGATCGCCCTGGGATCGGTGAATTGGTTCCAGACATGTCTGGAAGGGATAGAGCTCTGACTTCTCCATCGACTGACCACCGCAAGTCATTGTATCGCTAAACACTCGTTCAAGCCGTCTCCACGATATCGCGTAAAAGTAGAACGTGTGGTACATTCCACAAAAGGGATTGAGTAACGCCGTGCTATATCCTAATCCTTTAATGCATTTTGTTGCTAGAATTTTTTTCGCCGAGCCCTCAGCACGTCAATCTATCCTCAAAGACACTCGTCTAATCTCCTTGTAAGATATGGCTATTCCCACCTCGCGTTGCTTATCTTTTGCTTTTCCTCTTTTGATAACTTTTGCTCGCCACCTGGAACAGTCGAGAGGGAGAGAATATTTTCCGCTGGACATTTCTTAAACGATTGTAGAAAAACTCTAGTATCAAAAATTATTATAGAACGATGGTCCCAAGCACGCGAAAATCGTGCGTTCGACAACGTTTTAACATTCTGCTGATAGCTTTTCAGTTGTATTTTGATTAATTCTTTCTTCACTTGATCCCGCTATTACTATTACTTGCTATTTCCATAACTGCTCTCATTCCACACCCTGTAGATAATTTGTTGCTGAAGGATTGTTTATATTTCTGCGTTTGTTGATGTTCAATAGTTTGTTTTACATTGCGGTGTTACACTACATTCCTTGAACTTTAGCTGTTGACCTCTTCAAGTGAAACGTATAAGTTTTTCCTTGATGTTTTCGATTGAAATAATGGTTCGCAGCTAACTGTATTTTTTAACGAAATTTAACGATTTACGGGAAATTTTCCGTTAAAAAGCTCCTTAAAAATTTTAACACTCATAATTTTGTGTACCGCCCTGATCGGAACCAGTGTGCCGCCTTGACACCCTGTGCTCGCCCATGGGAGTCTCTGCGACCTTCTAAGGCCCTCCAGATGTTCCTTCGCTCTGACATAAAGCGGACCTCCTGTTACCACGAGGTACTCCTCTCTGCATTCACTGCACAACATGAGGCACACCACGACGAATTCATGCAATCACCTTGCTTTCCAAAAGCACACACCACATAGGAGGGGAGAAATTCATTGAAGGGACTTCTACCACCACTACCAATTGATGGTAGTCTGTCTTTTGAAGTTAGCCACGTTCCCCTGCTGATGTCGGCCGATATGAACGACATGCAGAAGGAAATTTTGTTTCCCGTTTGCAACCACTGAACGATGTCTGTGCTTGACAGGAATCCTTGTAGAGGGATACACATTCAGGAAAGCGATGTGTCCTGCAAGTTTCCTAGACAGCGCCTTCTGAGTGCTGTTAGACGACACAGCGACCGCGATTCAAACATGTTGATGACTATGTTCCTTTTCACGTAGGACGGATATGCAAACTTTGAATGGACTAGTTTTTCTTGCTACGTTTGTGATACCATTTCGTTGCGATCAGCCTACTGGGCCATGTCCTAGGAGGTCCTTAGGTTCGGTGGTCTTTAGAGCTTAAATCATTCACCAATCTACCTCCATCTGGCGGTGACTGATGGAATTCCTCACCTCCCTCCACAAAGATTCGCCCTCAGTCGCTTCTCCTTGTCACTTTCATTCCATTTTCCTTTGAATTTCTTTCTATCGTGTGAAACTAGCTTTGGGGAAGTAGTTCTTCAAGTGGTATTTGGACTCCTCCAGGCTCCGAAGAAGGAGAAACCGCTGAAACAATCTCTGTGAAGTGAACTTAGCTACAAGATTCCTTTAAAATTTGCCTGTGGAACACCCAAAGTAGTGACTTTATCGAATTCTCTGGATACTCTCCAAACTATGATTTATTTACTTACCTAATGCTTCATTTCTTTCGCAAAGACACAAACTAGTCTGGGTGCTTATTAAGGCAATGTGTTCATCGAAAAAAATAAAAAATAAAAAATAGGACACAAAAAGGGACTACAGAAGGGGAACCATAAATCCACATAACCGACTTAGAAACCGACTATTCGGGACAGATTTGCAATGAGTTATGTTGGATATGGAGCCGAGCTTTATTCTCATGACATAGCAATATACCAAGGAATAGATACCTTGACAAAATCAATAGCGCAAATGATCCAAAAGTTTATCAATTAAATGCAAATATGATATATGAACAGCTTTAATGACCAAAGCTTTAGTGGCTAAAATCTGTCACTCCAGCGTCACTCTATAGGCCCTTCGTGACCTTTAGGGAGGGGAAAAGCTTCCTCGCCTTGCCTGAGATCTTTTTCGCTTTGCGGTTCCTCAACACTCTGAAACGTACACATTTAAGTCCATATTGAATCCAATATCGTTTTCAAACTTTACAGAAAGTCAACATAAGTCCCGTGTTTGTTTCCATATTCGATAACTTTCGCTAACAAGATAATGGTCTGAACCTGACGAGTGTGAATGCCGAGGATATGTGCTGCAGGTAGGTTTCCCACTTTTCAAAAAAGCATTATCCGTTTCCTTGAAAAAAGTTTTCAATTCAATGAGAATTTTGAGTCTGATGTCAAAGAGAATCCACTTTGTCGCGCACATGATTCAGCGCTTCGTCGTGGTACGGAGGTGGCAAGAGGTGTCGAACCTCGATGTACAGCAAAGGCTTTCAATCCCCAATGAGCTCTCCAAATCTAATGAGGAGTTCTGCAAATCTTCGGAAGCATAGCGAAGTCTGAACATCACCTCGAAATCATCCCGGCTCGGCCGTTCATGTGGGCTTTCTTCTTGAGACGGCAGCACAACACCAGCCTCAGTACCCCGCACATTAACACATCTGCGACGGTGTCCACTCATATGAGTGGACAGCGGAGAGGGTGCAACGGAAGTGTCCACTCATTTGAGTGGACGGAGGAGTTTTTGGGAACAACTTTCTTTTTTGATGCTCTTGTTCACTTTTCTCCTCAAATTCGCAAATTATGGCAACAAGTCAATGTTGGGCTTGCGTAGGCAGAAAAATGATCCGCTTTCTCGTAACAAACAGGAAAAGAACGTTTTTAATTAATGAAAGCGCACATAGACGAGACGAGAATTAATGCACAAACTTCAGATGAAACATGAATTGAACACTTGAATGAAACAAGCTAGGCTCTGACTGATTATGACAATAAGCAAACATTCGAAAGGAACACTTCCCATCGCTGGATAGCACCTCAAACAGACACATTTCTCACAACTGGAGCAGCGCGTATGGACTATCCTTTCTTCTTGGCAATATCTCTTCCCAGGCTACTGCTCAGTTTTTTATAGCAACCTGTGCAGCTCTTCTGGACTGTTCTTAAGTCGGCTCTGTTTTTTTTGTTTTTTTTTCGCGGGAGCCCACGCAATTGGCTGGACACGCACGCGCGAAAGAAAAAAGCAGCCGGCCGTCGCGCGCAGTGGGCGTGAAAACGCTCTCGTCGCGGATGTAGCTTTGCCGTCTTCAACGTCGGACGGTATGACAACCGATGAGACACAAACAGAGCATGGATTGCACAGCGCGTCACTGAAGCGACATGACATGGAAATTGCCTCATGCCCTACCAAGAACTTCAGGGCAGTTTCCTCAAACGCCGAACTACAGGCTATTCTGGAAGAAGAAGGACGTATATCAGGCTCCATGTGGTCACCCTGCACGAGGCCAAGGCTAGAAGAACGACGTACTGTATTTATAACGCGGGACACTGGGCTTTTTCGCACCCCCTAAGGAGGCTAGGTACCATCTGACGGATCCCGACCTCGAAAGGAACCTATTCGACACGACTGCTCCTGCCTGCGCTCGGTTGCGAGACTGCTGCTACGTCTTTGCTAGGGAGCACGCAGAGAGTGATGAGCGATGTTTTCTGAAGTACCAACTAGGGATGGGCGGGATTTTTTCCAGCAAATAGAAAATCGAGTTTGCCAGAAAATTGAATATAGAAAACGCCAGAAAGCAGAAGACAAAGATGTTAGTAATGTGTTGCGCCACACGAGGATTTTAGGTGCAATCCTTTGTTCAGCAGGGCCTGACGTTTCGAAGTTCTGTCATCTTCAGAGGCCTAGGTCCACCACTAAAGGGCGATGATCGCCCTGTGCTTGAAGACTAGTAGAGGCGCAGTTTCTAAGTAGTTTCGCCCATACTAATCCTCAAAATGTGAGCCCTGCTCGGTAAAGATTCCACCCAAAAGCCTCGCATGGCACAATACATTACTAGCATTATCAACTAACAATGCCGAGGTCGCATGAAGAGAGAGAAACCGAGAAATTTCGAAAATATCGCTTTAGCTGTCTCTTCTATCTAAAGATGCATTATTACCAATATCCAACCCTTTTACACCATCTCACTCCATGCTGGACACTTATCGACGTAAGTGGGGGGGGGGGGTGAAATTACATTGATCACCTCCCAAATAAAAGTGTAGGGTGATGTCATTAAATTAAAGTAGACCCTGACTTCCCTTTTGGAAATTTATAATTCACTTGCCATATCAAACTGAGTGCAGTGTTTGACATTTTATGAAACGTTGATTTTTGCAGTCAAAACATGTAATGAATCAAACATTGTTTCAACGTGCAGTAAAGCAGCAATTTTTGAGTTTGAATTTTTCTTTAACATGTATGTACGCTACGTGTGACGCCCTTGACAGAATCCAGGCGCACGAAACACTTCTTTCCCAATAATCTGTTGCTCACCTGTAGTCGCACGGTGTCGTAGAAAGCTATTCTGAGATCGCTGATAAGCTCCTTGGGGTCGAGCCGCCGTCCTGAATTCTTCACGTTTGGTATCAAGCCCTTGCCTCTGGTAAAATACGATGTCCCACCATTATGATAGAGAGCTTTCCCTCGCAAAGACCCTCGGTTAATAGCTCGCGTCGATGCTGCTTCCAAGTACAACTTCTCGGCTCGGTCGCTTGCCTTCACGTAGATCGGTACGCAAATGCCACGGTCATTCTGCAAAGCGCGACTTTTCAATGAGCTGCGGGTACGAGAGAGATTTTTATGGTGATGTTCTCCCATTACAGCGCGCACCCAACCGTCTAGACGCACCGATCTACTTATCACACCCCACTCCGAAATAAAACACGCGTGTTGTTGTTGCAGATGCTTATCATAGACAAAACGTTCACTGCCCTGTAATGTTTACTGATCTGACTTTACGGCCGATAGCATGGCGCAGAAAGAAAAACATGTCCCGAATAGTGAAAACACCGTTATGAGATCTTTACCTTCTACCCTATTTATACCATTTTCAAGTCAAGCTGCACACTCTTCAAGGTAATTTTGACACTTCTCAGACAAAATAGCCACTTCAAGCTTCCTTTGAAATTTTTGAATTCAGCTGCCCAAAAATGAAGACACTCTATGGAACTTTAGCAAAATTCCGTTTTATTAAGAAAAATAAAGTCAGAAAGAAGAAGACGTACCATGTACATGTATTTGCATTTGATTGATAGTGTGAATGCTGTATACTTCTAACGGAGAAGTGGGGATAGGTATCTTTTCTACAACTGTTTTTGCTGTTTCACGGACAAGGACGCAACTTCACGCGGACAATTTTTGCTGTCAATCAAAGGAAAATCACGTGCTGGAACAATACATGGCGCAATTCTTTCAGCACTAAGAAGAATTGCACCCTTTCTGCACTTTGTGGGAACTGTGATATGAAACCATTCCAAGAGACGACAAAGTAACGGTGTGAAAGCGACATATATGCAAATCATACACCATTCCATGAGACGACAAAGTAACGGTGTGAAAGCGACATATATGCAAATCATACACCATTCCATGAGACAACAAAGTAACGGTGTGAAAGCGACATATATGCAAATCATGCAGAATCGAAAATAGCTTTCAATTCCAAACCCTACGCTTTTGAACGGATTAATTTAACGATGGCTTAATTGAAATTGCCGCACGGAGGGGTAGTAGCGCGCCACTTATCAAGGCCTGACACATCTTGATTTTCATGATTTGCTCTCAAATTTCTACCACCCCATTCTGCTCTGATTTATTAACTTGTTTATTAAATTCCTTTGCTAGCAATACCAGCAGAGGATCATCAGATACAAAAAGTGACCATTTAAACGTGACCCAGATACTTCGCGATGACTCCAGGAAGCTAATTCCTCCACAAAAACTTCGCAAACCATGTTTTGCTATTGTAAGGCTGTTCATAGTGATAATCTTCTACTTCGAAATATTCAGTTTTTCCGTTTAACTAAAGAAACCTGCCATTGGCACTCCATTTGTTGAGGCGCCGAATCGTAAGGTACCTCAACGCTTAAGCTAAATTACGGAAACATCGCTCAGGTTTTGCTTCCACCTATCACGATCTTCTATTCTGAGTAAGGCTCTACATCATTTTAAGGCTATCTATGTTCGAAGTATCTCGTGTCAGTGTCCAACTGCTGCCTTATTCAACAACGTTTACATACTTTGCTGAACAAGCGTCTAAATTTCTATTCTATTTCGATTTCGCTTTTCCGAGATTCGAGCCATCGAGCTTCACGTTTTTTCCGCTATCACGAACGTGGCTTAAATTTTTCAGTTTTTGGTGGCAGTCGTCTCATAATTTTACACGTACTTAAAACTGAATGTGTTCTCTACGTAAAAGTATCAAAACCCCCAATGAAGTAGTGGAGTACAAGATTTAAAGGCGGAGGTACTCAATATTATGCTAACCATTTCCTGTAACATTTCAGGTTTTAGAGGTGACGCTGACAAAAGGTTTGGTATTTATCCAGCCATCTACTTTTCGCCCTCTTGACTCTTGTTTTGTATTTGTTTTAAAACGACCGTAGAATGAAAATATATAATTATATTAGCCGACTTGCGGTGGGAGGGATTAGGTGCTTATTTTCTTAATTCAGTGGTAATTGGCATAAACAACAGATCTCCGACTTTTATGCTTATGAACGCAGTTGAAAAGCTCAGATTTACAGCTGAAAGACGCCTCACTAACAGATAAATTTGGGGGTGTCGACTTATCTACTGAGCTTTTAGGGTAGTCGAAGGCGTGAAGAAGGCGAAGAATGTCCGGCTCCGTGCCCACCTGCTCGATACCATGGCTCAGAGACCAGGCCATATGGAAAGTGGGATGAACACGCGATCAGCGTCTCGCGCAGCGTGGAATCGAGATGGCGATGCTCGGAGTGATCGGAGACACGATTCACACAAATGAGAGAATGCCTCCGGAGTTTCGAACTTCGTCGACGTTCGAAGATCATAGACGCTGTCGCATGGGCCAAGCCGTCGAGAACAAGGTGGGTCGGTTAAACAACGCCTTTCGCTGACATCCGCTGGAAAAGCAGCGATCGACTGGATCTTCAAGATGTCAAATGAGGACTCCCAGCAACAGGTTCGTGAAAACGCCGTAAGAAGGAGATGAAGCTCTTCACGGATCCGTCGGACGGCAAGGACCCACTGGACAATTCTGACAATTGAGACGAACGGTGGAGTCGCTGGTGCCCACCAAAGCAGATCAGCAATCAAAAGGTGGCAAGTGAAGAAACTCAAGAACTTTGGCCCAACTTGAAAGCTAATGCCGGAAAAGAACCACATGTTAGCAAATTAGGCATGAGTTTTGAGACAGAAAGACCCAAAAGTCATCGTAACGAGCAGCATTGAGCACAACAAAAAAGCAAGGTATGGGGAGCATTCAGTGTACATAGCAACGGGAGGTTACGTATTGTTAAACGATATGAGTAAACTGGAGAAAGTCATATTACGGCACGCAGAAAGTTAAAAACGTTAAGGCTTCCCAACCACGAGACATTTGTGGTGATTCTAGTCGGTGTACAAAAAAGGTATGAGCAATAGCAAGACGGCACTTCTTGTTATAAGTCACCGTGCAAACCCATCTTGACTTAAGAGCGCGGCTAGTTGTGGTAGGAGTGCAAGTGCCGACCACTCGTTGCTCTAGCTGATCTCTTCATGCTTTAAGGCTAGCAAAGCAAGTGTCGATAGTTAAGTGTTGGAGTAACTACACACAAGTGCAGGAGAGCACAGAGCTGGGAAATATAAGGGAATTCGGGATGTGGAGCATACAGACATCCTCCCTGTGCGCACTGTCGGCCGATTTGGCCGAGAGCCCGAAAGTGACTACTTCTTCCCCTTATTTATTTATTTATTGCGAATGGACGCGCCACTTCTACAGACATAAGAACAGGTTAGGTATCAGAAACTAAAATTGGAAATTCCTTGGAATTAACTGTGAAAATTGGAAAAGCACTTAAGAACAGAACAAACTGCTATAGCAACTGAAAAAATGAGACTACGCACCGGAGCGATTCAGCTAACAACAGACGTTCACAGGAAGGCTTAGGTGTTACTCAGGTGGCTGGATAGCACTGGGGAGCCGCTACTCGTACAGGCGCCAAACACGCCGTACTGAACGTGGCTCTGGGTTTTCGGATATTAGGCATTCCCTGCCTCCTAACAACCCGGCAGCAGACCTGTCCAAGAATGACCACAATTTTCAGGATTGTTTTGTTTTTGTTTATTTTTTTTGGGGGGGGGGGTGAATCTGTCAGTTTTTTGTTGATACAGCTGTTCTAAGTTGTTGAAAACCTCTTGCATATAAAAAACATAACTCATACTACAGCAACTCTCAGAAAATCTCTATCGCTGAACTCTGTAAATGCAGATTTATTTCACGACAGTCACTGCTTCCCTAATAGCAGATTTCAGAGATTTGCAGGCTTAGTCATCTCATCCGCTTTCAGTCACTCCCGAGGCTTGCTCTCATTCTGCAACTTCAGACGTGAGTTGTTAGACGTGAAGGCTACAAAAGGTGAGGTCCGCTCGAACCACTTCTGCCGCAACGTGAGGAATTCTGGACGACGCGCAGCAGAAGGGCATGAACAGCATGTGAAGAACGTCGCCGTTAGTGAGGCCACGAAGCGGGTGAAGACCACATGAACAGCGAGCACTAACGGAGCAGTGTTCACCTTCAGATAGATCATCAGCGAGTTGTCGATGGTGGCCATTCGGGCGGAATTCGTCGCGGAGTCGGCGAGTGGTGCAGGTCGTCGGGAGGCGACGGGCTCCATTGATCGTACAGTAGGGCAGCGCTGAATCAGCGGCGGCCACTCACGCCGCCACAACACGGCGGTCACTCGGCCGGCGCTGCTCCGGGGAGGCGCGCGGAACACCCCTCGCGGAAGGCCACACAGGGGCAGGAGGATGCCGGCAGCTCGGCCCAGCGACAGCGGCAGCTTCTGCCTCTGAATCACTTCTAATGACCAAAGAGACTGGATGCCTCGAGAGCGTTCTATGCGGGAATCTCACTAAGATCACATGGAATTTCGGCGCAGTGCGCGTTAGGGGGTGCACCGTCGTGCTGCAGACATTTCTTACTTCTTTTCCCAACAGTGGTTTTATATTCCAAAGATCTCTGGAGCTGGGGTGGACCACGGTAAGGAAAGCGCAACATGCTATCCTACCGTGAGCTGTACATCGAGGGAGTTCACTCTCATGAGAGAGTGCCCCCCCCCCCCCCGCCAACCCGCATAACGCCGAAATTTCCTTAATTTTTTGAATGTTTCTACCTGACATAGAAAGTGTAGATCCATAATTTCATTCACATGCCCAAAATAGGTGCCACAACCACGAGATCAAATCGAGCAACCCAGTCCGCAAGTGTACACTCTTCGGCATAAATGACGATCAGTTCAAATACAGAGTCACTCTTGAAAACAAGTAGATGGCAAATGGGTGGCGGAATATTACTATGCTCATCTGGTTGTCAGAAGAAGGCATGATTCATCTTATTGTCCAGGGTGAAGGAAAAACTGAAACCTCCGCTACTTTGCTGACAAGAGGAGTACTAGGAAGAGAAATTCGATTTCATTTCGAGCAACCGTCGGAGGGCTCCAGTACAGAACCTCGTAAAGATTTGGAGCCAAGATTGGTATAGAATCTTCCTTATATTTGTTGTATTTGTATATGTTGTATTTGTACATTGTAATATATATATTTTTATTTATATTTATATTTGATAGGTTTCGGTGTAACCGCCTTTTCAGAGCGTTTCCAGGAATCATTTCAAGTTCCAGAAGCTTTAAAAGTTGAGAGAATGAGACGAAGTGTGAGGAAGGAACCCGACTGACCTTATTGAAAAACAGCCGAAACGCTGGTAAATCATGCTGGAGAAAGAAGCAGGCGAACGAAGTTCTCCCTTCGGGTCACTCCTCAACGGCCTTCTGGAACTGGAACCGTTCAATGGGAAAGGATATCTACGAGTCTCCAAAATGCTTACCAAATAAGAATTTGCACAGAACCTATGTAGTTATGGTCGTTGTTTAGCCGCAGTTCTCCTTTAAAACATCACTGGGACTTGTGAAATAGAGCGAGAGTGAAGGACATCCTTGATTCGCGCGAAATCTGCCAACAGTTGTTAAATTTGTGTGAGTTTAGACAGGAACGATGATAAGTTTACTTTTGAGAACGATGTGAGCTAAACACTGATTCAATAATGAAACTAACCCCCACGGAATCGTCGACAACTCTAATACTCATGCTTACAATGGCCTAAAGCGCAAGTCAAGGAACACTATGTACATACCTTCAAGGACATGTATTTTTTCTCGTTTTTATTTAGGCTCATAAGCTGGTTTCTAAGTAGTGATATCTCAATTTGAATAAGGTGGCTGTCTAAATCCTACATTATTTTTGGACCAGTCTGATGAAACACGGTGGTTTGGGGAATGCGTCACGAGTTCTACTCCTTGGCAAGATCTCATTTGTCTTTATCTTTAGTAGCGATGATAGGTGCGTTGGGTTAAATCTGTACTCTCTCCATAGTAGAAGGATACAAAATGATCTGGTTACGGCTCTCAAAATTCTGAGTGGAAGAAGCCCACTCAAGCCTGATTGTTTCTTCAAATTTTTCTCATCTCAGTCTCGCGGCCCCACAAAAATTGGGCCCCCCGCTCTATACTTAAGGTCAGGTCTGCGCTCCAAAAAGCGGTCAAATTGTCGTTCCTTTGCTGGCGCCGTTGGTGCCCAAAGGCTGTTTACTCCTCACTCTAAAATCTTTCAAAAAATATTGATTTGTGCTGGCTAGCCGATGAACAAGTGGGAATTTTATCCTTCCTATACAAGTATTCAATTCACTGGCCCAGAAGGAATGGGATTCTTGGTTAGCCTTGGCGGGAAACAAGAACACTTGATTCGGAATGTAGATCACCTGGCGCCTACTTCGAGACAGCGCTACCACGAGCGCAAGGTAGACAACGTGCAGTCTGAAAATTCAGTCGAAGTGGAATCTTCGTTGGCCAATCAGAAACGCGTAGCCTGTATCTCTAATGAGCTCGATGAATAGAGGGACCCCTACACTCTATGAGGAATATCCTATTCAGTATACTCGCCTTTTTCAATACTTACTGGACAATTCCTACCTTACAGGCAAGATAAGTACTGCAGGAGAGATACCAAATAAGTCCATAAATAGAAGGCTTTCATTGAAAAATGTCGAAAACTACCCTCTCTTCCATTAATCAGCCGACAGACCAAAGGATAACGTTGCTGCTGTGTAATACAAAACCAATAACCGTACCAACTGAAGGCAGGTATGAAGAAGTCAGGTAATTATCGCCTAGAACGGCACCAAGGTTTTCCGTATTTTCGGCAAAGGTACTTTCCATCCTAGGCATCTAGGGAAGGGAAAATTTGGCATGAAAAATGTTCGAGAAATGGCAACTAGTAGTTAAACTCCTAAAACAAAGGTGTCCTCATGAAAGCGCTCTTAATGGCGGTCGCCTACAATTGTCGCTCGCTCGCTTTCATGCAGAGCCGGTGTTTCTCGACATTAACTTTAACATCTGACAGCGCCATCGAAGGAGGCGCCGGCTGTGGCGTGCACTCAAGGTTGTTCGAGTCCCGCCCAGGCTATTCAAGCCTTCAACCTCTCCAATGTCTGTGAACTGGTATCAGACGGTCTGAAGAGGTGTCTGAAGTCTCACACTCTTTCATTACAAATGAAATCCTGTAACACCTGTCGTCCCGTTGATCATCGACTTGCTCGAGCGCACGCCAGCAGCGTCTCCATTCGTCCCTATCACGTGCCAGAGTGCTCCAATGATCCTCCTCGCTCGAGGAACACAAAGAGCGTCGTATCGTTCGCTCAAGGCTCTCACGAAAAAGTCCGAAAGAGCGTTAGTGAGCGCCTTGGTGTTCCCTTGACATCCCGCGGAATCGAGTCGAATGGAATCCTACTTAAGAGAACTTAAAAAGTAATGAGAATATATCGACCGAGTGTAACCCATTTATGTAGATTTTGTTCACGTTCTCGCTTTATTGTTTTGCAAGAAAACACCGTATAACAGTTGTTGGGTTTCAGAATCTTGACAAATATGTGGCGCTCACGAAAGGAAAACGTGACATAGTTTTTCAGGTAGCAAATGAACGTCCATTCTGGGAGTGTGTAAGAGTAGAAATTCGTTCTGATGTTTGTGCGCTTTCATTCACATGCCAGGCACGCCGATGTGTCCTGATCAACACCATAAATTTTTTATTTCTTGTGGCCATCCTGCTGAGATGAGTGCCTTGAAGCCCACCCCTGTTCACCTTCTGGCTCTCGATTGTACTGATATTTCGTCCAGACAATAAATCACAGAGGTCACCTGAAAGTTCAGTAATAGGCTACTGATAGTGTTGTTAGGAGGAGAGACGAAAAGACAGTTAAGCTTTTGAAAAGGTGTTTGCTTTAAAGGGCACAACGCCTTTTCTTCTATTATACAGGGTATCTCAAAAAATGTATACACTGCTTGAAAGGTGATAACTTTGCTCACAGTTAAGGTGCTGAAGAAGGGTCATATGAAAGCTTAAGAATACAAAAATTTTCTGACATATGAACGCTATGGAATGTATTAGGTTGGTGCATAAGTTCTCGGACATTTGATCCCTCCTGAATTGAAAGCGCATTTTCCCGCCAAATTTCTCACACGTGTCAACGGGTAAACGATCGATCGATAGAGAAAGGAAAGGGCTACAAAACTGTTCCTAACATTTACTTCGGCGTTGTTAACGTCAGCTATTATGGCTAAGCAATTCATCCCAACTGAGACGCATATTCGGCACGTCATGTCATTCCTGCATCAATCTGCCCTCAATGCCAACGAATTGTATCGTCGCCTAAAAGATGTTTACAACGAGAGTGATCCTGCTTGGAGTACTGTGTACTAGTAGCTCTCGAAGTTTGCAGTTGGTGAATTCTCCGTTGAAGATAATGAACGAGAAGGGCGCCCGATGACACTGGAATTGGATGGCCTCCGAAGTAGAGTGGAAGCGGACCCATACTAAACCACTCGCGAACTAACAAGCACTCTCGGTGTTAGTCGCTCAACAGTCGTTCGAGGATTGAAGTCAATTGGCAAGGTGCAAAAATTGGGTCGCTGGGTACCTCACGAATTGGGCTGGACAACCTTGTACCGGGGATGAGAAGAGGATACTCTACTCTACTTATCACCGGCGTGCACAGTGGGTTGACGCAACTGGAGAGGTAGAGGACGTTCTGAAACCCGATCTTCACGTGAAAAGGTGATGCTATGCATTTGGTGGAGCGTTCTTCGAATAGAATACTGGGAGCTGCTGGACGAAGGGATAACAGTGACGAAAGAGGTTTGCGTCAACCAACTTAGGAAGTTGACGGCCCATCTTCAAACCACACGAGGAGAGCAAGTGAAGGTGTATTTTCAACGCGACAACGCTAGACCGCACATTGCTAGAGCGACGGCGGCTGAGTTGGCGGACTACGGATGGACCGTTCCACATCCACCTTACTCACCAGATCTCGCTCCTTCTGATTATCATTTGTTTTCAAGCCTTCAACGCTATTTGGACGGCCAGCAATTTAGAAACCGAGAGGATGTCAAGGAGGCACTGCTCACATTTTTCGAATCTCAACCGGCCACGTTTTGGAGAAAAGGCATCCATGACTTACCAGCACGTTGGCGAAAGACAATTGATGTAAAGGCTGGTCACTTCAAATGATTTGATATTGTGGTTCGTATGTTGTGATAATAAATATTTCATGCCCCAAATATCCGAGAACTTATGCACCAACCTAATACTGTGCACTCGTCTTAAATTTTGCATTTACACACGATTAATTATGGTTCGCTTGAACAGTTGTTACACTTTCCTCACAAAGTGGCCGTTTTGATTGACTTGTGCTTATTTTACGGTTTAAACTTAAAAACGCACTATGGCTTGCAAAACATGTAGGGTATCCTAAAAAAATGCAGCTGCTGTTTGAAAGTTCTAATGTTGTTGCTAGTGAAGCTTTTGAAGATATTTGAGCCTCGTATAAAACCAAGGGGAAAGAGATTTCTCTAGAGTGCAAATGGGCATCGTGTCATTCCGACGCCTGAAACCTTGCGTTTCAGTCTCCATTAGTTATGCATCTGCTCAATGCTTGTTACAGTGTTACTACAAGGCCACATTAACTGTGATGTGCTTCTTTTAACGCTCAGAACTTGACAACCGCGTAAAAGACGTGACATGTGAGTGTGTTGATTGCACAATTTAATTGTGAGCCATTTCACAAAACGGATTCTGTGGAGTGATGAAGCAACATTCCGGCTTAATGGTTAGGTTAATCGGTATAATTTCAGCTACTGGATGACGAAGAACGTTAAAGGGAGCAAAGCACAGCTTAGTGTGGCCAAGTATTAACAAGACTATAACAAGCATTCAGCAAATGCACAACTAATCAAGTCTGAAATGCAAGGTTTCTGGAGAGGCATGGCGCGATCTTAACTGTTTACACACCACAGATATCTCGTTGCCATGTGCTTCCATGCGAATCTCAAACACCTTTGAAAATTTCGCTAGAAGCAATTTTAGAAGCCTTCAAACAGGACTTCACCTCTTTAGTATACCCTGCATTTTCCGGAAGCCACAGTCCGTTTTAAAATTTTAAACCTTTAGAAAAGCGCCATTCAATCGAATCGACCACTTTGAGAAGGAATTATAACAGGCATTCAAGCGAAGCACAATCAATCGAGTGTAAAACGCAAAATTTCAGACGAGTGCATGGCGCAATCCATACCGCTCAAATGTCAGAAAAATTGTGTTTTCCTAAGCTTTCATATGAACTTTTAACTTCCTCGGTACCTTTACTGTTAGCAGGGTTATCACTTTTTACACAGTGTATACATTTTTGAGACACCCTGTATTCTTCAGCGTTAGTCCCGCTTCGTCGCGGGGTCCGCTCTTCTGGTGTCATGACACCACCTTTCCCGATCCTGCGCTTGATCAGGGTGGACGCCAGTTACTTTCATGTGCGTGTGTAATGTATCGGACCAACACTGCTTCAGGCGTGCTCTAGGTCGTTTTCCTGACACTTCCAAGGCCTACCTTGCGGACACTGCCTTCTTTCCCACGCAGAACGTGGCCGTACCATTGCCAGCGAGCTTCCCGCATCTTGTCCGCTATCGGCGCGACACCGAATTTCTTCTGAACGACATCGTTTCGAATGCGGTCCATGCGCGTGACTCCAGCCGTCCAGCGCAGCATCTTCGTCTCCATGACGCTGAGGCGCGTTTCAACTTCCTTGGTCATAGGCCAACACTCAGCACCGCACATTACTACTATTACTATTACTATTACTATTTATTACGCAGCATAAGGCACACGTCAGATCAACAAACTCAACAAAAACACTAGCAGAACAGATCCAAAAACAAGCAGAACGATCAAAATTTCTACGGGTTATTCAAAACTTAATAGCCGCTTCCCTGCTATTCGCCTACAGGCCGGGAGACAAGAAGGGCTTGGTGCAACTTCGAGTTTGAGCGATAGCTATTCGGACCCGGCCCTACATGTAAACATGTGCAGCCGAACACTTGACCGAGGAACTCAAAACCTAATTTTCACCGAGCCGCCCCTAGTTCTGGATTCAAAAACATTAAAGAATTTGGACGAATCGACTTTCAGGATGCCAGATATTATTTTGAACACCATGCAAACATCATGAAATTTCCGGCGCGATTCAAGTGTGTGTAGTTTGAGCACAGCATTCCTGGTACTCCAGGAAAGAACTCTGGAAAATGTGCACTTGCCCGAACGTATGTAGGTCTTTCTGGTGAAGTTATTTTGAATTTTTTCCAAGAGACGAATGTCTTTCTTTTTATGGGGCGAGAATACCGGGGTTCCACTTTCTACATTCGGTCTGACATATGTAGTATACGCCTTAATGAGCACCTTTTCTTCACAAGTAGAAAGGCCTTTAAAGATTTGGTATGAGCGAACCGAGGCCTTTTTGCACAGCTCTTTGTAATGCTCTGTAAAGTCAAGCTTGTTATCATACCGAAAACCAAGATCCTTTACAGAACATACTTGCTTCAAAAGGCAATCTCCCAGAGTATAATTCCCTTGTAATTGAGAACCGCCTATCCTCATATACACAGTTTTTTCGGGAGCTAATGGCAAACTCCAAGTTTTAGACCAATCATAGACCTTATCCAAAGCTGACTGAACCTTTGCCCTGTCATTGCCACTTTCTAGCACACGATATATCTTCAGATCAACAGCAAATTGCTTGCAAATTACTCCACACTCCTCTAAAACAGGAGGTAAATCGGCAGAATAGAGAGTGAACAAAATAGGCGACAGTACGCCTCCTTGAGGAACACCGCTAACAGCAGGCTTGACTGACGAAAAACTTGAACCTATTCTTACTTGAAAAGTTCTATCTGATAAAAATTCCTTCAACCAGCGAAGAATGACCGGGTGAATTCCAAATTGGGAAGTCTTTAGCAGAAGCTTGGAATGACTCACTCTATCGAACGCCTTTGCAAAATCAAGATAAACAACGTCACATGACTTTTTCTCATCTAGATAATCACTCCAATCATTGAGGCTTTCCAGGAGATTTGTCGCGGTCGATCTTCCACTAACAAATCCATGTGATTTTGCGGTATGATTGAGTTCTTTTCCAGATGAGTCATTATGTGGGCTTTCAAGACCTTTTCAAAAATTCTGCAAAAAAAACGATGTAATACTGACTGGTCTATAGTTGGCCACCAAGTTCGCAGGTTCTTTTTTCAAGAGGGGAGTAACAAACGAATGCTTCCATCTCAGTGGGACTTCAGAGAAAAATAGCGACTGGTTAAAAATATAAGCTAATGGTCCCGCAATAACATGAGCTATGTTCTTCACAAAAGTAGGAGGGATAAGGTCAGGAGTAAGAGAAAGGGAGGAAGGTAAATTTTTTAAATAGCCGATATATAAAGTGACCCCGTCGAAATTTGGAAAGGTAAGCATTGGAAAATCAACTGAGAATTGGAAGGAGGGAGGATCACCGTCATCAACAACGAAAACCTCACAGAACTTGTTTGCTAATAAATTAGCCTTGTCAACATCTGAAACAGCAACTTCGTTATCCAGTTCTAAAGAGGGAATCCTCACAGAAGGTTTCAGCTTTTTATTCAAGTACCTGAAAAAATTTTGTTGGCTTCCGGTGCTAATTATCCTTTTCTCCATGTTTCTGTTAAACTTTTCTAGGGAAATGTGAAGTCTCTTTGAATACCTACGGATTTTTTTCCAATCCTCTTCTGAGTTTAATACGCTAGCTAATCTAAACAAACAGCTTCTGTGATCCACCATGTTTTGCAGATATCGTGGAAGGAATGACCGTGTAGCCCACACGCGTTTTAAAGGCACAAATAGAGCGACAGCATGACGTAGAATTGCCAAAAGCATTTCGTATTTTTCATTTATGCCTTTTGCAGATTCTAGTGAGTCTCTCCAAGCAACTGCTGAGAGATAATCGCAAACGCTGCTATAATCACAGCCTGAGTAGTGTCTTCGATACAAGAACAGTGGTTCGGTAGTTCGGAACGAAAGTTCAAAGGCAAAACTATTGTGGTCGCTACTCCCTACCGGTGGCTTAACATGCACACTTGTAATTATTGTATCATCGTTAGACAGCAGTAGGTCTAAAATGACGCTTCCTCTCGTTGTTGCAGCAACATATTGCCTAGAACTGGCTGTTTAACATATCCATGAATGCGGACGGTGCTGGGGGAAGAAATTTGCAGAGTAAATTCCAATCTATTTCAGGATAATTGAAATCACCCAAAAGTATTACAGGATGTTCGCACATAGCCAAATCACTAATAACCTTTACGAGCCGCTCGTTGAGAGTAACTGAACAGGAAGGCGTTCTATATACTGTAATGGTTCTAAACTTGGTACAATCGCTGTGGATATCAAGCGATAAAACCTCAAATCCATCTGGGAGTGACTCGGAGAAAACTTCGATGTAGTTGAATTTGTTCCTAATTAGTACTGCAACCCCACCACCTTGTCTCCTCGCCCTATCGCAACGAATCACATGGTAGTTGCTATTCATACAACGAAATAAGGATGAATTCAAGTGTGAGGAACTTAGCCACGTCTCAGTAAAGAAGTACAAATCATAACAGTCGCCTAGCACCAACTCAATATAGCGGGAATTTTTTGCAATCGACCTTACATTGGAATAAAACCATGAGACACAGCTACTATGAGAATCATAACCAGCCATCAGTTTAAAGAGGGTTCAACAGAAGGAACGTTCGAGATATTCTCAGATTCTGCCTGACAACAGTGCGAAGCAGATTCAGCATAAGAAACACCTTGAGAGTTAGAAGAAACATGAGATTTCCTCTCACGTCTGCGTAGCCTCTCCTGTACTGTTTGGGATTCCCGAAGGAATAGTCCCCTTCTAGGAAATGTTCGCAGCCATGAGGATCAAGCTTTTGGAAGAACGATGACGGCAAAACAACCTTTAGTAAACGCTTCCTACTTTGACTCGGCTTTCCTAACCTGTAAACCGCGACAGGGTGACATTCAATCTTCAAGTGATCAAGATTATTCAATACACTGTTAAAGTCATAATTTCTACGATGACGCAGGGATAGGTGAGACAGTTCAGGCACATTGCCAATAATGACAGAACGAAGCCGTTCCTTCTCACAACAATCCGACTTGTTCAGGGGTTGCGCATCAGACTGAGAGAGCAACGAGGAGGTAGAACCACTTTTAGATTCTAATCTTCTAAGCTTTTCCTTTAGCATATCATTCTCTTTCCGAAGATCCGGAATGATCTTATTTTCTTGGAGGAGAATGGCGTTTTCCTTCATCAAGCAACTTAGCTGCACCGTAATCTGTGTGAATAACTTCTTGAGACACGTCGGAATTGACTGCGTTTCGTTGACCTCATCGATCGTCGCTAGGAGTTCACGTGGAAACACCGCATCGAGCTGGCCATCCATTTTAACCTCAAAAATACGCCCAAGGAACCGAGTACGCTAAGACGACCGAAAGCAACAGCACCTCTCAAAGTGGCTATTAGGAATGAACACCGGAATTTGTCCCCCTTGCCACTAGGAACAACACAGAAATCTACCAGGAATCCGTCGACAGCTCCGCAGTGCTGGACACAGAGTCTTGCCCGTCCTCAGAATACCATAGAAGAGCCGAATACCAAAAGATGACGATGGAAGACGACTCCGGTCGAAAATATAAGAGAATAGTTGAGAGGATCGATTAGGTGGGCACACAGCGAACGACCACCCGACCGCTCACGACGGGCGCAGTGAGGCGATGACATCGCTACTTCGGACAATTGCTCTTTAGATCTTCGACTTCAGGTGCACTGGTATCTTCTTATCGCAGAGCACGCCAGTCAGCGAACGCCACTTGGACCAAGCTGCACTCACGCGTGAGCGTCAGACTGCCGTCAGACGCTATTGCTGATACCAGGTGCTTAAACACCGAAGTGCGTGGACGTTCAGTACCGTTAATATTAATGGAGCCGGACTCGTTCACGCCATCGTTAGGTACTCGGTCTTCTTGATGTTCAATTTGAGTCCGAACCTCGCTTGGCGGTCGCACCAAGCTTGCACCTGCCGCTCGAGATCATCTTTCTCTTCGCAAGCGAGCATCACGTCATCAGCATAGAGCAGCGTCCATGGAACAGGCTTCTGAAGATCTCGCGTGATGGCATCCATAACGACAACAAAGAGGAGTGGAGAAAGCGCAGAACCCTGGTGCACATCAAACAGTAGTGTCAGACCACTTGCTATTGAATTAGCTATTATTCTTGCACATATCAGGAGTCACTTCAGAAATTATACATACAATGTCCTATTTAATGGCTGTGTTAAGAATTTTTGGTCCATTAACGATATTATCCAGAGAAATATGCTCACTAAATAATTTAAATCTTAAGCTTTATTCTGCTGATTTCGTAGATATGTTTACAAATATCCCACACAACACAATTATTAAGAACTCACAGAAATTATAAATATCTACTTTAAAAATGCTAACAAAAACCTTTTGTTAGTACACAAATACAAAACATTTTATAGTGACTTACCTTCTCAAAACGGTAGTTGCAGATCTTACAAAAAAGAAGATATAATATATGTGTTAGATTATTTATTAAACAATGCTTACTACATGATTGGCAACTTTACCCATAGACAAATCAAAGGAGTTCCACAAGGTGGTAATGCCAGCCCAAATATAGCGCAGATCTTACTCTATTTGAATTTTTTTTTATTTGAATTTAAAAGTTCATCTAACAGTTTTCTATTTAATAAAGTTTTACTACCTTATAGATATATGGATGACATATTAATCATACATAATCTAGAAAATAGTTACAATGAAGACAAATTATTTAATACTTACCAAAATTGCTTAAGTTGAACTAAAACTAATGCACATGACAAAATATGTAACTTTTTGGACTTAGCAATTACAGTAGACGGCGACAGGTTGTACACTAAACAATATAATAAAACGGATTTTTCACTTTTAGAATAATCAGATTTCCCCATAGCTCTACTTATACCAGCTACTTCCTTAAAAAATCAATAATTTATACTGAGACTCTATGCATATCTCGAAATTGTACGAAAAAAAGAAGACTTCATAAATAGATTAAGTAGCTCAATTAACAACCTACTCATGTTGGAGCATAGTAAAAAAGTTATCTTCCAAGCAATCATCTCATGCATCCTTAATAACAAAAATATTTCGTATAAATATGAGCTTCCCAATTCTTTTAAGAAAACACATAAGTTTGCTGATAGTATATTTCAACAACTACTATAGTTACAATTCTGTTTTAAGAATATATATCCTGTTTGCTTTCCTATAATTTTGACTTCCTATTTATTTTTCCGTAATTTGATCACTTAGTTTTCTTTTAGTCCACGCCCACTGCACTTTCCCGCAAATATTTTGATCTCGTTTATTATAAATAGTGCTCCACACTCCTGCTGATACGCTACCACTCCCTGCCCTACTGATGATCCTCTGGAAGTAATGGTAGCCGCCCTTTGTTTTCAATATCCTGTATAGGGCTATAAGATGAAACAGGACATTTCTTACGTTTAGTCCTGCATCTCACTCAGTATGTAATAATCTCTTTTAATCTATTTTAATCTGGGCGCGTGGAGCGCAGTACGAGGAAGTGCCGGCTGTCGCGTGTCCCCGATACCATGTTCTTGATTCGTATTTCACGCACAGCCCAACTCAGCCTTCCATCCCGCCCGAGTCGCTGAATTGGTATCAGACTTTTCTGGGAGGGATAAAGGACTGGCTTGTTCATCGGCCCGCCACCTCATGTCACTGCATGCCCAAATACGCATTAAAATCGCCTCCACAACATCTCGTAAAAATAGAATGCGTGGCGCATCCCAAGATGTATTGAACAGCGCCGCCCTTACAGTTCTGACACAAATCCTAGTTTCTCTTTGGCCTAACCTCTGTATGACGCTCCTTGAGAGGTGCGCAAACGAATCGCCAAGCAAAAAGCAGTAGACCAAATCAATTCATTCACGTCAAACTCCACAACTTCAACTTCGTATAGCTTTTTTAAAGATTTCTTTCGCCTTTCACATACTCTTTGCGTCTGCCTTACATGATTGACTGGTAGTGGTTTGAGTTGATCTAAAGCGCAACAAAGCTCAGTCTGGTTTTGGATCTCCCAATCACTACGGATTACTCGCAGTTGTGCTATACAGTGCTAAAAAAATCTCAAGAGGTTTGCAGATAGATAATTGTACATACAGCTCGCACTTTGTCCGGAAAAAGCTGTCGTTCAGGCAATGAAGCAATGGAGCTTGCAACTGAGGTTTTTGCCTAACGTTACATAGCGTTCGAAGGAGGATGATTTGCTCTACAAGAATACTTGGTTTGCCTTTTCGCTGATTTTGAACTTTGGTAACTTTAAGGTCATTAAGGCGGAGCGTTCAGAAGACATCGATTATTTTTGCAAAAGTTCCTACTCTTTGTTGAATTTTTTCGAAGATCTTATTCGTCGATCGAAAGAGAATGCTTTGCTCTATCAAAGCGTGGGATTCTTGCTGACTTTTATCAATTTTTGTTATTTTATATTCAAAAAAGAGAAACATGACCCCTACCAACCTCTGGACACTTCGCTTTAATGCTCTAAAAATTGAGGAAAATCAAAACGAACAAAAAAAAACCCAACACACATGCAGGTAGAGCAAATCATAATCTTGGGAATGATGTGTGAACTGCGCAAAAAATCTCATATGTAATCTCTTGGGAAGGACCGCACTGAAGTTCCAGATTTTCTCGAAAAATCCACTGCTGAGCAAACGAAATGAGCGCGTGCCGACTACTAGCGAATCTCTGCCGTCGCTTCTCATTGCGCACTGTGAAACAACCAGTCGGCGATGTGCACGTGAGGGATAGCTCATATCCTCACGTTAGAACCGCTAGAGCAGCTAGGGCGTTTAGTCGACCGAATCGCGATTCGTCGGCCTCCCGCCACATTTACGCCTCCCGTGACAACGGAGCTGTCGAAGGCCCGGTTAGAAGATCCACCTAAGAGCAACCTGTGCATTGGCACAACACCGATGCAACTATCGACGCCGAGACTACAAGAAGGAGAATCTGGGCATTGGCCTTTACAGTGTTTGTTTTTGCTCGTCCGCCCTGTTAATACATTAGATTAACAGGTTTATTAAGTACTAATACCACAAAATACAACAATCTGACTCTCGTAAAGTAAGCTTATGTCGAGCGTTAGGAGAACTCTAATTCGAGGATACACGTTATCAAATGGACGGATAATGGATTTCGGTCTTCGGTAGAGCGGCTTCCAACTTCCTCAGCACATTTTCGCGACCATGTACCGCTTTCAAGTTACGCAGAAGAAGAGTCTTCAGTCCACTGAAAGCAGTATCATCCATAATCACCATTAAAATGTGGACAATAATACCAACCTTCGGTAAAAAAAAAACTACAAAAGCGGTCAATATACAGCAGAAGAAGAAATTGATTTTTCTACATGAATTTGAAAGAAATCTGAAGAAACAAATGATGGACACATCTTCGTCCATTGAACTAACAAACTAAGGCCTTGTTTAGTGTGCGCGCGACGCGCGACGCGATGACATGTGTAGCGGCCGAATTGATCAGTCGCGTCGCTCGATCAATTTGGCCACTACGCATGCATCGCGTCGCGCGTCGCGTGCACACTAAACAAGGCCTAGCGCGAAAGAACCACCTTCGTGCATTTCGAAGAGCTCTATGAATCTCGTGCCCACCCGAAGTTGCGTTTACATGAACTCCCACCACCTTAGGGTTACAGATGAGGCTCTGACACCTGTCTTCCCGTTGATCATCGAGTTGCTCGAGCGAGCGCCAGCAACGTGTCCATGAGGGCTCCATCTCTTCGAGGAATACGAAGACCGTCATATCCCTTGTTAAGGGCTTTCACGAAGAAGACTAAACAAAACAGTGATGGGTGCCAGGGATGGGCAGAATTTCTGTTATCTGTTTTCTGATTTTCTGGCCATTTTGGGCAATTTTTTCTGTTTTCTGTTTTCTGGGAAAACGGCTAAAAATGGGTCAGAAAA
This sequence comes from Heligmosomoides polygyrus polygyrus, assembly GCA_947396885.1. NCBI lineage: Eukaryota > Metazoa > Nematoda > Chromadorea > Rhabditida > Heligmosomidae > Heligmosomoides > Heligmosomoides polygyrus. The sequence continues at coordinate 38,552,988 of OX377204.1, forward strand.
CAGAAAATAGAGCAGCGAACAAAATCATATCATGGAAATCCAGCAAAAAGAGTCCAAACTGCATCATAGAATCATGAGTTTCACTTCAAAATAGTGTTTCTAGAGTATTTAAAATGGGAGGCATGTGGCGTTTTTGGGGCGTGCTTTTGTAGTAATTGCGCCATATACTCATGAACTATGCCGCTTTGTCTGCTAAATTGATCGTGTAAGTGCAACAAAAAGAAACAGGGAGTTCTAGAACCTTTAGCGAGCTGCTTTCTTAACTCTGAACATTGCTGAGCTTTTAATTGTCAAAAATTAGAGACCGCAAAGTTTTAGTTAGCTTTGATTTTCCTGATGTAGTGGTGATACGTGGAATTTTCATGGATCACCTCTATCACCTGTCGTCCCGTTGATCATCGACTTGCTCGATCGGGCGCCAGCAGCGTCTCCATTCGTCGCTGTCGCGTGCCAGAGCTCCAATGGATCTTTCTCGCTCGAGACGAAAAGCGTCATTTCGGCCGTTCAGGCTTTCACGAAGAAGTCCGACCAACGCGTTGGTAGGCGTCCTGGTCTTCTCTTGACATCCCGCGGAATCCAGTCGGCAACGGCTCTCGTCCAACGGGTGTCTGCGAACTAGGTGGCTGGCCCAACTAGTTTTCGACAACTTGGCCCACGCAACAGCGTCTCTGATCTTCGAATGTTGGAAGCTCGGAACTCCGGAGGCCTTCTCTCACTTGCGTGAGTCGTGTCACTCCGAGCATCGTCCTCTCGATTCCACGCTGCGCGACGCTGATCGCATGTTCATCCTTCTTCCTGAGGCGCAGGTTAACGCAGGACAACTGTGGAGTCGAAGAAGTGGGCACGGAGTCGGACGTTCTTCGTCTTCTTCACGATTCTTCGACCACTTGAAAGCTCCCCAAGCCGCTCGTTTCCTCCTGCTCAGCTCTGGCGCTAGGTCGTTGGCCACGTTGACTTCACGATCCAGATACATGTAGCTGGAGCATTCGGAGATGTTCGTTCCGTTGAGTGACAATGGGACATCAGAAACCCATCCGTTCCTCATGAACATCGTCTGCGTAAGATTCAGTTGCAGTCCAACGTTCCCACATACACGACCGAAGTCGGCCAGCATTGGCTGATGCTCGATTTTGGATGATGCAGATGCCGACTGTCGTCTTTCACTATCATGTCTTCTCGTTCTAGTTCGTTTATGACGTTTTTGAGGGAGGCGCTGGAGAGATTTGGGGATATGGCACTCCATTGCCGAACATCCCTCTTCACGTTGATGACGACGTTGTTGTAAAACGGTGAAATCTTGGTCTTGAATCCACTGATGATCTCTCGATGATGTACTGAGTAGGAACGCCCTGAGTGAGCAGGGCTTCGACGACCGCTTCAGTTTCGACGAAGTCTTCGATGAGTACTTCGATGAGCTTCGCAATGGTGTGTATGCCGTCGATCATGCTGAATCCTCTCCAAAATCCTACTTGTTCGCATGGTTGTCCTTCGTACAGCGTTCGGCTGATCTTATTCAGGATGACCGAGTGAACAGCTTGTAGACTACGGACAGCAGGCAGATCGGGCGATAATTGCCAATGTCGTGCACGCCTCCCTTCTTGTACAGCATGAAATCTCGTATTGCTCTGTGAAATATCAAGCCAGTACACGACGTATTTAGTCTGCAAAGGAGTTATTAGGTGCTGTAAAGTGCATTAGTGTGTTGCCCAGGGAATTTTCAGCTACGTGGAAACTAGGCCATTTACAAGGAAAGGTATTCTCGAGACGAACTTGGAATACAGATGCTGGCGCAACCGCGCAACCAGTATTACTCAACGAATCTCTGCACAGCTTTAGAGTATGTTGAGAGTGGTCTATAAACATAAACAATGGAGTTGAAGCATACAAACAGTGGTCAATGAGGCTTCATCGTGTTCGGTAATCTGAAAGGCCAGTTTCTTACCAGTGGGACCATTTCCTAGGAACTATCAGTCATGATTTACAATTTGCTGATTGTGTTGAATTTGGAGTGTATTAGAAATTTTTATAAACGCTTGAAAGTTAAAACGCTGGCCCACGACTACATTACTAATCATACAAATGCATGTGCTGCTGGAAAAATGGATCTTTGGTTAGAATAATTAGGCCGTATGAATTATTCGAAATTTTCTGTTTTTTTTTTTGTTTTCTGGGAAATTTTTCAAAATTTCCACCCATCTCTGATGGGTGTCCTGGTGTTCTTTTGACAGCCTGCAGATCGAAGCGCAAGGCGAATCCAGGCAGTGACGGCTTTCGTCTAGCAGGTATCCCTCAAGCGCAATACATGGCCGGCCCACCTAATTTTTGACGAACTAACTCGACTGACGAATCTTTTATCTTCAAACACCGATGAACCTCGGAACTTCGGCGGCCTTCTCTCACTTGCGTGAGTGGTGTCACTCCGAGCACCGTCCTTTCGATTTCAAGCTGCGCGACGCTGATCGCGTGTTCATCCTGCTTTCGCATGGCCCAGGCCTCTGAGGAGCATGTTAGGGCAGGAAGAACAATGGAGTAAAATAGGTGGGCATGGAGCCGGACGTTCTTCGTCTCCCTCACGACATCCCGACGCCCTTGAAGCTCCCGAAGCCGTTCGTTCCATACAAAACGATCGAAGTCGGCCAACGTTCACTTCGCCAGCTAATGCTAGGTGTTGTGAGTACGGTGTTGTCGTCAGCGAGTAAAAGATTGTACAGTTGCCTGCCGTCGATCCTTACTCCCTCTCATCCCAGGTCTCGTATGACGTTTTCGATGGTGGTGTTGGATATGGCAAACCATTTTAGAGCGCCTCTATTACGCAGGCGACGAGTCGTTGTTGAATGGTACGACCTTCCTCGTCAATCAACAGCACAACTCCCGAAGTGTTTCGACGTTCATACTAGGAACACCCAGTGTAAGCAGAGTTTTGATGACCGTTTCAACTTCGACAAAGCCAGAAGCAATGGAAAGGAGCGAGAAGATCTCATGTGAAGCAAAAGGATGGCTTGTACCCTTGCGATACTTCCATGAGCTTCGTAACGGTGAGCGGGTAGTTGAACGTTCTGAACTCTGTTGCACCGATTTGCGATCCAAACCCTAAGGCCGGGGGCATACTTCCATCGCCGCGATGCCATCGCGGCGCTCAGTTCATGACCATTCCGCCGCACGCGGCCGAATAGTCAAAGGAAACTTCGCTGCGGCCGCCGTAACAGTGGCGGTCGACATGCGCGACGGCTTCCCGCGCCCATCGCGGGTATGGCATACTTTTTCGCGCCGCGCGCGGTGTTTAGCGTTGGTCCTAGACGGATCGCCGTCGCGTTCCCTTGCAGAGCGATGGGCGATGCGACGGGCACAGAGAAATTCAAATTCTTTCGCGTCGCTCTGCAAAACTCATCGCCGCGACTCCATCGCGGCGACCGGAAGTATGCACGAGGCCTAACGCAAGGCGGGACTCGAATCCGCACCTCCTGCTGACCGGGCGGGAATGTCTCTCGCCATTACACCACGGCCGCCGTTTGATCGAACGCAACATTCACACCTCGTAAGACTCGTCAGCACACACTCCTATATCAGCGGCCGGCCAGCTCATCCCGATTGGGTTTGATCGCAGCCAAACACCGTTGTAACAGCTTACAGCCTCAATATCAGCCACTTGAGGCTTTAAAAAAACTGGCTTGAATCATTTCGTTCTGAATTCATTCTTCTGTTTGCATGACTGCCCCTCGTCCAAGGTTCGGCGATCCTATTCAGGATGATTCGAGTGAACTGCTTGCAGACTACGTGCAGCAGGCAGATCGGGACATTGTTGCCGATGTCGCGAAAGTCTCCCTTCTTGTACTGCAAGACGACCCTGGTCTTCCACTGGGATAGAACCTTGCCTTCCGACAGGTAGCGTGTGAAAGGTCGTGCCACGGTGTTGATGAGCGTTGGCTCTTCAACACTTCAGGTGTTGGGGTCTCACCCTGTCGGCACAGGTGCTGTACGTTTCGTCATCGACGACATGGATCTCGGAAGAGAGAACAGAGGGGACGGCGCACCCATCCTGCGAAAGATGGCATAGAGTCAGGGACGTGGCTGTCGAAGAGATCGGACTAGAAGTCGTGAATGACCTCCTCCATGGTCCTTCTGGAAGAAGTCACGGTTCCATCAGGATGTCGGAGAGCGGTCACATTTGTCTTGAAGTTGGTGAAGTTCCGGCGGCCATTGCGAATGCTCAATACTGCCTCTGCAGTTTCAGCCAACACTTCCGCCGTTCTCTCTTTAGGATCCTCCCTTACCGCTGATCTGCGCAGCTTCACAAGCTCGGACGTCAGTTGATAGTTGCCTGACGCTCCTTCTGCTCCACGCTGGCGTATCAGCTCGAGAGCTCGATCTCGAAAGTTTCCGGAGACAGACGTCTCTTGGTAGTCTTCAAGCGCTCGGCTCCTTTAAAACCATCGCGGAGATGGTACACGGCGCGGTCATATTCTTCGTCAACGTTGTTCATGAAGGTATCTTCCCAAATTTCCCCAAAGGCGCGCAAGAGAGGTATAAAGGCCCATTTTTTTTCTTTTCTCTTTTCTTCACTGCCGCTTCGGGACGCCTGTTCTTGAATTTCGCGGTCTCTGCTTGACGCCAAAAGCAGTATCTTGCGCGATGGAGGAGGTGATCCGGTCCCTTATAGAGAGTGTCTCAAAAAAGTATGCACTTTTTAAAAGATGATAACTTTGCTCACAGTAAATGCACTGAAGAAGTTAAAGTTCATATGAAAGCTTAGGAAAATAGAAAGGATCTGAAAATTTGAAGCCTTGCATTTTACACTCGATTGATTGACTTTCGCTCGAATACTTGTTATAATTTACAAAGTCGTCCTCTTGATTGATTTGTGCCTCTTTTAAGGTATAAAACTTAAAAACACATTATGGCTTGCGAAGAATGCAGGGTATACAAAAAACCGCAGGTACTATTTGAAAGGTTCTGGCTTTGTTGCTAATGAAGCTTTTAATGCTGTTTGAGACTCATATGAAAGCAGAAGACAACGAGATTTCTGTCGCATGGAAAAAGTCAAGATTGTTCTGCCACACCTTGTAGAAGGAGGCCTACAAGGTGTGGGAGAAGACGAGGGCACCCGAGCATCTCACAGCCTACAGCAAGCTGAAGAGGCTGGCAAAAACAGCTGTAGCGGAGGCAAAGAACGCGGAAATCGATGCCATGTACGAGAAACTAGACGGGGCAGAGGGAGAGAAGTTCGCCATCCGCCTGGCCAAGGCGCGTCATAGAGCTAGCCTCGACGTTCGAGTAGTGAACACTGTGAAGAGTGCTGACGGTAGGGTGTTACGGAAGCCGGTCGAGGTCAGAGAGAGATGGGAGGAGTACTTCCAGGAACTCCTGAACGAGGAGTTCCCTCGTCGGGAGGCCGAGAAAGAACAACCAACGGATGGACCCATCCCACCCTGGACGCAAGAAGAGGTTCGCAAGGCCATAGGGAAGATGAAACTCGGAAAGGCAGGAGGGCCTGACGGTGTGCCAGTTGAGGCTTGGAAGGTGCTCGGGGACCTCGGAATCAACTGGCGGACGCAGTTCCTCAACAGAATGACGAAAGAAGGTAAGATGTCGGATGACTGGAGGAACAGCACCAAAGTCCCCATCTTCAAGCAGAAGGGAGACGCTTCCGAATGCTCCAACTACCGAGGGATCAAACTGATCTCACACACGATGAAGATCTACGAACGACTGGTCGACTCAAGGCTGAGGGAGATGGTACCCATCTCCCAGGTGCAGTGGGGCTTCACACCTGCACCACAGACGCCATCTTCATCGCTCGTCAGGTGATGGAGAAATATCGGGAGAAACGAAAACCCTGCTACCTGGCATTCCTGGACCTGGAGAAGGCCTACGACAGGCTAGCTCGGGCCGTAATCTGGAATGCCCTTCGAGGGAGGGGTGTCCCACAACGTCTGATCACGGTCATAAGGGACATGTACGAGGGCTCGAAAGCGGCGATACGAGCTCCACACGGGGTGACAAGGAAAGTGGACATCACAGTGGGGGTACACCAAGGGTCAAGCTCTGAGCGCGTTCCTCTTCCTGCTGACACTTGACTCTATAGTGAACCACCTTGAGGAAGGCCCTCTCAGAACGATCCTCTACGCGAACGACATCGCCCTAGTAGCCGACAACCAGGAGGAGCTGGAGGAGAAGGTGCAGCTGTGGCAGAGAGCCCTCGCAGACAACGGCGTGCGGCTGAACATGAAGAAGACGAAGTTCATCAGCTCGGAGCAGTGCGCTGGATCGATCCTAGACTGCCAAAGGGTAACGATCGAGAAGGTGGAAGAATTCCGCTACCTCGGAAGTGACCTATCCGAGGAAGGAAGTGTGGACCAGGCGGTCAGGGGACGGATAAACGCAGCCTGGCTCAAGTGGAGGGAGTCCATAGGGATCCCCTGCGACCGTAGATGCTCCAGAACGCTCGAAGGCGAGGTCTATAGAACAGTTGTGAGACCTGCCCTCCTCTACGGCAGCGAGTGCTGGGCCCTGGGTAAGGCGCAGGAGCGGCAACTGCACGCGGTGGAGATGAGGATGCTGAGGTGGGCATGTGGATGGACCCGTCGGGACAGGGTGCGAAACGAGGATGTTAGGGCAGTGATGAAGACAGCCCCGATCGAGCTGAAGATGAGAGAGCAGCGCCTGAGGTGGTATGGACACGTCCTCAGAAGACCAGAGGATCACCCCACAAGGTTGGCCCTAGATTTCGATTTCGACTACTTGGCCACATTAACCTGTGCTATGCATTTTTTAATGCTCAGAGTTTAACAAACACGTGAAAGACATGTGACATGTGAGTTTTTTGATTGCACAATTTATCGCTCTCGACCCTCTCTACATATCTGAGCCTATAGCAAATCATGCCTGGCTCTAAGCTTTCCTTCGAGAAGTTTATGCTGAAGTGCTGCTGAAGTTCGAAAACATCGTCGAAGCGAAGAGGCATTCAGCGAGTAGTTCTCGTTAATGTGGCCAACTAGTAACAATATTGTAGCAAGCATTCAGCCCCCACAATCAATCGCGTCTGAAATGCGAGGTTTCAGACGAACCCATGGCGCAACCTCGACTACTTGCACACCACAGAAATGGCAATATTAGAAGTTTTCTAATAGTTCCTGCATTTTTAGGATACCCTGCATTTTTTGCAAGCTGTAGTATGTTTTTAAGTTTCTTAAAAGAAATCGACACGGCACTTTGTGGAGAAATTATAACAAGTATTCGAACGAAAGTCAATCAATTGAGTGTAAAATGAAAGGTTTCAGACGATGCGTGGCGTAGTCCATACCGTTCATGTGTCAGAAAATCTCTATTTTCCTAAACTTTCATAAGCGCCTTTATTTTCTTCAATACCTTCACTGTGAGCAAAGTTATCACCTTTCAAACATTATATATTTTTCGAGACACCCTGTCGAACCTATTGACAACGGAGACGCACACAATACCGGCAACACTTGCGGTTGAAGATGATGTGGGCGATCTTGTTGAGGAACTGGCCATCGAGGGATTTCCATGTCCATCGTAGGGCGAAAGGTTTCCGCAACCTACGATGGACATGGAAAGTTTTCATGAATGGTTTTGATCGATATAATGAACTCAGAGAGCTCGTTCCATTCCAAGCCTTGGCTTCCGATGTTAAGTTCTTCTGACGACCTTCGTGGCCCGATCTTGGCGTTGAATTCGCCGACGAGCACCTCGAAAGTGTGACCTTCCTCATAGAACTTCTCCAAGTACACGTAGAAGGCTTCAACCTCTTCGTCGTCGTAGTCGGACGTTGGGGCATACGCGACGAACACAGTCAAAGCTGGCACGGAGCCACATCGCTTCAGTTGCAGACGTCCGATTCGGCTTGTCAGAGACTCGTACGAATCGATGGTCATGGCCAAGTGCGTGTTGGCGAGAACACCAACGCCGCCTACTCCCCTGGTGTCGCATGTTCCGAGGAACAGTTCTGTGGGAGGTGGCGTCTTCTCTCATCTGTTAGTCCGATAACGTCGTACTTCATCTTCCTGGCCTCCATCACCAGGTCATAGACAGACATTTTCGATGCGTTGTAAGTACAGATAGTCATCCCAGTCCTCAATTCGCGCTGTTTGCTAGGCCATGGGAATTGAGCAGCCTCTCCATAGTCGTCCTAATCATCGTTGCAGAAATGTGGGATCTTTCGGGGTCAGGGGTACGAGGATCTTTAATACTGCTGTGTTCGATTGGAGTAGAACACGGGTTCCCATTTAGGCTGTCGTGTGGGTGAAGTATTACGGGCAGCCATCCAGACTGCCCCAAGGGACGGGGCGAGATTTTTCAGGCGGCCTCTAATCGCCCCTCAATGTGCTCCTAGTATACCGAGTGCCACCGTTTCACGGGCTGATGAGCAGGGTACGAGCGGCGCAGAAGCGAACACATCCATGCACTCTGTGCATGTACACGCCAGGCCCACACAGAAAGTGTGAGCCGGGCCGACACAGCTGGTGCAAGGAGCCTTCTTATATTCTCCCTGCGTCTCTGGACAGTACACGGTGGCATTTGGTTTGCGATTCATTCCCCTATCCACCACCGGGGACGCGCAACAACCGATGCCTCCTCCAACTGCGCTACGACGCGCCAAAGGATCAGGAGAAATGGTGGTAGATAATATAATAATTCGGCTCAACTTTAACTCTTCGTTTAAAGCAGAGAAATGGTGCAAGCAAACTCCGTTCTCAGCAATTTCAGATCAAACTCATTCGGTGCATATGAAATTCGAGTTTTTTGTTTAAAAAATGCAGCATATTTTCTGCGCATCAGGGCTAATTCATTGTGTGGCGCCATCCGACTATAGTGTTTGCAGAGATATGGCGAAAACGTTATGTAGCCAATCAGATAGTTATGTAGGCAATCTAAAAACACCCTTCCCCCGGAAGGGCGCTATGTCATTCAGCAGAGGTCCGCCGTCGCATTCCGTGGCGCATACGCGTGGTGTATAGACCTTGGTCGTAGAATGTACTGCTGGTGAGCGAAGTGCAACAAATGATTGCGATAACGATATCTACGCCTTGCCGGCTTAGATAGGCAAGGTATTGTTCATCCACTGCCGAATCTGACTCTGAAGCTGTCATACTTTTCTCCCATCAGGTGAGCCTCCTAATCTTTCTTCCTTCTATCCCCAGCTCAGCTAACCGCGGGGAATTCTTTATGCCACGTTGGAGTTGATTCCAGGGGCCGGATTCACCAACGACTTACGTAACTTTAACGAGGAGTTGTAAGGAGAAGCTCAGATAACGCTGCTTATCGCTCACCATATCGCTTGATAAGCCATATTAACGCGGCTTATCGCTCACCATGTCGCTTGATAAGCTTACAATTCTCCGTTAAAGTTATGATGAATCTGACCCCAGGTGAAATGTCAGCAGCTGAAAAGCCTACAGTGCATGACGTTATTCGGTTCGAAGGGGAGATGGATCGGTTGATCTCCGAACAATTCGACAAGTTTTTAATTTTATTTCGTTGGATTTCATGATTCCGGAGAAAGGATGTGTTTTTAAATTTCTTATATATTAGGTTGACCATAAATTTTGCAACATTTCTGTTTTTTTCTGAAATTCAATTAAACCCGCTGAAGCATTATATTCTGTTTGGAAACTTGTCTCCTAGCTATGACTTTGAGTTATAAATTGTTAATTTTCCTTCCGTTCTTGAAAAGTTTTATTTATTAGAATGATGACCACTCAAACCTTGTTTCCTAGCTATGACTTTGAGTTATAAATCGTTAATTTTCCTTCCGTTCTTGAAAAGTTTTATTCGTTAGAATGATGACACTCAAAGTGAAAAGATGTGTGATTTCATTTTTAATTAGTTAAAGCTCGGCAGCAACCCAGCGACAGGGGTCAGGCACATACAAGAAGTCGCTGGCAAGTTCATTCCCAACGGAATAAATTATTGGAGTTGGCATCAGCAGTTACTTTCCGCCCAGAGGGCAACAACGCAAACCACTCTCGGGAAGATCAACTGCTGTAAACAAAAGGTGCCTGCGCGAATCCATCGAGTCGAATTCTTGTCAAACCACAACAGGGCTGATCGCTGGTCTCCACAACTCCCAATGAACCACTGCTCGTCATCAATCCTTGAAAAGGATATGCTTCTCTAAAACTGTGAAGTCGAAAAGCAAGAGCTGGAACGCAACGAGCTGGGTGTTCTGACGGCAAAACCAGAGCTCCAGCGAAAGAAAAAGAAGGTCCTGCTGTGCGTTTAGTGGGTGCGTAGTGGTCCAGTGCACCGGGAAATGCTCCATGTAGTCAAACCATCCTCGACGCTTGCTTTTGCCAACAACTCGACTAGATCCAGCAAAAATTAGTGGAGAAAAAAGTCGATACGAGCCAATGTTTCATCCACCAGGACAACAACCGACCGCTTACGGCACTTCAGACGCTGGCAACAAATCTAATAATTTGGCTGGAGCAAAATGAAGCAGCCACCATACACTCCGGACATTGCGCCGCCTGACTGCCATCTGCTTCGGTCGATGGATCACTTCCTCCACGGTAGGCGCTTCGCCGTAGTCGATGAGGTCACGGCGGTTATACACGACTTCTTCAGGTCGAAACTGACCAATTTCGACAGAGACGTAATCCACTCAATTCATGAGAAGTAGAAGAAACTTATTGAGAATAAAATTACTTCATTTAAGTCAATCATTGCTTTTGTGGTATGATCTTATTTTTGTTGGAAGACAAATTTTATTGCAAAATTTATGGCTCCACCTAATAAATATCTAGTTGGCTATATAATTTTTTCGCCTAATCTCTGCACGCACCATAGTTGGATAGCGCCCAGTGTGTTAAATCTTTTATGCTTCTTTCTATATAGAAGATATAGAAGACAGAAGTCTATGAAGCTGAGAAGTAGCGCAGCCATTCGTGTTATATGATTATATGAAGCGAACGGTAGGCCATTTTGGACCACTTCGCAATTTGCCTCAGCTTCGAGAGAGTTGCATGACAATCGCAGTGAAGACACTGCTTAATAGCATAGCTTGCTCGCAGGAGCTCGTATTCTTCAGAGAAGTTGCCACAGGCGACAACGTGCTTTCCTTACCTGCATTTCTCCAGGTGAACCAATCCGAATTCAGTGATCCTCCTGCACCCATCAATCTCAAGGAAGCCCAGACGAGTTCCGACAGCGTTTGCCATATACTCCAATCCGAAGTCATGGAGGTTGTCGCAGCGAATAAACCGCACCTCTTGGATTCCTTGCAGACCATCTAAAGTGTGATTTTGAAGTTATCAAAACCAATTCGACTAAAATGACTTTGGGGAAATACATTCCCATTCTGCCTGAGTTCATGGAGCAGGAAGAATAAGAGGATAAGAAATTAAAGGTTCGGTATTATTCAATTCATGTGTGGATGTACCACCTCTTCTTCTTCTACGATATGTGGGAGCAGGTTGGAGACGTATTTTGCCTATGCCATCAGTTGCGATAGAAATCCGATGAACAAGGCATGTTTCATCCCCACGAAACTGGTACCAACTCACCTAGCGTGGGATCGAACCTTGGTTGGCCCGGACGGGATGCAAACCCTGGGTCGATTTGAAGTAACGAGAACCGTTTACTCCGCATGCGTTTCACGCACCACTAAGAGTGCGCAGATATTCGCATATAGCTTTCTTACCGAACGTTGACAACCGGTCACGATTCATCTGCTTTGTCTTCTTCAGAAAGGTGCAGACATTCTGGTGGAAATTATAGCTGAGACGTGAATGTGTGTGCGTTATGTAACGACTAAGGCTGTCACAATTTTTGACTTCTACCAAGAAAGGCCCATCCCTATGGACACATTCTCGAAAGGCCAGTAGCAGTTGCGCTTACTGACGAGCTTCCGCTGGATGAGGAGATCACTGCCAAAAGATTCTGAATCTGGCCGTGCAGCGTTTCCACGAAACTCTCGCCTCCCTCTCATAGTTTCGGGTAACACATGAAACATTGCCTCGCCAACTAACCTGCCAACCTGACGGCTATAAAAGACTCGACACGACCTTTAGTGCATGGACTGTGTCACGAATTCCAGTGGATTATATTTTTTTGCTGTTTCGGTGGCTTTATAAATCTATTTCCCCGTACCGCTTGGGATCTTAGGGAAAATTGTGCTCGGAAATGTCGCTTGTTATGCTGCTGAGCTGTTATTATGTATGTGATTAGCAGCAGGCTGATTCCAACCTAAGTTTTGTTGTTTGTTTGTTTTTTTTCCATACCGCAATTTTTTACCGAGCTCACCTGCATTGTTGTCAGCTACATGTTGTGATATAAGCGCATCATAGGAGGAACAATTGAGCTCAATTGAATCATTGGAGGATCCATAGATTCCCCATGGATTCAAGCGTTCAGGCCTTTTTTAATTAATATAATTTAGTGTTGCTATGGTCAGTTTAGCCAAGTTATTATCAGGGATGTTTAGTGCCGAACGCTTGTTAATCTAATACATTTAATAGTTTTTTTATTGAATTATATTATCCTATTTTTAGATAGTTACGCTTCCTAGCGCTTCCTAGCAGCTGTCTACGTGGCGTTGCTGAATCTTCTTGGCTTATGAACTATTTTGAACCTTTGTGCTAGGTAAATTACGTACGGCGATTCATAGGGCCACAGTTGCCATGTACCAATATATTCTACAGCCGCTTGGAATCGTTAACATACTATTGAATGTCTCTTCTATTGGGCTGTCTAGGGGGCGTGCTTTTCGTTGGCCCTCGCCGACATGCGCCCTGCACATAGGGCTGGTTTACCTAATGGTAAACCAGTAGTCTACAAACTTCCAACGGTGGCCTTAAATCTACTGTTAAGTCTTTCAAAAAACCGGGTTTTTTTCACACATCCATCCTTCCGCACTAGGCACCTCCGACTCGCCCCTTTTCTCTTTTGGAGTTTGTAGTCAGTATTTACAGTAATGATAGGTGGACGACGTTTATTTCCATGGAAAACCTGCCCCTAGATTAGCTTGAGAATGTTCTTCTGCTGTTTTTCTTATACGACGCGTCTTATGACGTATTCAGTAAATAAACAAATAAATAGAAGGATAAGTCACAAAATGCAAAACAGCAGCACCAATGGGGACCAAACCCTTCATCGTCTTCCTGCAAGGCGAGAACACTATCACTGTGCCGCCGCCCCAACTGGTGCCATGCTAATGGCTGCGCTGATTATGCAACGCTCCGCCCATCGCTTGATTAGTGCAGGCGACACAGAGTCGGAGAAGTGGCGTTCTACCCCCGCCCTTTAAATAGAGGCGTGGCAAATGTCTGCGTCTCCACTACTTCGTAAGCCCGCCACTGGACTCTCGAGAAAGCCTAGGGGGATGGGGGTGGGCGGGCCAGGGGGACGATGGTGTAGAACGCTTGACCCCCCATACAGTCGCCAACTCGGACTTTCACCGGTCAGTTTTCGCTTAGGAGATCCATGAAGGGTACGTCTGTGTTTAAAGCCCTTTCACATGGCATAGGCGTTGTCCAGAAGTTCCATGGAAAGCTGGAGGCATTCCTTGGTCAGTGCAACTCCTAGTTTTGATGTCCTTCCTGTCATATGCGTGAGTCGCGATACTTCGAGCATCGTGCTCTCGATCCCTCGATGTGCGCTGCTGCCAAATTTAATCCTGCTTTCGCGGTGCCTAGGTTTTTGAGCCGAATATTAGTGCAGAATGATTGGTGTACCGAATGCGTGAGTACAGGGCCTGACGTCCTTCATCATCACCTTCTTCAGCGCTTCTGAATGCACCCAAAACCGCTCGCTTCTTCCTACCAAATACTACAACTACGTCGTTCTCAAATTTACGATGAATTCTGTGCGCGAAGAGCTGTGTTAGAAACAAATGTTCTCTTCTCAGAGTTTTGCAAGAGGAGCTGGTCACGTATTAGTGGCAGACGTTGATGAGAAGCTATGGAGCTATGGTATGGAACTAAACACCCGGTAAACCACTGAGAGGACGCCATCCCATAGGAATTCCTTTGTGTTCACATGGTACATCAAACAAAGAAAGAAAGAAGTGACCAGCTCCTTCTGCACCAAAAATTTGTCAACACGTTCCACTGTGTTACCGGTCAGAACCTCGTGTTGCTCCATGAACACTAACGACCATATATAACATTCTTGACTGCTAAGTATCATATTTACCAAGGTTTTATTACAGAATATTTGTTTGTTGCTCTAGAGATTTTCAGCAAGGCCACTTGTTGGAAAACTACGGTGAGGAGTTGGGAGTATAACACATGGTGCAGCATGAAATGCTCTGCAGCCCTCCGCACAGCTTTAAAGCATTTTGCGAGAGTGTCTCTCATCAAAACTCATCCAACTGGTCGAAATGGTTTGAAACGTGCCGACAGCGGTGAATCAGCCTCCTCTCATTTAGTCACTTTAAAAGGCCAGTTGCTTATCAGCGGGACCATTAATCTAGCGAATCACCTCACTTGCACTTATACGTACATAAAGTGTGCGCTTCCACAGTGATCCATAAACCACGTACTTATTTAAATTTGAATTTGACAGGTCGTCCATTTATAAACATCTCTTGTACCGCCTCATGAGCTCCAACTTTTGAAGAATCAATGTTTTACAACAAGACCGCAGTATTACGGTTATTGATGTGACAATTAGATTAATAGCTATAAAAGGAAGGTGGTATGTAATTTTGCATACCTAAAATATCATGGTCGCCTAGAATCTCTAAGTTAAGGCCTAATTATCTACCAATTTGGGTGAATTTAAAAGCTAAATAGTACAGGAATTTACATAAACAGTGTAGGTATTTATATAAACAACAGCATGTCCGCTTCTCTACGACATTTCTAGTCATACGAAAGCATTTGTTACAGCAAAAATGGGTGCAACCCCTATCGCGGGAGGGGGGCAGTCAATTTCAATTTTTAAAGTAATGCAACATGCACGGCAACATATTCCAATACCAAAATAGGCTTTCTAATTTGCTTTCCTAATCGGGGGGGGGGAGAGAAAGTAATGGAAACAGTAAATTGAACAGAACCCTGGAACAATTACAGTACTATAAAACCGCAAAAACTCGTTAAAGCAATTTTATTACCTCAATCATTTATTGGATAGCGTTTTGCTATTTCTTTCCAAGCAAATAGTTTTGGGTCGCAACAGTGCTGCCACTTCCACAGTGCTTCGAAGGAGTTGTCGTCCCATAGGGGTCCCTTCAGCCCGTTTTTCATTCTTATGGCTCTATTTAAATGAGACCACGTATTTTCGATTAACTGACTGTGGACACCAGTGGACGGAGCCACAAACTCTTCGTTATGGTCCACAGTATAATGAGTGAAACCAAGGCTTTTCAAGTTCGAATAACCTTTCCAGGAGTCGATATAGATGATGTGCCAGGATGTACTTGCTTAGTTATAATTCCATGCAATGTAGCGCTATCACGAGTAGGTGTAATTTCTATGAAGACTTTCTTTGAAGTAGTACCTATACCTCCTACTAGCCAACTATCTCTATATCCGTGAACCATTGGTCCCATTGTGTCATCGCGTTCTTGCCGACCTCCCAATGGTGAGCTCTAGTTTCTTCTAGTTTGCCGAGGTCGTCCAACATCATTGATGCCAAAAAATGGATTTCCTAGAGCCGGCTAGCCATTCGAAAAAGGTCTCCCTCAGGTAGCTTATTTTATATGGATCTCCTGGTTTTCGACAACTTCTTCGAAAGCACTCGAATATCATGCGTACGGTCTGACCAACTCGTCCAGTTTGCAGGGTTATTGAGCGTGGATTAAGACAGCTGACACTTCCTGGTTTTCCATAGTAATCCTTTGTCGGTGAGGTAGCCATCGAATTCATCACTCGACATACGATCTATCTCCCCCCAGTTGGGAATAAGGGCAAAATTCTTCAGTGACTCAAGTGACTGCGATCAGTCATCTGGAAAAATTCTATGGATTTCTTTGTTTATTTTAATTTTTATAAAATTGTTCGCATTGTCACATTGATCAAACCCTCCACCCAGCCTCCCCCCCCCACACACACTGATTCGAGATTCATCGAGAATCTACTGACTGCCTTATACACATAAACCATTCAGTATATTCTCTTGGAATGATTGTTCACATTGTCGCATTGATCAAACCCACCACCTTCCCTCCCTCCCCCCCCCCCCCCCCCCCACACACACATACACACATCCGCGATTCATCGGGCATCTACTGACTGCCTTATACACATAAGGCAGCAGGAAAAAATAAAGGAGCTCGAGAACCAGGTCGACTGTCTCGAGAAAGAGAAGGAAGCAAATTAGGTCTGGGAACTACCCGCAGACGATCAAGCATATGGGGAGCGGATCACTGAAGAGGTGAATATCCACGAACAGGACGTGGACGATTCGGAGGATCTCGAGTTGAGATCGGAGAACTCCCATGAGGGAGAGGCACAGGAAAAGGAGCGCCATCTAGAAGGCGAAGAAGAACAACGACGTCAGCAGATAAGAGCATGTCTTCAAGCAACAGAACTCTAGCAGCTCGAGGAGAGGGCGAGAGCCATACGAAAGGGATCGAGGTCAATCCCAGAAACGAAGCGCGAATGCCAGTCGTAGTGTGTGTTTTGCAGGAAAACCAATTGCCACTGTTCGGATTCCTGCCCGGTGGTTACGGGTGGCGATGAACGCCATCGAACTGTTACGAAGCGCGGACGATTTCCTCGCTGCATGGAGCATTGTGAACGAAGTGGCTACTGTGTTTGCGTGAACAAGGAATGCTTCTACTGTGCCAAAGCGAAGAACACCGTTTTCGCAGACTGCAAGCCGAAAGATGGCAGACATCATTCCGCGCTATGCGGCATTCCGAGAAGGATACAGGAAGCAAAAAGGGAGTTCGATTGACTGGAAAACGACATCCACCACTGCGGAGCTGGCCCACCTATAATAAAACCTATCATAACACTCTAAGGTGGGCAGGAATGACGGCGAAGCCGTCTTCTTGTGAATTAGTCGACAATGCCGTCCTCTTGTGAATCATTCGTCTATCCTTTTTAATTAATTAATTAATTTATTTATTTATTCAAGCACATAATTGTGTGCTCAATACTAGGCAATATGCGCTGCGCTAGCACATAAATGTGCGTTCAATACTAATTCTTAGAACTACAAAGCTCAGACGGGCGAGAGTGTTGGCAAAGCCGACCCTTTTTAACCCTTCATTTCGCCCCTTTGAGCCCTTCGCGTGACCAAAAGCGTGACCTATCGGCAATCGGTCGGAGGAGCACGTCGACGTTCATGGCAGTGCCGTTTCCTTTGCGTCGCTCGTGTCGACAGCTAACGAGGCCAATCTATAATCGTCAAGGTACTGTGCTGGCGCGAAGCGAATGCCGGTGGAGGGAGCGCACCTAGTTGCCAGCAGTTCAACGACGGTGCGGCGGTTTCGTCTTTCTGGTTACTCGTCTTATTCCATTGTTCATCTTCTCGTGTCTCTTGGCTGGGAATCATGTTAGGTAGCGTATGTCCTCGCTCGGGAGTCACGTTAGGAAGCGCGGGGGGAAGAACTCCAGCATCCCATTCTTTCGTCTATGGGTAGCGAGGTACACGGCTTAAAGGCATTAGTGGGAAGCAAGTCACAATCATGTGGGAGTCTCGTCAGGTTAGTGGTCGCTCGTCGCAACAGGGACTCTTCACGCGAGAAGTCAGGACGTAGTTAGGGTACTCCTCATTAATATCATTGACCTCAGGTATCATAGTTCTTGTTATTATTAATCGTATCGTTATCGTGTTGCTTTAATTTATTAATAAAGGTTTAATTACCCAAATTTGAGGTTTCGAATTGCGGTCTTGGCCGTCATTACTGGCATTATTATCCGCATGGCGTCACTTTGGTGATTTGGCGAGCAAGTGTTACAGCGACACCGCTATTACGAAAACCCTTATGTCTCGG
This sequence comes from Heligmosomoides polygyrus polygyrus, assembly GCA_947396885.1. Lineage (NCBI taxonomy): Eukaryota > Metazoa > Nematoda > Chromadorea > Rhabditida > Heligmosomidae > Heligmosomoides > Heligmosomoides polygyrus. The sequence goes on from OX377204.1 coordinate 38,570,893, forward strand.
CGTGGCTGACGCACTGCCGATGCGGAATGTGCATGCGGCTATACTGACGGTATGGTGGAGTAGACAGGATGTTACAGGAAAATGGAAGTGATAACGAAAGCGGAAAATGCTTCTCGCTAACTCCATGCTACTCACTAATATTGCGTGCTCAGGATTGACTTCAAAAACCAGAAATCATTTAGAAACAAACCAAAGTGGCGGCAGCCGTAACCAGTCACTGATGCATCTACAGCGAGTATGTGGGTAACCTTCACGTTGTCGTTCGGCACTCGAGGATCCAGCTCGGCTGTTCTCTTTATCAGCGCGTTGTAATCGTCGAACGTGTCTTCGATTTTGTCGAACCCGAAACATAATTCTTCTGACTCAAAAATGAGCCCTAACAGACCGAAAGAGAACATCATTTACTTCACGGCTCCTCCACACCGTACAATCCACTCGGCAGCAGCCCGATCGGGACCGACTTCCTTGACACGCGAGACGTCATAACTTAAAATAAAGGCTAAGCGTCAGCGTTAAGGTTGCAACACGCATTCTACTTCTACGGGATGTCGTGGAGGCCATATGAGGCGTATTTGGTCATACAATGACCTGCAGTGGACAGCCGATGGACAAGTCAGCATTTTATCCTTTCCAGGCAAGTCTGGAACCAACTCACTGACCCCGAAACGATGCAAGGTTAGTTGGCTTGGGTGGGAAATCCAAACCAAAAACCCGAGTGCACGCGACAGTCGGCATCTCATCCGACTGCGCTACACGCGCTCCTCCACAGCATGCCGTTTTCTGCCCATCTTTCCAGCATACAGATGGAAAGATGGGCAAAAGTCGCCTGAAAATTGTGCAGACATCAGGACCTCTCAAATCTCAACCAGTAAGTTAAAATACAAATGTGTCGCAGCGCAGAAGAATCAAACCCCCGACTCGTCTCACAGAAGCACACTACCCACTGCGTACCGAACCACTTACAGGCAGTGACATCGAATGTTTATTAAGTCGCTCAACGACAAAGGTGAGATGACGCCAGAAGATCACCAAGAATTACTGTAGGATTCGCTCCCTTTCTGCGAAAGACCGACGCAAAATGAAGCACTTTGAAGAAAGAACACTCCTCCAGAGCAATCTTCCATCATTGACGGCGGGCAGGTAAGAGTAAATGCGGGGAATGCGCAGCGGATCCAGAAATTACTAGGTGCTGTGTGATGCCTGAGAAAAAAAAAAAGAAACAGGGAAGCAATGTGGAAGGCTTGGAATAAACATGGAGTGCCTCAAGGTGAAGCAATTCATTGAAATCCCGCTCTACGACTGTCAGGAAAAAGCCATGCAAGGCACTGGTCGTACCATTGCTCCTTCATAATAGTAAGCGCACTCCTAGGGTAATGCGCAGGAGAGGTACTGACAAGGAAAGGTTTCCAACTCATGGTGCTTTTGCGATGCTATTTTGGCAGGATGTAGGGCCTTGCGAGTGGAGTCCAGAACCACAGTCAGTTTTTGTTGAACGCTTCTCTAAAGAACTGAAAAGGGGGCCTGAAAGCGTGCGCGCAACTATTATCAACCCCTACGACACCCAACGAAATTTGCCTCGGTGACGCAGCCGGTAGGTAACACTGCCGCCTCATAGGAGCAAACCGGCGGTCTTTTCAGTTCGAGTCCGAGTGCTGCTATGATTTTCGCACGTATTAGTTTGTTGTTGTTACACTTTCTTATGATCACAGGAGTTAATTTTAGATCACCAATGCTTACAACAAACCAAGGCTCTCTATTTGCGCCTTCTCTGCACCATATCACTTCTCTGCAAATAAAAAGTCTTATACATTATTAAATTGAAGGTCTTATATTCATTATTTCCTCTTATATTCATTATTTCCCTTCCAGTCAACAGCTGTGGTACAAAACTATGAAATAAGTAAAACACAAGCGCTTGTACACCAACAGCAATCTTACAAAAGCCAGTGAGAAACAATCTTCTCCGTGGCAAGGAATGACCACTTCTTCTTCGTTGAACGCGTAATTTGTGGGTGTAGTGAAGGGTCCTGGGTGAGCATCGACATACCATACCACAACCCACTGTTGTCTTGCTCTTCACAGTCATCATCAAGTGTCCAGTTGACATCCACCTCCTCATCGAAACGCACTTATGAAACCACCTAGATGATACGTGTAGAAAGGTGCCATTCTCATTATACTCCCTCTAACCTGTTCCACCTCTTCTTCCTGACAGCCCACATCTCCATAAATGGCGTCCAGGAAGAGTCCTTATATGGCATCCCCAACCGCAATCTCTCTCCTTTTCGGAGACGTGAAATCCGGCGTGAAGGTGGAAAGTAATGGGACAACAACACGTTCACTGAGGCCTGAGTTATACTCCCGCGGGAGCATCCGCGGAAGGGCGGGAATCGCGCCGAGATCCCTCACCTGGCCAATCACCGCGCCCCGTCACGCCAGCCGTCCGCGGTGCACCTTTAGGCCCTGTCATACTTCCGCGGGACGTCCGCGGACCGACGGTGCACCGCGGACGGCTGCCCTCCCGCGGGCAGGAAGTATAACACCCCTCTCGTCGTCTGTCGGCGGCGATCCGCGGACGGCGGGCGTGCGGGCCGCGACGAGTGGCACGGCGCGGGGTCCCGACGCGATTTCCGCCCATCCGCGGAAGCTCCCGCGGGAGTATAACAGAGGCCTGAGAACGACATTTTTAGTGCACCTGTGTACCGATATGGCTCGGTTTCATAATATTCAACCGTAAGATGAGCGCATTTGTGTGCAGTTACGGTATCGTTACTGAGACGGTATGATGTGGTGGTACAGATATGCATACTTGAAAAAACTAACACATATGAAGGCGCAAATAGAGACCCTTGGTTTGTTGAAAGCATTGGTGATCTAAAATTGACTCCTGTAATCATAAGAAAGTGTAATAACAACAAACTAATTCGTGCAAAAACAATGGCAGCATTCGGACTCGAACTAAAAGGCATGGCGGTGTGCTCCCATGAGGCGACAGTGCTACCGAGTGCGCCACCGAGGTGAACCTCGTTGGGTGTCGTAGGGGTTGATAATAGTTGCACGCACGCTTTCAGACCTTTTCCACTCACAAGACCCTACATCCTGCCAAACTAGCATCGCAAAAGCTCAGCATGAGTTGGGAACCCTTCCTTGTGAGCAGGAAGGAGAGAGCTCAGGTGCGCATACGAAGGACGATATAGGCACGTGACACGAATACGCGATGACAATCGCCTTGGAGCTCCAGGAATTTGGAATGCGTCTAGGAGAGGCCGGGAAATAACAAATGGGCATCAAGAAGAAACTTCTCCTTTCAATGATGACGCTGTGACAGAATTCGCTCGTCGCAAGATGGCTCAACGAATCCCCAAGGGGGGGGGGGTCTTGTTCTTGTGATTCGTTGAGCCATCTCGACTAGGTTAGACTCATAGCTTTTGGAGACGGTTTTTTTTGGTACCTTTGAAGAGCAATGGTGTAGACATTTTTCTCGGGGGGGGGGGGGGGGGGGGGAGTCCGCATTCCACTGTTCAGTCGTTTTTCTTTTGTTTCTTTTGATAGCCTCGTCTGGTGCTGTCTACGATCGTGAAGGGGACACCTGACACGATAAGCTGTAATATGACATTTCTCGAGAAGATGAAAGTCTACGGCTTTATAGAGCAGTGTTGGAACAACATAGTCAGTTGCGATATAACCCAAGAATGAACAACTCACTAGTTAAAGCCTTCCAGCAACCATCGAAGACCAGGAATATTGTGTTTGCCAAGAGCCTGCACAAATTTTTCTTGCTGACGAATCAAGAAACGAGACATCCTCAAATTCTGGCAAGAGAACAGTATTATACTCACAGCCAAATCGGGTCCGAAACATCACGATGACGGCGATCTCACCGAGTCCAACAGCAAAGGAAATCACTGCTTTACTTGCGTTCAACACACTGTTAGCACTTGAAAACAAATTTTGTTTGAGTACAACCTGACGAATAATGTGCAGTAGAGAACAGGAGGGGCAAGAGATCAATTTCATAACAGAAACGAAAACATGAGACACGTAACAACCCGATCTCGAACGCTTTTTCAAGTAAAAGGACTACACAATTGAACAATATCTTGCGCACGTTAATCGATGTAAGGACGTGGAGACCAATCTCGTGGATGCACTGCATACGGACGGGCAGACGTTCGTGGGTCAAAACTGAAATTCATGACAGGGTTATCAGAGCCTACGCTTCTTCTAATAAGAGGTTTCGAAACATCGGCCGGTCGCTTACTTAGGTATGTCTTGCCTCAGCATATACTCGCGCACTTTCCATCGTAACGCCAGTCGCTTTTCCTCACCAGGAGCAGGTCGTCGTGCCCACTCTTCGCTAAAAGAGAATGGTCTCGCTCGAACGATGTTCTCTGAGTACGTTTTTTTCGCAATGTATTTGTAAAACAATCAAAACAAGGCGTTACTCTACCGATAAAGCTCAAATTTCGTAACTGGATCATGACGATACAGGAGCTGACCTGGAACGAGTTGAACAACGCGGCGAAGACCTGAATGGTAACTGGAATGAAAGACGGTGTGGATTCCAAAAATTCTATTAATCACGAACTCGGGTCTGGGTGATGGACAAATTTTCCTTCAAATGCAGGCCCGCTGTCACTGCCGGCACTTCCCTGAACATTGTCCGGTAGCAAACACTTTCTGTGGTACACAGGCCCACTACCTGCTGCTCGATTTTCTGCAAATGTTGAACTTATAAACACCGTTATGTACAACATGAATAACTGCAGCCCAACTGAATCTCCGCTTATTGTAGTAAATTGTTAACAGAGTATATTCCCTAGAAACCTAACTCAGAACAAGCCAACAGGGTAAAACCGCAGGTGCAACTACAGCGTTTGCTTCCAAAATAGCGTCATCCACCTACGCTATACAACAATGCGCTGATGCCGTTTAGGGGACTTACCTTTAGAAAAAATCATTCGGAAAACCATATAATTTCGCGTTTCTAGAATGACATGTAAACATGGACATTGTAGCAATATCAGGTGCTGACGAAGTGGAAGCGAACATGTGGTGATACTTACTTCAAGCCAATAGGACTGTTTGAGCTGTGGAGCCAAGATTGTTAACCACACTTTATTCGGCTGACGTTTCGGCGTAACCGCCTTCTTCAGAGCCTGGAAAAGTCAAGCGAGGTCTGAAAGGTTACTCGTCCAAGAACTATTTCAAGTCACAGGAGTTTCCGGAATTAATAGGAAAAGGAGACGAGATGGGAGTGAGACAGCCCAACTAACCTTATGGAAGCAGCCAAGAGGCTGGTGCGTCACCCTCGGATGGAGGCAGTTGGGGTGAATGAGACTACCACCTAAGGTCAGCCCCTCAGCGACCCTCCGGCTGTCGCCCTCCGGGGTCGAGCCCACAGAGGTCAGCAAATGGAGCAAGCTCCTGGGTTAGCGCTACGCGCTCTTCCCTCCTATTGATCGCGGGATTCTTGAAGGCAATCCACAGCGCTTCGAGAGTCTTGCGTGCTGCGATATCGACCTCTCGAGCAAGGATTGTAACCGCGACCCCAACCATTGCGCCACCATGGCTACGCTGCCTGTGCTCCCCCAACGGCGTGGAAATCTGGCATCTCCGAAGCCCGAACGAAGAAGGCGGTTACGCCGAAACGTCAGCCGAATGAAGTGTGGTTAACAATCTTGGCTCCACAGCTCAAACAGTCCTATTGGTGTCAATGTCATGCCAAGGTTCAACGACAGTCGATCATGGAATATGACTTCAAGCCTTCGTGTGTCACACTAATGGTAAGAAATATGTATACAATTCTCACGCCGAATTAAGGCTGACTTGGAGGAGTGTCGAATTTGACACCTTTCAGATCAAACTGGACACTCCTCCAAGTTAGCCTTAAGACTTTAAATAGAAGCGAACACTTCCAAATCGAAACGACGTTCAGCCAGGTTCAACTACAGACCTAATAAGATGGTTAGAAAAAATCAAGAAAAATTTGGCATAACTTTGTTTGAAATTTTTATCTTTAGATAAGAAATAATAAAATGAAATTTGTTTTAAAGTACAACAAGGAAGCAAGCATATGGTGCATTAAAAAAACGGATCCATGCACTCAAGAAGTTCGCCGCAACTATTACTTCACTGATAGTGTAAGCACCACTTACATAAATCATCGAAGTGAGGATATGTGTTTTTTACAACTGTTTTTTGTTCTATCGTTTTCAGGTGTGAGACTCTTGCAAACAGAAATTCTGCTATCAATCAAATAAAAATACACGACGCCATGAACGAGAGCGTGGCAGAGCCTCTTTTTGGCCGCCTCCTGCTCCTCAAAACAAGCTTTGAAACAATATTTTTCTTCAAATGGTAAAAATCTTTTCAAATTTCAAACAATGTGTTCACTTACTGGATAGGTGAATTAGCACTACAGGAACGTTATACTAAGGTTTTCCTTGAACATGAAATTATTCTAACCTTTTTGGAGAGTCTCTAGTTTAACGTGACAGAAGCCCATTTCGATTTGGAAGGGTTTGCTTTGATTTCAAAAGTCTTCAGCTAGCTTAGAAGAGTGTCCAACTTGATTCGAAACATGTCCAATTCGACGTGAAAATGGCATATATACCATGGCGACGTATTCCAGCACGGGGTGGACATATCCTTCGAATTCTTCAAAACAAAATCTAATTCCTTCAATCATTACTATATATAATTCTACTTATAAAACAGAATTGTGGAAAGTTTGTTTTCAATGCTGGAGCATTTCCAGATAGAGGAGTTCAAAATGAACAATAGAGGTGGGAGTTAGCCTTCCCTTGAAGAGACAATGTTATTCTACTTCTCTTTAGAGTGAGTTGGGCACCCATAGACTCATATAAATAAACCAATATTATGAAAAATTATGAAAACACCTCTGCAATCATAAACGTCGACCAAAACTAGACAACGTCATAATCTTTTACCCTTTTTGAAGAGCCTTACCCTTGTTCTCATTAGCCTGCTTTGTGGGTGGCACTGCTGAAGTCAGAGCGCTGCGTGCAGACTGTCGACCAGATGACAGTTTCGTCTGCTGTAAGAAGATCTGATAAACGCCTAGTGTATCTCGTTAACAAATTACATTACAGCTTACCAAATCCTCCATGTCTGCCATGGTACCATAAACTTTCCTTAGACAACGCCATGCATCATTCAGAAGGTAGTAAGCAACAGGATTATGGCGCCTCTGCAAATGTTTCGTTAGGGGAGAAAACAGAATACACACGATTTTTGGCATACCATTGCATCGTTCTCGTCAGAGGTAGGCAAATCAAGAGGAACTTCCTTGTTCTGGCGAAAAGCACAACGGTCAGGGTCGGATGGTCGTCGTCTGCCTTAGCTCAAGTTAGATCGCAGACTAACCAGTGATTAGCGCTTCTTCAGGAAGAATGTAGAATACCTAATCGCTGAATTGGAGAAGACACCGGTCCTTCATGCAACGTGCCAGATTTCTGTGACGATTGCGAACTTGATAAGCTGAGGCTTCCGAAGAGGGACGCATCAAGATAGTCATCTTCGTTATCCCAATCCGATTCCAAGATAATCTCATCAATAGCTGAAGCAAGGCATAAATATCTGCGGCCTAATATGAACAGAAAAATGTATGTAACAGCACTAATATTTTCCTCTAATCGCTTGCGTGACACAACCGAAATATCGAACAGAATTTGCTGCCTATAAAACCAACCAGAATTTGCTGCCACCACAGTTCAGTGTCTGATTGAGGCGCGGTTACGGCGCACTTGCGGCAAAGTCAGCGATGCTCATAGCGGACAGTCGCCACACTTGTAGTGTCCCCTCCAATGCTCACTACATTCTATGATACTCCTGTTTGAGCACATTTGATTCCCACACTAACGTTTAATGTTTTCTGATGACATAAAAATATAAAAAAGGATTGTGAATGGAGAAGATCACAACGCCCTTCAATAAATTCAGTTGCTGATTGGTCAGCTAAGTGGAATCTTCCACTATCCGGACAGAAGTCGAAAGTATTTCACATTGGAGAGCAGGTTAACAGAAAAGTCTTTCATCTCGATCATCAGCCCCTCAGCAGTGCACTTACTGTGCAGGACCTGGGATTCATTCTAGATACAAAGCTTTCTTAAATCGCGCATAATATCTTCAAGTCATTGAAAACAAATTCGGTCGTTCACATGGTTCTCGCATACAAGACATATGTCGGGTCTGTATTCGAGTATGGCACCACAGTATACAGTCCCAAATGTAAACGTAAAATCTAGATTGGAACTTGTACGAAATAGCTTTAGAAGAAACTCTGGATAAGAGTACATGAGTGTAATTACACCAACATTCCATCGGCTTTTGTGAGGAACAAACTTTTTTTTTAATTTACGTACCTTTGCCTCTCGTAGGAAAAGATATGATCTAATCACAATCTATAAGCTAATCAATGGTATGTTGGGCTTTCCTCTTCAGGAATTTTATCCACTACCTAGCTCAAATACCAGAGGTGGTCAGATGAAGATTCAAATTCCAGGAGCCAGAAGTAATATAGTCGATATTTTTCTTAAACCGAGCTGGAACCGAATTTCAATAATTTCCAAAATCGTTAAGGCAATACAAAAGACTTGTTGACGGGTATCTACAGGATGCTCCTTAACAGTTTACTTCCTACTCTTACTGTTGTTTGTCGTCTGTACCTAACAACATATGTTTCGTTCGTTCTGTTCTGGTTTTAATGGTCATGTCCTGTTTGTTTTATTTGTTTGGATCTCCACGTACAGATAAATAAATGAATAAATAAACGTGGCGGCCGCAGCATCCTATGCAATTTCGTAAGAAGACAGAACAAGGAACGTCATTTTTGAAGCACTGCATGCGAATATCCCTGTTTTCTCTTACCAAACAAAGAAGATCGGATTCAGGGATGTTAGAGGTTTAAATGAGACAGAGTGCTGTAACCTTTAAGAGTGGATGTGGAGATTAACGGCTTCGTATACCTTCGGACATTTTCTACCGTCGCTCTTTCCTCCACAACAATATTCCATGCTCCACTTTTTGCATTCGCCCTCAGGTGTGCTGCTGATTACATCAACTAGAAGATCCGCAAGATAGGCTTGCAGTTTTAGAATTTTTCATTGAAATAAAGAAACATGTCACGGGAAGAAAATGCATTCGAGGCAATGATCGCTGACCTAAATGACTTTGCACACCGCCCATACCTCGCCCCTCCTGTGGAAATGAGATATGCTCTAACAGAACAGGTGAACGAGGATTGGAAGGAGCAGCACAATAAGGAAAGAAAACTCAGTTAAGTTGGCGCTCTAAAAAATAAATTTGAAGTATAATGCCCACAAGCGACAACTTATACTTCGGTTGGCACTATTGTACTTTCGGGACTCCAGAGGTCGAGAAGAGGTCGAAAAAAATTTTCCTCCCCTAAGAGGAGGTTAGGGGGGTCATTTGGGGTGCTGATCACAAATCTTACATCCATTTTTCGTTTTACGCTGGTAGGTTACGGTAGGTACAGGTGACTAAGGTAAGGGGTCACCGATCTGCCCAAACTCCAGCGTAATAGAAAAACTGATGTCAGATTCGTGATCAGCACTCCAAATAACCCTCCTAGGCGGAGTTTGGGCGTTTTTTTCGACCTCTCCTCGACCTCTAGAGTCCGAAACTACAATAATGCCCTTCCGTTAAGTTTGAACGTTGAACGATTATCCATCTTCTATACATCTGATGCAGCAGTAGACATTAGCCGTCCTTCTTCGTTAACGACGAGAAAAAGAACTTTTACTCGTAAAAGTATAGGAATCAAGCAGGACCACCCATTTATAGACGTCAAGTAGACGGGCTTTCTAAGGCATTATAGGACCTCCCTGAGCGACTCATTGGAGAAAATAGATAGATCTCTTTTGTTCTTCCTTTCTGAAGTTGTAAAACCTCACTGCGAACCAAACCATTCTGCACAGCGTAGTGGAACCACGGATTTCGCTCTCTAGGAAGAGTTCGGACTGACTTCTTAGAGGGTCTCGGGCCGCTTGTAGCAGGGCCCATATGGAGGATACAAGAATAAGTCGCCAACTATATTCGAACATGCACACCGATTAGAGTCAGGTGTAAGGGACAGACTCCTTGCTCCTCGCCTGTCGCGTCGACTCATTCTTTACCCGTGGGAGTGTCGTGTTCATGCTCAGAACGTATCCTGCACGTTGACTCGGACAGAAGCTTGCCATGAATAGAATGGGAACACATCGAAGGATAACTCAAGGCCGCCTGAAAAGACTCGCCCCGTTCTTTCAGACAGTCTGGCTGGCTGCCCAGTCCTTCGCCCGCACGACAGTGTCTGACTAGCTATCCGTGCTGCAATTCAATGAAAACAGCACCACTAAAGTGCCTCATTCCGGGGAACCAGAAAGGCCCTATTTCTGCAGTGATGTGTGGCAAGAGTAAGCGGAAGCACCATTAGGTCTGATTGAAGGTTTCCGCTGTTTTCAGCATATAAAATAAAAAGACCATAACTTCCAGAACGGTCAACCCCCTTTCAGGATTAAGGTAAGAGCATTTAGAAAATCAATAACAATACAAACCACCACTAGCAGCTTTTTAGTTGAGTGAGTAGTTGGACAGTTAGACCTTATGAGCTGTCAGAAAACATTTCACATCTCCTGACATCTCCTTGTGTAGGAAAATATTTGTGACCTAAAAGCTGTAAATAACACCAGAAAATAACATTGTGAAAACGAAGTACTCGCGACTTAGACAGAATGAAATATGTATGTACTTTCAAGTCCATGTTTTACAGGCTCTATACGGACGAATTTAACGTCATGTTATTTAGAGTTGCCGCAAGGATGGGTAAGGATTCTTTTTTGCGGGAAAAGGGCAAATTTTCAGCTTTCATAGGCTTTCATATAATCTTCTTAGATACTCATCAGCACATTTATCTCCAACCCAGTTGGTTGCCTGCAAGATTCCTTTTGGGACCAACCGCTGCAGCTAGGAGTTCTAGCTTTGGGATTGAGGCGAGGTTCCCAACTAGACGTTGTTTGCGGCCCGGAGGCCGCTGAACCTCTGGCTTTCCAATGAAAAGTGGTGAGCAGCCGATGGAGAAATCAGTGGTTTATCCTTCCCAGACAAACCCAGTACTGAAACACATTGGGAGGGTTGGAAGGCTTGAATTGCCTAGAAGGGAAACCCTTGGAATTGGGTGTAGGAACAGCCGAAGCCTCTTCTAAATAGCCTACCACTCACCCATGCATTCAAATTGCTCCGCCGCGCCTCGGGGGTGGAGGGAGAGGGACGCTCCATAAGACAGCCCTATGCATCGTTCTTCTTTGCACGAAATTAAAAAGTTTACACTGATCTGTGTTGTATCCCACGAAGAAATCGAATAGAGCCTGCCTTCACTGCTTTATGCGTTTCTTACGACTGGAACAACATTCAATCCCGATAAGTGAAAAGTTGCATCTAACCGACCTTCTTTCAGTACATTGATGTTTTCGGAGTCGAACGGCAAGCCCATATCCTCGCACACCTGCAGGAGCTCCTCCTCCGTGTACTCATCCTCCCAGCTGAGAATGCTCATCGTGAAGCAGGCGAGCAGCGAGGCAGAGCAGTGTCCGCTGCGCCGGCTGCCGCGCTCCGCGGAGAAACGGCGCGGCGGTGCGGTCGCGCTGCGACGCACGGCCACGCCAAGGGCGCCGTGGCAGCTTTTGAAATTGCCGCCGCCGGCTCGACTCCGTTTAGGTGGGAAGGGTGCCCGTTTCGAATGCCTCAGTTCGGCCGCTGCCAGTTGCCTCCGTGATGTCGTGTTCAGGCTGTCGCCGTCGCGTTCCGCCGTCCGAGGAGTATGCTCGGCACGAGTTCGAGCAGAGTGGTCGCGCACTCGCGGTCGGACGAGGCCGTCGAGAAGTCCTCCATCCACAGGTCCGACCCGGCCTCCTCCAGCAGCTCTGAGTGTGTCGGAGGCAGCGGGCCGCTGGAAGAAGTCGAGGCCGACTACTCGGGTCCGTTTGGTTTTTCAAGGAGTGAACTATAGCTCTTGAGTTGTGGCGTTGTCATGAGGTTTCTCATTCGAAAGTCCCCTTTCCATGGACTTCCCACAGGAGGGAAAGTTTGCGCCTGTACGTTGATACTACGAAATGTTTGGAGTGGCACGTATGAGGCAGTCAGTAGAGCATGGCCACTTTCATCTTGCAGTGAATTGGCACGATACTTAGATGAGATGGAATGGCCTGTTGTCGTTGTGCACACCAAGTACACATCCCAAATACCTCCACGAATCCACAGGAAAGTAAGTAGGATTCCATGTAGTGCAAGTCCGCGGAGGCAAACATGTGCATGATGCGGCGGTAAGGGCAGGCGTCACCATCTGGGATGTGCGCAACTTTTCTAGGTACTTAGCGGGCTGATGCCACCATTGCACTGGCAAGGCATCTTACTATTAGGGCGAGTAGGTTAGATCAGCCTGCACCGAAGACTCGCCGATACACTTACAACCGGAAAAAAAAACCCGTCCGAGTTGTGTCCGGTGTGCAACTCCCACAATCGCGCAACTCAAACATGGTTTTTATTAGACATGGAATGCCCTTACTACAGGCTCCATACGTTGGAGCCAGGGATGAAGGACGTTAACGACGCTACGACGCTCTATGGGATTTTCTGCCCATCGGAGCCCCCGACACTATTTGCGCCGGAGAAGCATGCAAACAAATATCACTAGCTGTAGCGACTGATTAGCAGAGGGATGGGCAGCTCGGCCCCGTAACGATTTCCCTGAATTTCACTAAGAAACTACGGTGAACAACTCAGATGGGCTTTTTTTCCGGTTGTAAGTTTATCAAACACTGCACCGAAGTTCCTTCCCTTGCTCTTCTTGACATCAGCGGAAGAGAGTACAAAAACTGTGTTGTGCAATTGTTTTACGAACATGTGCAATCGCGATGCTGACACCAGCTTGATAAGTACCTTTTCTGCAGAAAGTGGAAGGCGGTACGTGGAGACGAAAGGCTCGCAAATTGCTGGAAGCCGGAATATGTACACGGGAACAGGTGTAAGACAAGATAATATTTTATGGAGGGTGTAGGGTGTGTTCTCTTTGCACTGCATCTTGATTTTGTTGGAGAGGCTCACGCCACGGGCGCAATGTGGCTCAGGGGGGGTCACCCCCCTACTCAGTTGTTGTCCGCCTTAGTAAAGGATACGTGTGTGTGAAATTACATCGGAAATGGCCTACCTCAGTTCACTGTAGGGGTAGAACACACCAGTGCTGCAAAAAAAAAATTCGGTTTCAAAAAGCACAAACCGTTGTGTAGGGGGTGACCCCCCCCCCCCCCGAGCCACATTGCGCCACGCCACGTACTAGTGTTGCTTGGAATAACGAGCACAGCTGCCACCATGAGGTTGCCCCTCCCTACTAGGGCAGTCCCATACAAAACGAATGCTTCTTCTTCAAAAACATAAAATGGTTTAGGAACTATTATTTCGCTTTATTTTTCCTTCGAAGAGGAACGATCACAGGAGGACCTTTTTCCGACGCGATATAATGGGATTTTCACGGCTTTTCCTTCATCAAGCTCTGTTCTTGTCTTGCCATTAAGGCCTGTCACAGAATCTTCCTTGTTTGTATTGAGGCAGGGTGCCACAAAAGGTGATTATGACATCATGTTCCACCATTTAGTGATAAATCAGGTCCTATTGGAATCGTAAGGAAACCAGTCCCTTTTAATGCATTCAGCGCGCATAGTTTGGGACACTTTGGTCTACATGTTTTGTGCTCGGGTGAACATTCAACTTAAGCTGTATCGTGAATTGCGTAGGGTATCCACCGATCCACCGCAAGGGCTGATGTTCGTCAACCAGTAGAGGCGAAACTCGCAAATGAAGATCCACCTAAAAAACTATAGACGCAAAGAACGACTAACAACAATTCGTGTTTCATGGAGCACTTATTTTTACCTTTAGTTCTTCAAGGTTTGGGTAGCCGTGCGGTCTTCCGCACAGAAAAAAAGCTTCATGTGCTAAGGTTGGCCATTTTCGTTTGTATCTTCCAATTCGCAAAGTTAACACGGGAAGCGAGGGCTAAAACGATCGGAAAGCAACATTGCAACAAGGTGACGAAAATCTCGCCCAACACTGATCACTAAGTAGCGCTGCTATATGTCGCGCTGCGCTCAATTAGAAATTTGATCAAGACTAGGTGTGCTGCACTCTTACTCTGGGCTATGATGGACCATTCCTTACTTGGGAGGTATTATTTTACCTTCTGACCTATGTGGATATTCATCAAGTACAGGTCACTCCCTCCACCTGAACCTCGCGTCTCGGAGCGGAGATAGGGTGACCACGTAGCTTGAAATTAAGGAAAGGCTAACAGATTTGAACACCAGGCAAGGTTTACTGGAGGATCTAGTGGGAAGGGTGGAGCAGGAGAAAACACTAGATTTAGCGACTGCGCGGGCTAACGATTTAGAGTGAGACGAAGAGAAAGCATAGGATTAGGCTATGAGGGAACAGCGTTTTGTACGTACTTATCAGGGATTCTGCCATGTATGTGTTCCATTCGCTTTTATAGTGGTGCCCACTCCCATGAGGATCGATACTCACTAGAAAAGCTAATCGAAGACAGACAGGACGGCATCCATCAAATGGGAGTGCAAAATTCTGTTAATAGGTTGGTTCAATGTGTTGTCTTTGCACAGCAGCTTAATTTCATCTGTTTCGAGGCTGGCCAACAGTAGGAGTGAAGTGTTTTTTGCTGTATGGACAGTGAGCAATTTCATCAAGACTGTTCTTATTGCTGCTGTATGTATGGAATGCATCTTCCTTTGCGACCAGTGAATGAGCGTCTATTTGCGTCGCTTTACTTTTCCTTATCGGGTGCAGCAGTGTCAGCCAATCGCGGTCGACGATTTCGTTGACCGTGGGCGGCTATAACAATGGAAATCAAACTCGTGCGGCAAAAAGTAGACATTCCGTTCAGGGACAGTCATGCTCTACCCACTGCCCTAATTGAACGTGCTGCAGGCACTGAGTGGTGCTTCTCCCCGCAGTGGCCCGCAAACTAAACTGCTCTCATAGTGCGATCCAATACTTCAAAACCTCGACCTTGTCATTTTTCATAGTAGCCGTGGGCAGATATTCAGTGGTGGAGGATAGCTGTGGTGATCGTTTCTAGGGCCCGATAAGCCACTTTGGTTATTCCTCAGACTTGCGTCTAAAGCGACATAGTAGTGACGAGTTTTCCGGGGCGGGTTGGACGAGTTCTCGCACCGTATGCAGGCGATCGGGACCGGCTAGCGGCTGCGACTCGGTCGCAGCAAACCAAAACTCCGTCGAGCTGAGCTGTTCCGTGACTCGATCAAGGGTGGGAATGCTCGTTCTTTTCAGCTAGTAGTGTTAGAATGTGGAGCCCCAGAGAGTACTAGGAAATGATTTCTGAAGCTGAAAACCAAGGAAGTGCAGATTTTCACCTTTGACTTCCGCTGTGTTTGCTTCTTACTATTATGGCTGTAGAGAAACATTCGTTGAGAGTGACTTGCACGTGGTGGCGTTGGAAGTAAATACAATGCGATGCTTACACACATATAAGACCTATCTTGCGAGGTAACTCCAAGTGGACTGAGATTATTAAGTTCCATCAAGGGAAAGATAAGAGTTTTAAGCACGGATTAAAAGCGGTAGAACACTTCTGCTGAAACCGTTTTCCGATGTTCCTAAATAGATCCATATTTTATGTTCCTTTGTTGTTTTTGGGCCTGCAGACGGGAACGAAAAGGGCCTTCTTCATCAATAAACGACTACAGCTTTTTTTATTCTGCTGTGCTCCTGCAGCTACAACGCTGTGGGTGATGCCAGCACAGAAGGAAAGCCTTGGCTACAAAAGATTCCAAACGTTGCTTCGGAGCGCAAAAGACCAGATCCATTGTCATTTGGAGAGGCTATTTAATTTTCAGCTGCTCTTGTAAGCTTGGAACCAAGTTGTGGGGCAGCCTCAGGCAATCGAGATTTCTGCTTTAAAAATAGTTCGGGCGCTGTGGTAGTTGGGGGAGGGGGTCACCATAGCATACCGTGAGTGCAGGTGTGACGAGTAGCTACGTACAGCGAATGTAAATGCAGTCTTATCTCCTATTTTCGACTACAGATCCGTATTTTGTCTGCTTCCGTGTTGAGCAGGGGAGGGAACTTCAGGATGTGGGCAATTTTAACATGGGTGTGTCACTCCAGGCACATCCTGGAGTCCCTTCCCCTGCTCAAATCTAGAGCACAGAACAGAGCTGTAGCATTGTTTGTTCGTTTTCTTCATTATAAGTGTGCCATCGTTTCTTTTTTCGTGTTAGTGACACTTTTTATAAGGTGACCCACCCCCCCCCCCCCCCTCCCCTTCACAACCAGAGCGTCATAGTTCGTTATTGCAGACTAAGAAAATCGTTTAACCATCTACTGCAGAGCTCCGCTTAAGTGGAATTTCCACCATCAATGAACAATGTGGGCAGGTGTATGCCATACAGTTCCTCAAAATAAATATAACATGTGAGGCATAAACACTTCTCTAGTGGACGCAAAAAGAGAAGCTCATACCCATCCCAACAGTGCAAGCACTTCCAACATTTTTAGGGAATTAGAGGTTTTCTATTGCTTCCTCCTCCATGCTCGTATTGTAGTCACCGCTCATTCCTAGCACTCGTCTCCTTTTCAATACAACTTCCATATATTTCTGCTGAGCAGAGAAGCCTACTTGTAAGAATTGCGCGTAAGTGATATTGGATAGTACCCACCAGCGAAATGCAGTTCGGTAGACGCTCTTTGGATTCTTGATGATTGGCTGGTGCACTTGGGTCCCGCAACGATTCGCTGCATACTGTGCGAAAACTCGTCCAGCCCCCTGTGAGTGATGAAAACTTAGGTCCATCTGGATATCATTCTAGCAGATTTGTGGGTGCCTTTCACGAGATTTTACTTAACAGTATTACGAATGTTTCGCAGGAGAATACGATGATGATGTGGATGATGGAATCGATCAGCCCCAAATGGGAACGCGGGCAGACAAATCTCTGGGACTTTTGACGCAACGGTTCATACGACTATTAGAGTGCGCGGAAGGAGGCATCTGTGACCTTAATCAGGTGGCTGCTTTTCGTTCTTCTGTTTATTGTTACATCTTGTTTGTATGTTGTATCGCGGTGTTCCTGTGTTCATCTTCAACAAATTGTTTAGGCAGCCGAGGCACTGAATGTGCGACAAAAGCGTCGAATTTATGATATAACAAATGTTCTGGAGGGTATTGGCCTTATCGAGAAGAGGTCCAAAAACGTAATACAGTGGAAGTACGTTTCAAAGGTCTTCTTTTTTCTACGTACGCCTGTAAGTGTCTTGGTTACAGAGCCGGTGATATTCTTAAAGCTGACGGTAAGCAAGATGAACCAGAGGTTATCTCCCATCTTGAAGAGTTACAGTCAGAATTGGCTCAACTGCGTGATGAGGAAAGCGTCTACGATGAGCACATTAAGTGGCTCCAACAGGTAATGTACCTTTGAACGTAAACGTAACCTACAATTGTGTGTCAACTCCCATATTCGCATATGTATAGTTGTTAGCTCGACAAAGTTAGTGCGACGTGGGCGGATTTAGTTTTATATTATCTGCCATCTGCGAAAAAGCGTCCTATTAGGCCGTGATCGTCTTCCAGAGCAAGAGAGCTAGTACAAGTAAATGCAGTTGGCACTAGTTAAAAGTTCCGACTCCACCGACAAGACTTCGTCCGAAAAAATTTTTTCGCTGAAACTTTGTTTTGGGGGGTTATTTGGGGTGCTGATCACGAATCTGATATCCGTTTTTCACGATTCGGTCGGAGACCGCCCATACCGATAACGTGGGTGGTCCAGGCAGGGTCACCGATCTCGCTGAAACTTCGTCTAGGGGGTTATTTGGCGTGCTGAACACGAATCTGACATCCGTTCTTCGTTTTACGCTGGAGTACGGTAGGTGCGGGTAACTAAGGCTGCCGAGGTCATAGTCACCGATTTTGTCCAAACTTCGCCTAGGGGGTGGGGTTGTTTGGGGTGCTGATCAGGAATCTGGCATCCATTTTTCGTTTTACTCTGGAATACGGTAGGTTACGGAAGGTACGAGTGACTAAGGTAATGGTCACCGATTTCGCCCAAAATCCGGCGTAAAACGAAAAGCGGATGTCAGATTCATGATCGGCACCCCAAATAACCCCACCCCCTAGGCGAAGTTTGGGCAAAATCGATGATTAAGACCTCGGCAGCCTTAGTTACCTTTAGCTACCGTAATCTACCGTAATCGGTCGCAATTTCAAAAACGGATGTCAGATTCGTGCTCAGCACCCCAAATAACACCCCCCCCCCCCAGACGAAGTTTCATCGAAATTGGTGACCTTGCCTGGACCACCCATGTTAACGGTATGGGTGGTCTCCGACCGAATCGTGAAAAACGGATATCAATTCGTGATCAGCACTCCAAATAACCCCCTAGACAAAGTTTCAGCAAAAAAAAACTTTTCGCCGAAGTCTTGCCGGTGGAGTCGGAACTTTTAACTAGTGCCATGCAGTTTCAAATGGTGTAAACACTGAACATTAGTGTCGTAAACAGGGAGTGAATTATAACAGCATGGCGCGGCGAGTAGCTACATAC
This sequence comes from Heligmosomoides polygyrus polygyrus, assembly GCA_947396885.1. Taxonomy (NCBI): domain Eukaryota; kingdom Metazoa; phylum Nematoda; class Chromadorea; order Rhabditida; family Heligmosomidae; genus Heligmosomoides; species Heligmosomoides polygyrus. Next base: position 38,589,541 of record OX377204.1, read on the forward strand.
AGTGAATGTAAATGCAGTCTTATGTCTTCGTTTCGATTATAGATCCGCGACTTATGTACTTCCTAATTGGACATGAGAGGGAACTCCAGGATGTAGGCAATTTTAACACGGATGCGTCACTTGAGCCAAACCCTGGAGTCCCTTCCCCTGCCTAAGATTTAAACAGGGGAAGGGACTCCAGGGTGTGGCTTGTTCCTTCTGTTGGAAGCGGAGGGGTGTTCGTATCGGTTGGTCGTAGGCGCCGCGGCAGCCTCGGTACCTGAGACGTCAATCCCTTGCTCGTCGTCTCCGCTCGCGCATTGACACCTGACGAGCGAGAGGAGCACACAGATCGACCAGATTTGCTGCGATTGAAATCACGTATTCAGAGGGTTGACAAAACCAGTGTAGGGATCTATGTTGGTGTGAAACAAACATAGTTCTATATCAAATTTTCGAGCTCTACCTAATGAGCTCTACCTCAGTCTTTTCTATGCAACCTTTGATGCGGTATTCTTCAAATTTAAAACTGAAAAGTAATTTTTCGCAAACCTGCTAGGATGCAGTGAAAGGTATATTTCCAAGCTAAAATTTCACACAAAATTCAACCGCATCCTCGAAGCACCTAGAAGAGGTCATTCATGAAAAATCATTATTGTTTGTATCACACCGTTAGAAATATGTCTCCAAGCCAAACATTCTAGCAGGACTCAATTACGAAGTTTATATTTACAAATATTGACTGTAGAATGGAGGGTTGGTGCTGCTTCACTATATAATCATATATATTCATTTACAGAGGTAATCATGGCGGTAAGGCAGGGTTGATTACTAAACATGGCCTCGACCCCTGGAGGCACTGCCTTAAGGGAGACAAGGTCTTATGGGTACATCTAATGAATTATATAATTGACGATTACACTTGTTGTTAGAAGCCTGATGAGATGATGCACCTTAAAGGGCGTGAGGCTGAAAGACGATATTATATACCATAGAGAGAGGAATATCAACGTATCATAACCTTAGACAAATGAATGATTTGGACTTCTCTAATATTAACTCTCTATTAGCGTGTGTTCTACGAGTTTTCCGGCCGGTACCACACCAGAAGAGTGAGTACCAGGGAAATAAGAAAATTCTGCACAAAGGCACCATATCGGGCGGTCAATCGGAAATATCCAATTTCTCTAAATGATATTCACCACTTTGGCTTTGAGAGATAGGTCGTGTTGGATAACGATGAAAATTCTAATATTTGTGAATATAAACTCCGTAATTGAGTTCTGCATAGAATGTTGGCTTGGAGACATGTCTCCAACGGTGTGATACACGCAAGACCTTTTTTAGGAGACTTTTTTCTTCAAAAAAGAGGTCTTCACAAGATGTTTCGACGATGCGGTTGAATTCTATGGGAAATTTTAGCCTGGTATACCTCTCGCAGCTTCGGAGCAGGTTTTCGAAGAACTTTTTTTTTCAGTTTAAAATTTGAAGAATATCGCATCAAAGGTAGTATTGATAAGCTTGAGGTAGAGCTCATTAGACAGAACTTGAAATTCTGATATAGACCCATGTTTGTTCCAACATAGGTGATATTCTTCAAATTGTTTTTCCATTTGTTTGTACAGGATATTAGAGAAGGAGAACTGTACAGTCCCACTACACGAGACAGGAGGTGAACTCTCTCGTACTGTACGGTCGGGTTTTATCATTCGATCAGACTACTGACAAATAGACGATTTGATTCGACCTCGCAACAACTGTTCCTCTGTTGTCTCTAGGAATCGGCAGCGGTGCTCATTCGCCCACTTTGTTTTGCGATAAACTACAGCTCCTTTTATCTCTTCTTCGCAAGTGCTAATGACGCTGTCGTTGTGGAATTTGAATTTTCCGGCGAATGACCGTGTCACCTCTAAACAGAATTTGCGAAGATCGTGGTGGTCCCATCTCACCCACGTCTATTGGAGACTGCTGAAACCTCAAAAATGAAACGTCGGGCAGATGAGAATAGATCTTTATAACCTTTTTAAATTTGGCACTGGCAACTAAAGAATACGTCTTTGCAAACTTGCTACCATGAAAGGTATATTTCCAAGCTAAAATTTCATTTTTTTTTTTTGAGGAAAAAATTGTGTGTGTCACACCATTGGAGACATGTCTCCAAGCCAACATTCCACGCAGAGTTCAACCACGAATTTTATGTTCACAAATACAGGGTGTCTCAGACAACGTATACTCTGTTTGAAAGGTGATAGCTTTGCTCAAAGTAAAACGTGATGGCTCATATGAAAGCTATAAAAAGTAGAAATTTTCTGACAAATGAGCGGTATGGGTTGCGCCATGCACTCGTCTGAAACCTTGCATTTTATACTCGAATGGTTGTTTTCGTTTTAATACTTGTTGTAATTTCTCCATAAAGTGGCAGTTTTGATTGATGTGAGCTTCTTTAACGGTTTGAATTTAAAAACACACTACAGCTTGCGAAAAATGCAGGGTGGCCTAAAAAATGCATGTACTATTTGAGAGGTTCTAACATTGATGTTAATGAAGCTTTTGAAGATGTTTGAGACTATATGAAAGCACGGGGTAACAAAATTTCTATATCGTGCAAATAGTCAAGATTACGCCATGCGCTCGACTGAAACCTTGCATTTCAAACTCGATTAATTGTTCATGGGCTGACTGTTTGTTGAGATCCTGCTACTTGCTCACACTAACCTGTGCTGTGCCTCTTTTAATGTTTAGAAATTGACAACTATGTACGACATGTGAGTTTATTGATAGCACAATTTATCGCTTTCGTTATCGCTCTAATAACCCTCTCTACATATCTAAGCCGGTAACAAGAGTGAGGCCCGGCTCTAGGCTTTCTTCAAAGAGCAGAATTTTATCATGAAGTGCTGCTGAAAGTTCGAAACATCGTCGAAGTACATAGGCGATTCAGCGATATATGGTCCATTTACAGAGGTAATGACGGCGGTAAGCAAGGATTGATTAATAAAAATGTTCTACCCACTGGAGGCACTGCCTCTAGGGCTTGGCAGCAGCAAGCAAGGGGCAACCATTAATCATGACCTCAGCCCCTGGAGGTACTGCCTCAGGGCTCCATGGCAGCAAGCAAGGACAGATTAACTAACATGACCTCGAACTTCAGGTTCACGTTCAGCGACCTCGATTATCCCAAGTGTTAAAGTTTCGGACCCCTTGAATAACATACACAAAAAACACACAACTCATTTATAAATAATAGGATAGGATATCAACTTCGTGATTGAATTCTGCGTAGAATTTTGGGTTGGAATCATATCCCCAACGGTGTGAAACAACAATTTTTTCTTTAAAAAAAAGAGCTTTTCTAGAAGGTATTTAGGCGACGTAGTTGAATTCTATGTGAAATTTTAGCCTGGAAATATACCTTTCACAGCTTCGTCGCAAGTTTGCGAAGAATTATTTTTCAGTTTTAAATTTGAAGAATATCGCATCAGCGGTAGTGTTGATAAGCATGAGGTAGAGCTCATTAGATAGATCTCGAAATTCTGATGTAGAGCTATGTTTGTTTCAGACCAACATGTATCTTTACATCGGTTTTGTAAATCCTCTGAATACGTTAGTGATTGCAGTCGCAAACAAATCTGGTCGACCTGTGTCCTCCGCTAGTCCGTCGGGGGCCGCCGACGACGGCCTCTGGGCCGTTGTCCGCCACGCGCGCGGCGGGTGTCACAGCGTGAGCGGAGACGGCGAGCAGGGGAATGATACCGCAGGTATGGCCACCTGGGCGCGCGGCCGCGCCGCCTACAACCAGCCGGTACGGACGCTACGCACCCTAATCACACAACACCCACCCGGATCGATTAAGTGTGAGTCCATCAAACGAACGTTACGTTGAACTTTTTGAGGGCATGGCACAACCCAGTCTTTCGATGCAGGTTTTTTCCCAATAAAAAACTAAATATTCTGACCATCTCGAAGATTCTGTAGTTTAACCTGTAAGAAGCTCGTCTCGATTTGGAATATGTTAAATTTGATTTCAAAGTTTATCGGGCAGCTTGGGTGCGTAGCGTTCGTATTGGTTGGTTGTAGGCTGCGCGGCCGCGCGCCATGCCCTCAAGATGTTCAGCGTAACGTTCGTTTGATGGACTCCACTTAATCGATCCGGGTGGGTGTTGTGTGATTATGATGGCCGACGCAAGGTCTATCAGGTAAATATTGGCTTCCCTTCACCTTATACCTTATATGGATCGATATTATCGATCGTTTCACTTGTGTTATTGGTTCTTTCTCAGACTTAATCGACCGGGTGGGTGTTGTGTGATTATGGCCCAGATCTATAAAGTCTGAGAGAGAAACGATAACACTACTCAAACGATCGATAGTATTTAGTGCCACCCAGACAGTCGATCGGGGTGGGTGTTGCGTGATTAGCTCAGATCGAGGTCCGACAATCTATCTCGTATCGATTTGGAAAACATTCAATTCCATTTCAAAGTTGACAGGCCACAGCAAAAGACTGGATCGCGCCATGCACTCCAAAATTTCAACGCAACGTTTATTTGATTGACATGAAAGTTAGAATATGTGTGTTTATTACAATTATTTGTGTTGCACCGTTTGCAGGTGTGAAACTGCATGCAAACAGAAATTTTGCTATCATTCGAATGAAAATCACTAATTTTCGGACGGGGCATAGCGCATTCTCTGTTTTGGCAATATAAAATGGCCGCTTTCCTCCTCTTCAAAACAACCTTTAATTAATTGTTTTTCCTCAACAAATAAAATTTTTATAAAATTTCAAACTACGTGTTCTCTCATTGGGAACTAAATTAAAACATCAAATAAAGTTATACTAAAATTTTCCTCGAACAAAAATTATCCTAACACTTTTGGAGAGTCCTCTCTAGTTTAATGTGAAAGAAGTTTATTTCAAATCGGAAGATTCTCTTTGATTTGAAAAGTCTTACAAGGGAAGGTTCCCAACGCAAGGTGAGCTTTTGCGATGTTATTTTGGCAGGATGTAGGGGCCTGTGAGCGGAGTCCAGAACCACAGCTAATTTTTGCTGAACGCTTTTTTGAAGACCAGAAAAGGAAGTCCGAAACACTCTACCAGTTGTGCTTCGGCAGCGCAGTTGGTAGGAGGGACGCCTCATAGGAGCACACCGGAGGAGTTTTAAGTTCGAGTCCTCGTACTGCCGAACTTTTTTGCACATATTAGTTTGTTGTTATCACGCTTCCTCATTTATTTATTTATTATTTATTAAGGGGCGTGAGTTGCAGGAGAATTACACGCATAACACATAATACGTATCATAAGACAACATGATCAAGCGATATTAAGCAGAACACAGTTGAAAACGCGGTATTAAGCAGAACACAATGCAAAAAAGGAAACAAGCTAGGGTAACCTACTTCGGGCAAGCAGATGTTTGAAGTGAGGCACAGACATACCAACAAAATTTTCATGTTCACCGATAAATAGGTTTAACTAACTAAATAACGAACGGATACAAAATATACGAGGGCACAATATAAAAGTTTTTTCAGCGGATTTCACCAATATGTTTACTAATTTTGTGGTTGTTCAATGGTTCCATTGACGCCCAATTAGTTACTGGTATTCCCAGTGTCTCTTCGAAGTGGAGACTGGCCGTTGACTATTCCGCGGTACGAGGAACACAACTTAGATGGCAAGTTTATGGTGAACACAAAATCAATGGTGAGGCAAACAGCGGAGCTGCTGGAGTCGTGTGTGAGATCCTTGTCGCTCGAATCTGCTCCTTATTTGCACATCCGTTCATCAGGGCGTGGCTAAATTCAAATAGAAGAGTGGAAGACGGTGGGGAAGGCGATGACCTCTCCCGACGGTGGTGTATCCGCCGGTCATTCCACCGTGGGCACCGTCAACAGCATGGATTACGGTAGGGAAGTGAGCCCAACCCAACATGGGGGCCCTCTGGAAACAGGCGGTTCCACCACGCCGAACAAACACCTCCCGGGCTTTCCGCGTCTTCCGCGCATAGATTTCCTTTCACCGGAATATCATCAATCTCCTGAGGCACACTTACCAAGTGGTCAGAAGAAAGTCTATAATATTCTTCATTAACACCGACTGAAGCGATTAGAGCGGGATTCGCGCTTGCTTCTACAGTTTTGAGAGGACCTGACCGGTCCGTTACCAACTCGGGATGTCGAGGCCTTCCCTCCTCTCCAGGGAGCTTCATGCAAACCCTGTTTCCGGGCATAAAAATACCCGCTTTTCCGGTTATTAGTCGTTCGTCGTAGTCCGACTTCATGTGGTCATTTGATAGGGTAACCCCATCTCTTGATCCCATATTGCAACAGGGTATCTTGACTAGCGTGACTTCTGGTGTAACGAACACTCCTTTAGTAGCATTTGCTACCATCAGCGGGCCTACCGCACTCCACGGAAGGGCCTGTGTTGTAGAAAGATTAAGCTGGATGCCTAATGCACTTAGAACATTCGTTCCTAATAGAAGGGTAGCACTCCTGCCTTTCTGAACGTGCATGATTACTCGAGCTTTGCCAACTCCATGGATCCTTACATCGGCTTTAACCATACCCAAGAAGTCCATTTGCGTACCTGATGCGTCAAACACCTTCCGCTTTTGGTCATTGCTAACCAATTCTACTTCCTTATCGATGTCGAAGCCTCGACTCTTCGCCAGTTTCAGAAGGCCTGCTGGAAGGATCGAGATTACCGATCCAGTATCTATTAGGGCTTCCACTTCGATTCGAAGATCACCGCATTAACTAGGGTCGGTTTACCCACCGCACCAAGTTCTTGAACATTGCCTCTACTTCGGGGGCTCACTGCACCACACCATTCTTCAACGAATGTTGACATCGCTCTACTTGTCGAAGGCTCCCTGGTGGGTCGCCTATTTGACCTCTGCCCTGTTTCGCCAACGGGGTCATGTCTTGGGGGCGTCCTGGGACGGCAGTTTGCAGCGTAGTGGCCTTCCTTCCCACATTTGTAGCACTGCTGGTTCCTTTCCCCATGATTTGACGTTTCCGCCTCTTCAGCAGATACACGTTTTTGAAAAGTTTTGGTTCTTCCGAGGATTCGTATTTCCTAGGCTTCACTACGTGGGTCTTTTCCAGGCGAAGTGCAACGCCTTTGACCATTCCGTACGCCTTGTCACCATGTGCGTCGATTGCCGCTAACATGTGATACGAATCCTTCCAGTCTTCCAAGATGGAGTACAACTTTGAAGCGAGATGGAAATCCCAACCACCGCTCGGGTATATTTGCCTGGAAATTTCCTCCATGCGACAGCAAAAATCGCTAACCGATTCGCTGTTACCTATTGCAAGATTGTCCCAATCTCTCATCAGTTTCAACTTTTCGCAAGGGTTCCTTCGCGCTTCTTTAAGCGCGAGGACCACCCTGTTGAAACTGCCTTGCCTAACGCGGTCCGGTAGGCCTTTGTACGTCGATCGTGCCGATCCTACTAAGTGATTCACCAGTATGTCGCGCCGATCCCGGTCTGACCACACTGTAGACGGATATTTCACATCTACTGAACGAAGGAAATCACTTAGTGAATTCTTTCCATCATACTTGACGATAGCCGCCACGCTCTGTGCTTTAAACACATCCTTAAAAACACTGAGCATCCCATCGACCGAACGGGAAATGGCGCTAGCTTGTGAGCTCCCCTCACTACCGTATGCGCTTTGCATAGCTGCAGCGGACTCAGCTACTGTCGATCCGCTGGAGGAGCTCCGAGACGATTGTGTCAACCTCTCACTGGAGATTGACCTGTGGTGCCTCTCCCTCCTAACGTTCGTTGCGTGGAACGCAACCTGAGTGCTCTGAACTGGCCCATTCTTGACTTTCTTCAGTGTTGAGAGGTGTTTCCCGAGAGCTGACCAGTCAACTGGGCGTTTTTCCGCACTGCGAGAACAGTTCGCCGGCGATCCGCACGGTCGTTGTTCTCCTAATTTTTGTCCGCTGTTCATCAGCCTGTTCGTGAGCTCACTCACTCGGTCTTGCAATTCGCTGTTTAGGGTCCTTAGAGTCTCCAAGGTTGATCCCTGTTCTTGCAATCGCAGCCTAATCGCGTCTGCTTCCAGACCTTGTGCTCTTACAACCGTAGCTACTTGCGAAGTCTCGCAGCCAAGTTCTGTCGCTAAACATTCCATTAGTGCGCTATTATGACCCGCAATTGGCAACACTGTGCGCAATTCTTCCGGTGTCATATTTTTCCGCAAAAATGCTTGCTCCAGCTTGGTTTTGGACTAATCTAGCCCTTTGTCAACGGTACCGCGGACAGCATCCAGAATGTTCTGCTTCTTCTGAGCAGAAATGTTCCGGATTTGGTCGTCAAGTGTCTCATCTAACCGTGAGACAATATGGTCAAACGCGGCCTCTAATCGAGTATCGCCTTGACTCATATCGACTTCTCTCCTGGCATCCGTGGTGTTATCCACTGCCATTTGTACCGGACTGAGTGCTCGTTCCGCAGCAATGTTGCCGCTCCTTCTGCTCATGGCAGAAGGCGCCCACACACTACGGTTATCTTATCTAGTCGCTCCGGCTTCGGTAGGATTGGCCCCCATGTGGTTGTTCAATGGTTCCATTGACGCCCAATTAGTTACTGGTATTCCCAGTGTCTCTTCGAAGTGGAGACTGGCTGTTGACTATTCCGCGGTACGAGGAACACAACTTAGATAGCAAGTTTATGGTGAACACAAAATCAATGGTGAGGCAAACAGTGGAGCTGCTGGAGTGTGTGTGAGACCTTGTCGCTCGAATCTGCTCCTTATATGCACATCCGTTCATCAGGGCGTGGCTAAATTCAAATAGAAGAGTGGAAGACGGTGGGGCAGGCGATGACCTCTCCCGACGGTGGTGTATCCGCCGGTCATTCCACCGTGGGCACCGTCAACAGCATGGATTACGGTAGGGAAGTGAGCCCAACCCAACAATTTATCCCACTGCAATATTCTTAACAATATTAGAGAGATACTCAAAATTTGTTTTAAAAATGCTAACAAAAGCTTCATTGCCTATAATTGTTATAATAAACCCTTCTACAGTAACTCTGTAGGAAGTAAAAACTATAAATATTACACTATACACGATATAATTTATTTTATAGATTACCTTCTTTGTAACAGCTACTGTAAATTCTCTGACCATTTGTTTATTCAAAAAGTGGGAGTACCGCAGGGTAGTAATGCAAGTCCTCTTATGGCTGATCTAACTCACATATTTCGAATATGTTTACTCTATTACTCATCCTAATCTCTACTTGTTCATTCCGTTCCGTTACATGGACGACATTTTAGTTGTCCATAACAGCAGCACTAATGATATTTATAACAAACTTATCAGCGTCTATAATAATGTCTTGAACCTAGATATTACTCATGACAACGACTACTCGTGCAACTATTTAGATATGGAAATAAAGAGCTCAGGTAATCGACTAACGACTAAGCTTTATAATAAGACAGATTCCTTTAATTTTAGTATCAAGAGATTTCCTCATTTCGATGCCAATCTGTCATCTAATATCAAAAAAGCCACGATCTATGCAGAAATTCTAAGAATTGCACGCACCTGTAGTTTTAAAGATGATTTCGTAACTAGACTTTTGCATACTAAAAGGCAACTATTTGAGTCAGGATATGACAGTAACTTTTTCAATTGCTCGTTATTTAAATGCATTCATAAAAACAAATTTATCCAATATAAATACGATCTAGGTCACTCTAAAATTCAAATAATGGACTCGTTATGTAAGTGCTTTGATTAGTGTTGTTTCCAGCGGTTCATTAATTTTATCACTCTTAAAGTCCTAGTACATAAACTACAAAAACATACTCCCTAACTTATTGGACTCGTGGTGGTGGACTGGAGGGCGTTTGGTGGTTCGGCGTGGGGGTCTACCTCATCATTATTTCCTCCTTCTCCTTAACTAACTCCTTCCCTAACAACCATTCCCCCTTTTCAACTAATCCAGTCCCTTCCCCGTGGTGGATCTTCTCGTTGAGCCACGTTGCGCTCTCCGTGTCACTGCTGCGAGTTGCTCTTTCTATTCTAATTTACTGCTACCCTTCTTACATCTCCTTAACACCTTTCACTCAAGGTTTATTCTTTTCTGGTGGTATCCTTATAGCGTTAATTATCTATAACATCTAAAACATGCTTCTTTACGTTCAATTGTTGCTCGCCAAATCCAACTTCAACAGGAGGAGCTCAGGTTAGTTTAAGCAGCAACTCCCTCTTCCTTCCCCTCCCTTACTGACGAGCACAGGGGGAAGGATACTATGTCCGTTTGGTTTTCGTCTAAGGGCCCGTGCGAAACGAAAACCAAACTAATTCTTTGTTTTTCATACTTTCATAATTAAATTATCACAATTATATGGCTTTACTTATTTATCATTAACTCCCTAAGACGCCGGTAGGTGAGAAAGTGAGACCTGACCTGAGACCTTGCAACCTTAACATGTAATGGAAGTCTACCTCTTACGTTTCTCTTAAGTGGCCCTCCGAAAAATACAATTGGATCAAGGGAAAGTTTCCCTGTGAGGATTTTAAATAACGTGATTAGGTCTGTTTTGTCTCTTCTGTTACGTAAACTAGATATACCAAGTAGCTTCGCTCGCTCAGAGCCGTTGGGAATGTCTCCATATCCCACTTTATAGCATCTCATGAACAACTTTCGCGTGCAGTTATTCTGAACGCTTTCGAGGAGATCAATGTCTTTCTTGTGACATGGATTGAAAATTGAGGTACCGAACTCCATAATAGGTCTGACGTAGCATTTGTAGGCACGCAAGAGGGCTAGAGGGTCATTTGTTTTTAGCACCTTGAACAAGTTGTAGGAACGAAAGTTTGCTTTTTTACAAGCGATTTATAATGGAGGTCAGAACTTAAATCACTTCTTATAAGGAAGCCTAAATCTCTAACATCTGTGACCTGTTTCAAAACCATGCCATTAAGTCTATAGGATGGAGAATAGTTTCGCTGCTTTGATTGTATTACAAGACACTGCGATTTGGCAATAGCAAGAGGAAGTTCCCAGTCTTCAGCCCACTTTGCAATAAAATCGATAGCGGCCTGAACTTCAGAAGAGCTCTCAGGTTTGTCGACTTCTTTGTAAATCTTCACGTCATCAGCGTACATTTTGCACGTAACACCAAACCTAGATACCGAGTCAGGAATACCATAAGTGTATATAAGGAATATGACTGGAGACAGAACTCCTGCTTGTGGCACTCCACTAGTTGCGGAATAAACCGAGGAGTAGCTATCTCCTACTCGCACCTGATATCTACAAGGAAGCTCTTCATCCAGTCTACAATCATAGGATGAATTCCAATTGCCTTCAACTTGAACAGTAATTTTTCTGCAGGAACCTTGTCGAAGGCCTTGGAAAAGTCAAAGTAGACTACATCAACACGGTTTTTTCTTTCTAAAGCCAGAGTCCAGTCATTGATTGAGCTAAGAACTGATGCTTCCACCTAACGCTGTTTCAGAAATCCAAATTGATCTTTAGAAATTATGTTATTGTCTAAGATGTGTTGCAGCATGTGTTTCTTAACAATTTTTTCAAAAGCTCTTGCGAAAACTGATGTTATGCTGCAGGCCTGTAATTTCCCGGGTCCGAAAATGGAGGCTTTTTGGGAATAGGAGTGATGAACGCGTGTCTCCACCTACGAGGAACATCCGCTTTCATATAACTCGAATTAAAAATTATTTCTAAAGGGAGAGCTATAAAACTAATGACCTTTTTGATAAAAATTAAAGTTAGATTGTCTGGAGAAATCGAAAAAGACTTGGGCCACTTAGACAAAACTTCGGCAATTTGATCTTTATGAAACCATAATGTAGGTCCCATCTGGGGAAATATGGATGGCAAACAACCTTGAAGTGGAGGAATCAACGCATCACTTCCGGAAGGTTTTCTGAATACTTTTTGAAACTCAATAGCAGGAAGACTTGCTTTCTCATTAGGTGAAGACACGATCCAGCATCCACTAGGCTGGGGATAGATCTGTACCCGCCAGATCGGAACTTTATATATCTATAGAAAGCCGTTTTGTCACTTGAAGATGGTTCATTTTTCTTTGTAGAGATTGTATCGAGATAGCGCTTTACCCACCTTTCTTCTGCAGCTTTCGTATTTGCCCCAATCTACGTCCTTTCCAGTAGCAGTGGCTGTATTCCACAGAGAAACTTGGCGGTTCATCATCCTCTTGAGGTAGTCCGGGACGCCCATTTTTTGCTGATCCACTTTTCTCATAGGCACATATAATTCAATGACATGATAGAGGACATGAAGTAGCAGTTCGTACATTTAGTCGACTGATTTAGCATTACTAAGGGTGCCTATCCACTCAACATCAGCTACTACTCTTTGATTTTAGTGTAGTTTGCCGGTTTAAAATCTGACCCACTTAACTTCACCAACATTAAGGCTAATATTTCCAGCGATATTAAACGATATTGTGGCATGATCACTACTTCCTATAGGTGGGCCATTAGGCCACGAAGCATATTAGGGGAATTGCAGAGCACTAGATCCAGCAAGGAGTTCCCTCTCGTCGGTCTATGCACTAACTGCTGGAACTGGTGAGCTTCAAACATGTCCTCGAATGTATTTGTGATATTATCCCTATTATGTGTCCCAATGTTAGGCAGGTTGAAATCCCCTAAGAGTACACAAGGAACACTGCATGCACAGAAGTCGCTGATTGCTTTAGCTAACCTGAAGGATGGCCTGATGTCGCATGATGGAGCACTGTACAAGACTACGAAGCGCAGAACGCTAGCATTTTCTCCGACGTCGCATATTAAGACCTCGTAGGAGTCCTTTACCGATTCATGAAAAATCAGTTTATATGAGATGTGACTTTTTAAGAGCAGTATGACACCTCCACCTTTCTTATTCTTTCTATCACACCTAATGCCAACGTATTGACTATTTGCGATACCTAGAAGAGTAGTTCATTAATAGAGGACAGCCATGTCTCAGTAACTGACAGTAACTAACAGACAACGACGTCATAACTGTTACGGCAAAGATTTAGCACTAAAGAGTTGCTGTTTTTCACCATCGACCTAATATTGGTGAGAAGACATAAAAGTGATTGACTATTTATCCTTAGAGAGCTCAACAGTTTCCCTAAGGACTGTTGGGCTCAGAGTTAAGGGTTGCGGCGGTAAGGTCGAGGCATGGAGGTTGAGCACCACCTTTATCAGTCTGGGCCTATTCTGTGCAGGCCTGCCCATACGATATACGGCTGTCCGCATACATTCGATATCCAGATAGTCGAGGATTTGCCTAACGCAGGCCGTGTCATGGACGGTTTTCTCGGACGCGCTGCAAGCGGAGGATTCTGGAATATTTGTTAGAACAATTGAGCGTTTACGCTCTCTATCCATTTCCTGTGGGAGGGCAGAAGAGTTAGAAGAACAAGACCTATTGACCACCTCAGTTTCAAATGGTGCCGAGGAACTATCAAGTTTCTGCTTAACACATTCGCGACAAGAGTGTTCTCGCGCACAATGCGCGCGACGGCCCGCTGCCTTGTTGGCGCGCGCGGGTGTCCACTCATTTGTGTGGACATCGTCCCTCGCGAGGTGTTATTTTCTGTAAGTAAATTTTAATCGATCTTTGGAAGAAGATCTGGACATTGGTTTGTTACTATAATTTGGGAATTTGAAAAGAAAATCGAACAAAAACATCAAAAAAGGAAGTTCTTCCCATAAATTCCCTGTCCACACATATGAGTGGACACCGTCCATCGCGCCCTCTTCGCTGTCCACTCATATGTGTGGACACCGTCGCGAATGAGTTAAGAGTCAAATTCTCCTCCCTTACTCTGTGGATCTCCTCCAGTAAATCCGCATTCCGTTTGTTCGATTCCTTGATCTCCTGGCGAGTTTCCATTAGCAACTCGAAAATCAGCCGGATGTAGCTCGGAACTTTTTCATTCTGCATTGCGTCCTGTAGCTGATCCGCAGATGGCTTCTCTTCATTGGTTCCGACCTTGATGGAGGACCTGGTAGTCCTTCTCTCTGTAAAGATCGAAGCACGAGCAAGCGACATCTCATTGATCGACGCGGGGCGCAAACGAATCCGAGATGGCAGACTCCGACAATTAATTGATTACCTAATTGGGTGGCGTTTCAACCGAGGTACTGAACCCGCCACAAGGTAGTTCGCAGGTGCGGCTGCTTCCACGGCAGATGTCAAGAAGCTTGCAGACGGAGAGGTGAGTGAGGTTTGTTCGAAGAGCGTGCTCAAACCGACCGCACAGCGCGACAGCACGTGGATCGTGTCAGAGGGGGTTTCAGAAATTGAGAGCAAAAACTGTTCAACTTAGTAATTTGTTTGAAAAATAAATTTTTCACCTGAAGCTTTAGATCACACATGCTCATGGTAGTCAATTTTAGACCATCAATGCTTACAACAAACCAAGGCTGCCGTTATAAATGCTAGTTTTTTGACAATGCCTATCTACACCATATCTTTTCTCTGTAAATGAAAAGTCCTGTCTTATCTTCCCTTTTAGTCAACAGTTATGACACAAATCTATGAAGCAAGTAAAACACAAGGGCTTGTCATACCAACAGCATCTTACAAAAGCCAGTGTGGAACAACCTTGTTCCTGGCGAGTAATGACCAATTCTTCTTCGTTGAACGCGCAATACGTGGATGTAGAGAAAGGTCCTGGGTGAACATCGACGTAGAAATGCCCCATTTTCATCATACTACCTCTAACTTGAGCACCTTCCTCTTCCTGACAGTCGGTATCTCCATATATGGCGTCCAGGATGAGTCCTTATATGGCATCCGGGCGCTATGGTGGTTGGGGGGGGGGGTCACCATGGCCTGCCGCGGCGCGTAGCTACATATAGCGGATGTGAATGCAGTCTTATCTCCACTTTTCGATTACAGATCCGTGTTTTACGTGCTTCCGAATTTGGCAAGGGAGGGAATTCCAGGATGTAGGCAATTCTAGCACGGGTGCGCCACTCGAGCCACACCCTGGAGTCCCTTCCCCTGCCTAAATCTGTGCTCTCCACCGCTGACGCGGAGGAGAGCACAGAACAGAGCTATAGCATTGTTTGGTTGTTTCCTTTACTATCAGTGTGTTACCGTTTCTTTTTTCGTGTCTGTGACACTTTTTGCAAGGTGACCCCCCCCCCCCAACTACCATAGCGCCGGCATCTGCAACCGCAATCTCTCTGTTTGTAGAAGTGAAATCCAGTGCGAAGGTGGAAAGTAGTAGGCCGACAACACGTTTAGGTGAGAACGTCATTTTTAGCACAGTCTTTGAAAAGGCGTTCAGCAAAAACTAACTGTGGTTCTGGACTCCCCTTACAGGCCCCTACATCCTGCCAAAATAGCATCGCAAAAGCTCACCTTGAGTTGGGACCTTTCCTTGTTAGGTTAGCTTAGAAGAGTGTACAATTTGACGTGAAAACTGTCCAATTTGATTTCGGAACTGTCCAACTCAACATGAAAATGATATATATATATATATATATATATATATATATATATATATATATATATATATATATATATATATATATATATCAACCGATATATTGATGTTCCTCTCCGACTTAACCGATCGCTGTGGATGTTGCGTCATTAGCTCACATATCAACCTCGATCAGACAATCAATATCAACCGATATATTGATATTTCTCTCTGTCTTAATCGATCGGGGTGGGTGTTGCTTGATTATGGCGCAGATCTATGAAGTCTGAGAGAGGAACGATAGCACTACTCAAACGATCGATAATATTGATGGATATTGATCGTATGAAGGTTCTATCGACTACTACCACTCAGACTTCATCGATCGGAATGGGGGTTGCGTGATTAGCTCAGATATCGATCAAACAACATAGCTTGTCTCGATTTGGGAGACTATTGATTTGATTTCAAAGTTTACAGGTCGCATCAAGACTGGATCGCGCCATGCACTCAAAAGTGGGTGTTCCGCGATTATGATAGCCGATGGAAAGCCGACCAGTTAAAAGATGTTTCGATCGGGCAGTCGATCCTACTATAGTCGCTATCCATTCTTGAGCGGTGCTATCGGTTCTCTCCAGACTTGATCAAACTGGGTGGGAGCAAACAGGGAGGGGGTGACGATGTTAATGGGACGAATCTCGTTCTCGTTACGTTTCTAAAATGGCTCTCATAATTTGCAGAGTATGCGCAATGTCTGTGAATCGTCCAAGAATCAGAAGTATGCGTACGTTACCCAGTCCGATTTACACAACGCGTTCCCTTCCTCAACCGTATTCGCCATACAGGCTCCTCCAGGGACAAACGTCGAGGTACTGACACCAAGGGTTTGTCGCTGCAACTGTTACTATCGCTCATATTTATTTTTCTAAGTACAATAAAACCAATGTGTTGCTATGTGAATCTGGTTCTCTTTTTAGTATGGAAGCGTCTCCGATCCGCACTATGTGCTCCATCTTTCCAGTACCTGTGGTCCAATCACTGCAGTTCTTGCCAATAGCGTAGAGTATCGGCCCAGAATGTATAGAGCTGTCAGCAATCGATTCCAGGTAGGTAAATAATTACTCTCGACAATCGCACGCCTGTGTCATAGGTGCGGCTGCTTCGATGCCGCTTGTTAAAGTGTGTAGATCAGCTACAAAGGTATACAGCGACATTAGAGATACACTCGGTTTGGATTGTGTTCACGTTGATTTCCGTTTAGTAGAAAAGAGTTAGGAATCATTTCAAGGGCATGCTGAGATAACGCCATGCTTTCGTCCAGCATGTTGCGCTGAGAGACAGTATACAGCCCGTTTAGGAGCAGTTATACGAAGGAGTGATGCATGGTTTCTTGTACTCGGTTTTGAATGCCTTCAAGTAACAGTTCTGAATAGAGAGTGTAGGAATTGGGTATCCTTATCGTTTCTCTGTTAGGATGGATATTTGTCAACGGGGCGTCTCGAATCTTTGTGACAATTCGAGTCGATAAAGTCGATTGATGCGATAGAAATCGGAGACCGATTCCCGCAACACTAATTTCTCCACCCATATTCCCTTCTCAGATTTGCTAATATGCAGATAGAACCACAGCTATACAGGCGCATTTCCCGCTTACAAATTTGGACAGTCAGCCACGATCTGTCTGACTACCAACTGGACCTTCCCCAGTATATTTGCATAACAAACTGGTGTTGCTTAGCTATCCTGAAGCCCACCCTCTCACTGGACAGCATGTTTACGCGATTCCTATCTCGATCCACCAACTTTTCCAACGTTTGTCACACTTGGTAGCGGTGTCAACTCTTCCGGTGCATTGCCGCTACCTTTCTCGATCCAGGACTTGCCAAGTGGAGAACGGCTACGTTGAAGTCCACATGTATGAGGCAACGTTTCTTCGGGCCCCTCTAAGCTGTTATCACGACAAGTCGAACTCGATGTTGATCTTACGAACGCTCCTTTCCTTCCACTCCGGAGGGAACCGTGTCACTTCGCCAAGCTTAATGCATCCCATCAGCTATCGGCGCGACAGCGAACCTCTGACGGATGCGATCCAGATAAGAAGACGATGATAGGTCCAGGTTCTAGCATCTGCCGTCCGGCGCAGCGTTTTTGTCGGCTAAATCCCTTTCGACACCAAGTCCACTCTGGCGAATTGTCCCTCACACGTGCTCGACCTGTTTCACACGTCATTGCATGCAAACGCCGTACGACAGTTATGCTGCACTGGTGCATTGGTGTAATACGTGTCTTTGACACGCCTTTACACGTAAATCCCAACTCATCAGTGATGCTTACCAGCTGACGAGTACCACGGAAAGAAATATTAGGGCACCAGCCGAACGTCGTGTTGGGAGCTTCGCCCCAAACCCCGAGAATAGAACCACCGACCATCTTTTTTTCTTAAGGCCTTTTATTGCAGGAGAGGACTGGTTTAACTATATAGAGTAGCACAATGGGCAAATGATAAGAAAGAGTGCGTATTCAAAACTGCCACTGTGAAGCCTGTCCACCCTCTATCGGATGTACACGATTTATTCTCCGAACTATCCGTTCTCTACGTGGGGAGAAATAGAAATAGATCTCGGGAGTTCCAATCCGAAGTGTTTAGTCTGGAGAAACATAATTGCAATCAATCGATATTGATCGACAGATCGATACTGTTTACTGTCCGAAGGCACTAATGCTCCTCCGATTCCTGTGGTAATCACTCGAGAGAGTCAAGCACGCGTACGCTCGTTACAAGTACTTAAAAGGTCGTATGAAAATGCAACGCATGCTGCGCAAAGTCTGATCGTCTTCTGGATCCGGACGCGCGTTGTACGACTACATCTTGCATAACGCCTGTGGCACATTTGCACAGTGGCACATTCACCGACGCAGCTGTCGCGACTTCCATAACGTTTGTGACATGTCTTTTGTAACCCTTCACACATGGCACGATGTATGGGGGACGTCTTCTGAATCCCGACACGCGCTGGACAATGCTGGGAGAAAATACTGTCTGCCTTACAGCTCCACCCATCCTTAGTGGCCCCTTCGTGATTCCCCTTCACTGCTCCCTCCCCTTACTGGTCCCATTACTCTTCTGAATGCGTACGCCCATTGGAAGACGCCTTCGACGCGTTTTCCGAATGCCGACGCACGTTGGAGGACGTCTTCAATGCCGTCCTCTGAATACCGACGCACGTTGGACGACGCCTTCGGCACGTCTTCCGAATCTAAGCGGTCAGAGCATTATCCCTATTCACTCCCTGACGCGTTGCCCGTTGAATGCCAGCTGGATTGCAGCAGCCCAGCACAACTGACGCCCTGTTGTCTACGTCCAGTGACGAGTACCATACGTGTAGCCAGCGTGTCGGAAATTTCCCAAAAATTTACTTGGTGTCTAAACGAATCAAGCTGTTTTTGCCTCATCACACTGAACCGAGTTTCAGTCTCCTTGGTAGGAGGCAAACACTCAGCACTTTACTGGCCGGACGCAGGCTCTGTAGATTTTTGACTTCATGCGCTGTCGTATCTTCCTACCGCAAAGGAAGATTCATTGAGTATCGTAGCGATCAAGTACAGACACCGGTCACTATCGCTCGACTTGTGCTCCTCGCCAACGTGCTCATAACGAGATCTTCATCTCAATCCAGCATCCGCGAACAAAAATCGGTGACGCTGCTCGATAACAGTCTACCGATCGATATTGTTCACTTATCTAAACTATCTATGTAAAGTCTAAACTACACACCGGTCATCATACCGTGATTCCCGCCTCAGCAGAGAGCGACAATATTGATCGAGAGTGCATCCATCCCAGTGATTTGGTCGGACATTCGAAAGGGCGGATGCGGATTAATTGCTTTAATTGGGCATTAGAATGTTAGGATATCGATGGTGCTGCTCGAAACAAACGTACAAGGTCCGGCAGGCTAAACAAGTTTAAATATACAGCCCTCTCTCGTTGTAACGCGTTTGAAGGGACCGGCGAAAATCTGCTTTATAACGGAAGTTGCGTCCTAACCGGTGCTAACCTTTTTGCACTCTTTTATGCACAGATGTACTTAAAACCGCATACGAGGCTTGAATTGCAATGAAATGTGTAGCCGTGAACGCAATGTGAGGACATAGAATAACTCTAGATTGTTAACGATGCCCCTTCAGAGATTATCTTTAGTTAGCGCAAGCGTGGCACAAACGTGCGACTTTCTCGTCGCAATGGCTACTAAGTCTCATCCATGAGATACCGGGAAGTTACGTTCGACCAAGCAGCGTTGTTGGTGTAACGTGCCAGCATCCTGTAGGGAAAGAGGGTGTGTGGGCTCGGTCCTCCTGGCGCAAAAAAAAATTAGTCACAACAGAACATTTGGCAACACCATCTAGTCTCTATATTAACTTCTCCAGATTTAAAACAAATGCGAAGGTTAGGGTGCCGCCAACCGGAATCTCTGATCCTTTTCCGTCCTACATGCGAGGTTTTTCACTTCCCATTTCTCCCCGTCAGCAACGCATTTCACTTTGAAGTTTTTCTTGATCACCCAGACATCTCCATTATTATGGAACTTACTCTGGTAGAAACAATTCAGCTGAGCAAAAGCAACAGCTACGAGTGCGAAAAGAATGAGAATCTTCATCTTCTGTTGAAAGCCCAGAATGAACGATGAATGAGTGAGGTGAGGCTGGTGGTTATAAGACCTAACCACCAACCTCACCTCACTCATTCATCATCCATTCTGTGCTTTCAGCAATAAATCCAAAAAACATTCTCTTGAGTGATCTAAGTTTGAGCCGACTCTCGCTCGCTCGCTCCTAGTGGAATTCTTCGAACCTACAATATCCTCCAATGAATGCAGGTTATCTTACGCTCGAAATATCGGCGACTCTGAACACCATTGCGGCTTGCGCACACGCGAAAACGATACGCATTTAATTCAGTTTCTTTAAGCCTCAATTGGCTGGCACCGAGGATGTGAGCTGTTCCAGCGATGTTTTGTTGCGATCAAGACTTCCAGCACCGGGCGGCACTCGAACCCGCACCTCCCTCTACCGGGCGGGAAT
Source organism: Heligmosomoides polygyrus polygyrus (assembly GCA_947396885.1). Classification (NCBI taxonomy): domain Eukaryota; kingdom Metazoa; phylum Nematoda; class Chromadorea; order Rhabditida; family Heligmosomidae; genus Heligmosomoides; species Heligmosomoides polygyrus. The sequence continues at coordinate 38,610,064 of OX377204.1, forward strand.
GCTCTACGGCGTTACACCACTGGCGCTGTCTGATCGAACTTTACGCACTTAATACAGGGTGCGTAAAAAGTATTGACGCACTTAATGACGGTTGTGGAAATAGTATTGCGCAGTAAGTTTTAAAATATTCACTTGAGAAATATGGAAAATGATTTTGCAAACACGATAGAATAACTCGTAATTGACATTGGCTCCTTTACTGTGAATACAGGAGCGAAAACGACGGAAAAATTCATGAGCACGCGCCGCAAACACTTGCTTGCATTTCGTTCCGTGCTTTGAACAGGGTGGCCTTGTGCGACTGGTCACTTCTGTTGAAAGTAGCCCAGACCTCATTCTCCAAAATCGCCTAAAAAGAGTAATCCAGCGGATTCATGTTTAAGCTGTGCTCGACTGAGAAGCTGTCTACACCTGCGCGCGTTATCTGTTTACCGTTATCGGACAGAGGTTGATAATTTTGGATTTGAACGTTAACGTGCGTGAACCTCTTGTAATCATCATCTGTTATGACAGAGCCGTGGCTGACATTTGGGTTGCTGACATCTTTCCTCACCTACCGTTTCGAACAGCGCCTAAATCTCTTGTTAAGGAAGTATTCGGCTCTTTGGGTAACAGACAAAAAAGGGCCACCGTAACGATGACGATCATGTCTCTTCAGTTTTTTCGTGAGTGTTTTTTGAGCACAATACAGACAACAAAAATAACACACAAAAACCTAGAGGGGTAGAAAGAAAAAGCTGGAGCTGAATCAAAACGTAGGTGCGTCAATACTTTTTACGCACCCTGTACATTGTTCTACGTGTGCCGCTCGTGACTATGAAGAAGGGTAGGTAGGTCTGATCAGAAACGCAGTCAGCATCTTGCTGATTTTAATCTTCTGGTGAACTCGGACTGGTCGCGCTACAAAGGGAGTGTTTTTGAACGCTATAAGGATTAGGATCTCGCTATAAGGGAGTACCGTTGTATACGATGTATCCTAACCAGAGTTGGTTTGTACTGGTGTAAAGGTAAGCTGGCCGGTTCCCGAGAAAATCTACGTTATATCGAGAGTCGCGTCTTATCCGGAGGCGTGATAGCGGGATGGGACTGTATCTACTGCAGAATCCGTTTAAGTGACTTTCACGCTACCATCTAAGTAACCATGTGAACCAGTGCATGGAGTATATCCAACAGTAACGGATGGGAAGACTACGTGCTTCCTTCTTAGAGCAAACAACACAATTTTATCGCATTGACGGAAATTTCGTAACCACTGAAAAGTACGCGTTTTTCAGGGACTCTGTATTTAACGTTGTATCTTTCTATAAATTTTTATTTATTCATTAAATAAAATAAATTTTACAACCATTTCAACCACCAAGTGAAAAGATACCTCGAGATTGGTGCATTTCGTTATGGTTTGATGCCATCAATCTTTGCTATTTATATTCTGATCTCTTTCAGACCGTTGAGCAAGGAATCTATCCTGGTGCTATTGAAGATTCCGGCTCGGTTTATGAGGACGACGAAGTAGATATAGTGAGCAGCTCTCGTCAGCGTCGAGTAGAGGATCTTAAAGGCGGTAAGTGGCAATCGTGCTTCGAGAAATGTTTTTCCATCAGAATGCCTGTTTCTAACTTCTGTTGTAGTATATTCGTTTTCTAGAGGCGTTTTGTGGGGGGTAAAGGTTATGGAAGGAGCTAATGTTGGTCCGATATGAGGTGTGAATTCGATAAAAAGACTGACTTGATTCGCAAGTTAGCAAATAAGACTCGACTCAATCAACCTTCTCCGCATGGATCTCGTCAGCATACCATCAAAGAACTATGTATGGATAATGCAGAAGAGAGACAGACATAATGGTGAAATCAGCGATTTTCTTCTATTCTTCGACGAACAAAGCAAAATGAAATTTAACAGAGGCAGTGTTTTCTTTCTAAATCATTGGCTAGTTTTATACTGAATATTGCACTATCGTGTGTGAGGGGAGTCCAGAATCACAGTTAGTTTTTGCTGAACGCTTTTTGAAAGACCGAAAAGAGAGGTTGAGAACGTGTGCGTAACAATCATCAACCCCTTTGACACCCCACAAGATGTGCCTAGGCGGCGCAATCGGTACGAGTACCGTCTTGGCACATCGACGGGTTTTGAGATCGAGTCCGCGTTCTGCCATCATTTCTGCACCTATTACTCTGTTGTTATTGCGCTTTCTCCTTGATCACAGGAGTCAACTTTAGACATCAATGGCAGCAGGCATATGATCTTAAGAGAACTGAGGGGTGACAGTTCACCGTGGTGATATGCACCATGTTTGATCAATGCTTATAACAAATCAAGGCTGTCTATTTGCGCCTTCATAGTGCTAATTTTTCAAGGATGCGTATCTGCACCATATCGTTTCTCTGGAAACAAAAAGTCTTATTGCTCTTCCCTTTTAGTCAACAGCTGTGGGACAAAAGTATGAAACAAGTAGACACAAGCGCTTGTCACACCAGCAGCACCTTACGGAAACCAGTGAGGAACACTTCTCCATCTTCTCCATGGTTCTATTTTCTTTATATTGGGCTGTCGCAAAATTAATTGCTGAAACGGACCGCTTTCTCCAAGCTGCTATAACTCAGCTTAAACACAGCTTTGTTGATCGAAGTAAAGCCACCAGAATCTACATATATATTGCCAACGAACAGGTAATGAATCTAACCTTTTACAATAAAAGCTCTTGCAAGGTGCGATAGAAATTGATGATTGTTGCGCACACGTTTTCGCACCCCTTTTTCCGGTATTTAACACGTTGACAACAATACGCAGCATTATGCTGCGTAAGAAAGCAGTCACGTGGGACGACGCGTATCATCTTTGATGAGGAACTTTCAACTCGGTTTTTCTTCAAAGTGAGGCAGCAAAAAGAGTGCAAGATACTGCTGGATACAATACACAACATAAATGATGCGTACCCTGGAGCTAGCTTAAAAATGAGCTGTCCCATGCACGCACCACTGCGAAACGAGCGATGTCGTCAATGTGTTAAAGAAAACGTTGGGTAAAAATTAACCGTAATTCTGAATTACCCTTCCCCCACACGGCCCTAGATCCTGTCAAAATAGCATCACAAAAGCTCTTCATGAGTTGGGAACCTTTCCTTGTCAGAATGTAGAGGCTTGCGGCTGAAGTTGGATTTGGTATGCTGCATAACAAGGGAATTCAATACAGGATGGCCGCGAACTGGAAACCATCCTGTTGTTCAGGCAGCTTTAGCTCGTGAATTGAAGTAGACAGGCAAGGTTCGAGAACGTGGTGCATCGGTTCCGTAGATACAGACTCATCGCGACGTTTATCGCTAGGATGACGGAGCACTTTCTTTCCTGACACTTAGCGGGGCAGAGCGGACGCTTAGGAGAGGGCATCCCGGCCTAACTTCCATCACCTTGTCCTAACATCGATCAAACAGGCGAGGCAGAAAACATCTTAGAACCAGACGTGCTCTTAAAAGGAATAGTGCTGTACCTTTGATAGGTGCTCAGAGCGTAGAATATAGGGTCCTTCAATGCGAAACACATCAGTGACGGTAGATATTTTTCTTAACGAACTATAAATTTTGAAAGCCTGCCTTAAAACTGCATGTGCATAGAAAAAGAACGCTGGACCCTATATTGCACAACCGATGAAGACTGAGCGGGCCAAGTGTGGCTGAACTATTATTTACTATATATCCACCGCACTCCCGCACGTTGCTCCCTCTGATTACCATCATACCGCTAGCAACTGATACCGTTTGAATGGACTACACTCGGAAAAGAACTTATGGAAGATCTTGTGCCTGGGAAGCCTCCTCGTCATTAGACTCTTCTCTCACTCTTTCAATATATTAATATTTAATTCAATCGCAAGGAATGGAATATGTTGTCATGGTTCTACAAGTGGAACGGCTTTGGGGTCGTGCTTATGCACTTCATCGTCATAGAAAACTATTTGCGCAGCAAAGGAGCTTCCTTGTCGTAAAATACGGATTCTGAAGTGGTAGGTCTGCTATTGATTTCCGTTGTCCCAATTTCTCAACTTTGGAAGAGTCGTCTTTGCATTAGGGCGCGTGTAGCGCAGTCCGAGGAGGTGACGGCTGTCGCGTGTACCGATGCAATGTTCTGGGTTCGGGTTCCCCGCCGAGCCCAACCAGGCCTTCCATCCCGTCCGAGTCGCTGAATTCGTATCAGACTTTTCGTTAAAGGATAAAGCATTGGCTTGTACATCGGGTTGCCACCGCAAGACATTGCATGGCCGAATGCTCATTTTAAGCACCTCCTTGGCATGTAAGTAGAATGCGTGGAACATCCCAAAATATTAGTAACGCTGTCTTCTACCCTTTTTGTTTCAACATTATCCAATTTATTGTAGGCCATTTAAATGAGTCCTGAATTTGTTTTAAAAAAAAACATACCAGATTATTAAGTACCAGCGTCGGTCTCCGGCTCGGCCGGCGCCGACGCTGGAGTGTGCGGGCCACGCCAGGCTAGCCGGCTTCGCCGGCGTCGGGTATGACGGGCCACGCTAGGGACGTAGCCCAAACCCTAGCATCGAGCTCGTTGAAACGTGCACGTACTCTAGATTGATTCCTAACTTGGTACCACTCACATCCCAATACATCACTCAGAAGAATGTCCTCTTCGTCTAGCGTTGGGTTCACAGGCTATTGCAGCTCATCAAGCCTAATGAAATGTCTGACATTTCTGTCCAGTCGTCGTGCTTTAAGTCACGAGGTGTGATGAATTCCAGAAATGGTGCCAACAACAATGCTATCCTCTCATAGTATAGTATGGAAGCTGGTCAAACTACTGCTGAAAATTTACGACCCTGAGGCAAGACTTGGTTAAAAACGTAGCCATACCGAGCGCAAGTCCGAGCAACTTTCTTCGTTAGCCTGTCTTGGCCCACCGCTGAAAATTGGAGAACCTGGGCAGGTAGAAAAAGCGTAATAACCCGAGTAAATACGCTCGCACCATTGGCCACTGATTTTGAGGGAGCGTACGGGAAGAATTTACGAGAGCCTAGTGTAGTTAACAACTGAGGGGTGCTGCGTTCTGCTATCCTGTTATCCAAGCGATAAGTAGGAAGCATGAGTGGCGGGAGAAACGGATGCATGTGCTCAACACAACGAACTTGGGATAGTATAGGAAAATCCCAAACACAGCGGAGGTAAGAAGGAATGAGCTGAGACCTCGGCCGGAGCACACAGGCGGCAGAGCCGTACACCGCGGCAACACATCTGCAGCAGCACCGCAGGATACTGCAGGTCCTCTAATTGAACGGTAGCGAGGACAGGAGCCTTCAAGGGGGCCAAACACGTGCGCGGGCAGAGCCGCGGCGCCGGCCTATTTCGCAACGGCTCACGTGTCCTCCTCGGCAGCGGCGATTGCTCACCTCCCGGCGCTCCCCTTCAGAGAGAGAAGTCGTGCCGCAATCTTGGGTAATTAAACCATCGAGCCCGCGAAGTTTACGAAGTTTCGAAGAATTATGAACAGACAAAAAACCCTCCTCTATTATATATGGTGGGATTACGAACAGACAAAAAAACCCTCCTCTATTATATATGGTGGGATGGTGGGATTCATCAATTATTTGATTTATTCATTATTTTCCAAGAATTTGCATGTATTTACCCGGCATTTGTACAATCCTTCACACAATTAAGTCGTCTTACTGTTATTCTTTGTGTCCTTATGATGCACGGTCGTTGATTGAGTTGTTCAAACCTTTACGAAGAATTGCGAAGTTGAAACAATATTGGCAGAAGTCTAAAGTGACACCCAAGGATAAATGACGTCCAGATCGGAGAAAATTTCTTCAATCATATTGGCTAGAATAACATATATCTCAAAACTAAGCAAAATGCAATTCTCGAATTGATGAAATCTTCAGGTGCTGGCTCGAGTCGTTGTTATCGTGTTAACACATCCAGTGTTGGACTAGATAGTGCCGGTATGTGGAAAATCGTCCAGATCTTCGGTTGATGCCTAGTTACGATCACTGTTTTTAGAAAGGAGTATGGGTTCAATAATCCAACTGCAGCCACCTCCGAATCACGACGATTACCAGTTTCGGGTGAAGAACTACAGCAGCGCTTTTGATCTGTTTGTTGACGAAATCTGACCCAAATTCTATGTACATACGAGGAACATTTGGCGGGTTCTTTCCGAACGTTCTGTTTCCTGTTCTGTGCTTTGTGTTTATTTCTCTCTTAGTCTTTGTATGCCCGTTTCTAAGGATTTAAATGAGGCAATAGCAACTCCATTATCTTGAAACGTTTTCTGATTAGTCTTTGAAATTTATTGCCTTTGGTTCCGTACAGTCGCCTAATGTTGAGGGTTTTCGTGAAAGCTGTATATTGAGGAGGCAGACGCTCAGCATTGAATTAAACGTATTTGAGATTGAAGTAACTATCAGTGGGCTCGTAAGATGGTCTCGAGATAACTCAAGATAGACAGTCGCCTCCCCAGTTACAGCTTCGCTGTGCTTATTTGAAGCTCTCAAGAACCTGGACTCTCAAGAGCTGGTGTTAGTTTGTCTCATTTGTTTCTTAACGGCTCTGTAGTGTTCGCTGAATAGAAAGGCGTTGATGGTGACTGAGTCCTTCGTTTCGTGCGGTGACGCTAATAGTACTGTTCTATCAAAGGCATTATTTGATCGTCTTCGCGATGTTGCTACATTTCGGTCGTTTCCATTTTCTTTCGCCGGCATTGGAGGCTTGAGATAGGAGAGAATTCATCAATTCGAAAGCGAATGCGGGAGTTACTGCTTGTATATGTTTACCTAGCGACTGTATACGATTAGATTTCTAGTCTTTTGGAAATCACGTTGTGCTTGTTGTGGCATTTAACTTATGACAATGAGTGTATTACGTGAGAGATCATTTTTGAGAAAGCTATAATGACGAAGAACAGCGCCGTTTTACTAGAGTCTGTGATTCGATGTGTAATCGTAGCTTCGCGTGGAGTCATTCTAACTGCGCCATGTTATGTTTCATCCTTACGTACGCTGCAAATCGCGTCACATTGCTACTTCCACGGCCATTGCTCGATTCCGAGATTGTATTTATCTATCTAGTCTGATAAGTGTTGGTTGTTTACATACTTAGTAATGTTTGTGTTCTGTTTACATCAAATAAATGTGAATCTGGTTCTATTTCTTGGGAACTGAAGTTTGAATTGACTTTAGATACTAGCGTATTTATGTAATATTTTGGAGAGTTGGTACTCAAAAGCAACTACGGTCTTCTGCAAGCAGAAATAATCTGGTCAGTTCTACACAAGGTCACCGCTCCTCAGCTACTGGCTCTACAATTATTTAGAAATTTCAAATTGCTCAGAAATCTTCTGGTCCCGTTTCGTTGGTTTATATGTTAAGCCCGCTGTTATGGCTTCATTCTCAAGCGTTGCAGCTCGTCTAGAGGAGTCTCGGATATATAGCGAACGTTGGAGGGTCCTCTCATATTCTTCGGCAGCTCTGTCGTCGTCTATGATCGCTTCCGGACCTTGTAAGAATGCAGCGATGCTTAACATGTTCACGAAGAAAGCGCGCGACGGCCGGTTGCTTTCTTGGTACGCGCGTGTGTCCACTCATTTGTGTGAACCCCCACAAAAAAAAACAACACAACAAAAAACAGCGTTAGAGAACGTTACTGCCCACTTAAGAAAAGTCTAGTAGGACTGCACAGGTTACCACAAAGAATTGAGTATAGCCTGGGAAGAGATATTGCCAAGAAGGGGAACTCCATACGCGCTGCCCCAGTTGTGAAAAATATGCTTTCTTGAGGTGCTATCCAACGATAGGAAGTGTTCCTGCTGAATGTTTGTTGTCTGTTTGATGAATCGCACTCCACTCATGTCAATAAATGAATAAACATTTAATAAGTCATAGCCTAGGTTGTTTCATTTAAGTGTTCAATTCATGTTTCATCTGAAGTCTGTGCATTAATTCTCGTCTAGAAGTATTTGCGCTTTCAATAATGGGGAAAGCTCTTGTCTTGTTTGTTACGAGAAAACCAATCATTTTTCTGCCTGCGCAAACCCAACATTGATTTGTTATTATAATTTGCAAATTTGAGAAGAAAACCGAACAAGAACATCAATAAAGAAAGTTATTCCCAAAAACTCCTCCCTCCGCTCAAATGAGTGGACATGGCCCGTCGCGAATGTGTTAACGACACCAAGTCGTCAATAGACTCCCCCAGAGCGACGAAAGCAATTTCCACCCGGGGCAGCTTGCATGGCACACACCTTGGAGTCCTTTCCCTCGCCTGGTTCTGCAATCAGCAAAGCCCAGCTGCGGACTCGCGCGTACTGCCAGCCCTGTTGCTGGTAGTACGAGCTCTAGCCACCATGGCGCGCTCCAATCGCCCCTTTTTGCGCAGGAGCGCAGCGGTCGCATTTGCGTATCTTGCGCATTTTTTCGTGTGGTGTACGGTATTCATCGCTCGCGGTTGTTTGCACTATGTCCCATTCAAACGCTTGTTTTCGCCTCCGATATACTCCGGCGAAACTTTCGCTTTGAAGTTTCTACACATAGAACGTTGCTCTGCCCGTGGTTACTCTTCCTTTGTTCTGCTACTCGATGCCTTTCCAGGCGCAGTTTGAGGTCGGTTCGAGAGTTCCTGGTCATTGCCCTGATTTAATAACCATCTCCGAGTATTCACACCCAATTCTTGTTGGGTGTATGTTCCTAGTGAATCTTTAAAGCGTGCAATACTTGCAGCTTTATGTTCACTGTGTAACGGGTTTACCTATGTAGTCGCATTATCAGGCGCTTTCCAGTCGATGAGAGAGAGAGAGAAAGTGGAGGTATCCTAAAAGCAGGAGCAGTCGCAGATTAAATGTCGGTTGCGGCGCACTATTTTTGGAGACCGGCGGTGGCTATTCCCTCATATAGTGTTCGCATACATGGTAGATCGCATGCGGTTGTGACATTGAGGAAGGCTAATTTCTTGAACGTTTATTACTATACAGTAGCTAGTAGAAGAATCGAAGTGCGACGCCTATGCACTGAAGCTTGTCAGGATCACATATATAGACAGCTCATCACATCGACAACTTTATCATTAACAACCAATAAGAAGAATTTTTGTGCTGCTTCGCGAGCAGCTTCTTTCAGCGCTAGCTGTGCCCTAAAACCTGGCGCTGATTTTCCTAAACGGCAACTCGTGTTCTGGATCCGGACGCTGGTTCACGACCTAATGGTCACACTATGTTCGGGTTTGAGGAAAAAAAGGGGGACGGTTGCCCTAGAAAGCGATTGACTTTGTTTCACCCGGTTTATGGCGGTTTATACTCCACAGGAATCGATAACCGTTCGTTAGGATGGATCAGATAATGTAATTGAACCTGGTATCACGACTGTACTCTCATCATCACTTTTTCATCAGTGCCATCGAATAGTGGTCGGTAATTCGCGATTTATGTCGATTTGCCACAGGTCTCGATGGCATGTGTTACAGTAATGAAGTGATTGGTGCTCTTAACTAATTTATGCATAAAAGGCTATGGAAAGAATGAAATTCTTAAGATTGTTCACCTGTATCACCTGTCGTCCCGTTGATCATCGACTTGCTTGAGCGGGCGCCAGCAGCGTCTCCATTCGTCCCTGTCGCGTGCCAGAGTGGTCCAATGGATCCTCCTCGCTTGAGGGACACGAAGAGCGTCATATCGGTCGTTCAGGGCTTTCACGAAGAAGTCCGACCAACGCGTTGGTGGGCGTCCCGGTGTTCTCTTGACATCCCGCGGAATCCAGTCGGTAACGGCTCTCGTCCAGCGGGTGTCTGCGAAGCGCATTAGTAGCCTGCCCACCTAATTTTCGACAACTTGGCCCACGCGACAGCGTCTCTGATCTTCGAACGTCGGCGAAGCTCGGATCTCCGGAGGCCTTCTCTCACTTGCGTGAGTCGTGTCACTCCGAGCATCGTCCTCTCGATTCCACGCTGCGCGACGCTGATTGCGTGTTCATCCTGCTTTCGTATAGCCCAGGTCTCTGAGGCGTATGTTAGGACAGGAAGAACGGTAGAGTCGAATAGGTGAGCACGGAGTCTGACGTTCTTCGACTTCTTCGCGACTTCTTCGACGCTCTTGAAAGATCCCCAAGCCGCTCGTTTCCTCCTGCTCAGCTCCGGCGCTAGGTCGTTGGGCATATTGACTTCGCGACCCAGATACACGTAGCTGGAGCATTCGGAGATGTTCGTTCCGTTGAGCAAGAATGGGTCATCAGAAACTTGTCCGTTCCTGATGAACATCGTCTTCGTAAGACTCAGCTGCAGTCCAACGTTCCCACATACAAGATCGAAGTCGGCCAGTATTCGCTCCGCCTGGCTGATGCTCGGTGTTATGAGCACGATGTCGTCAGCGAAGCGCAGATGGTGCAGCTGCCGGCCGTCGACCTTCACTCCCATGTCTTCCCATTCTGGTTCGCGCATGACGTTTTTGAGGGTGGCGCTGAAGAGCTTCGGGGATATGTTATCCCCTTGCCGAACCCCTTTCCTTACGTCAATGACGACGTCGTTGTAGAATGGAGAGATCTTGGTCGTGAATCCACTGTACAGCTTGATGTACTGAGTAGGAACGCCCTGAGTGAGCAGGGCTTCGAGGACCGCTTCAGTCTCGACGGAGTCGAATGCCTTCTTCAGTTTGATGAACGTAAGGCACAGCGGCAGCTTGTACTCTCGCGACACTTCGTAATGGTGTGTATGTGGTCGATCGTGCTGAATCCTCTCCGAAATCCTGCTTGTTCGCGTGGCTGTCCTTCGTTCAGCGTTCTGCTGATCCTATTCAGGATCACTCGAGTGAACAGCTTGTAGACTACGGACTACGGACAGCAGGCAGATCGGGCGATGGTTGCCAATGTCGTGCACGTCTCTCTTCTTGTACAGCAAGACGGTTCTGCCGGTCTTCCACTGAGATGGAATCTTGCACTCCGACAGGTATCGTGTGAAGAGCCGCGCCAGGGTGGTGATGAGCGCTGACGGGAGGTTCTTCAGGTGTTCGGGTCTGATCCTGTCAGGGCCGGGTGCTGTACGTTTCTTCACCGACGATATGGCGTGTCGGATCTCGGAAGGGAGAACAGAGGGAAGGACGTATCCATCCTGCGGAAGATGGCATGGGGGCAGGTGGACGTGGCTATCGAAGAGGTCGGAGTAGAAGTCGTGGATGACCTTCTCCATGGTCCTTCTGGAAGAGGTGACTGTTCCGTCAGGACGTCGGAGAGCGGTCATCTTGGTCTTGAAGTACAACACAACAATTTTTAAATAACAACAAAAAACAAATATTCACTCCAATGATGAATTAAAATGATGGGTCGATGGACATAGAGACGATTATGGGGGGATTCCTTCCAGTACGCACAGGGCGAAATTTGTGCATAAGCCTGGGCCAGGTCATAGGGCCTCCGGATCATGTGCCTTCGAGGCATTGCTGGAATCGCTGCCCGCATACTGCCACCGGCTTGGAGCCACCGCATCTCTAGAGCCGTCGACCATCGCATCTCTGGGGCACGTTTTATCGGCGTGACCTACATTGGCGACCAGGTTTAAGTCCTTGTTCGCCATCTTTGTCATCGCATCATCTTGCTCCTGACAAGTCAATAGTGCTTGTCGGAGTTCTCGTACCTCTTCTTCCTCGGGACCAGTTCGAGCACTGGTATCTTCGCATAGCCCCTTCAAATATTGATTAGATATCGTTATGAATTTGGTTTATGTTAAATCGTTATTCTACTAATCGTTACTTTTCCGACCTTCTGGTGAAAATGTTTAGTTACCTCGAAATGAGTTTTTGCGGGAGTGTATTCATTGTCGTAATCATAGTCCGAATTTCCCTATGTCCTTATCGGTTCTACGGACATCGCTATATTCTGTAAAATATAAAAAATATTTTGAAATCGTTACGGCTTTACCTATTGGTAAGTAACGCGGCTTAGAACAAAACTTTACTTTCGTTATTCATTTTCTTCCAGTAAAATCGTATGTGAATCTTACTGCAAGGTATTTTTACTGCTTAAGTAACCTCCGGCAAAGGGGTTTTCGTGATTCTGCTACAAAATCTCTTTTTGGTGACATTCGTCTACTTTAGCTAACCGAATATTTTCCCCTTCGTTATGATATAGGGCGTTATTTTGAATGCAATAGATTTTTATGCTGTCACAGTGACTTCTCAGTTGTGCGGAAATTCATTAGAGTAATCCGAGTATCGACCGTTATCATGTTGGTCATCAAAATTTCTCACGTAATTGTGAGAAGCGTTATTTCTAGGGATTTGAGAATCGCGTCCGTGATATCCACGTGGGCTTCGAATTCCTTCGTTATTGTAGTAACCGTTATCGTTATAGGGTTGAGGACTAAGTTCGTGATTTGCTCTATTATTGTTCCAACGTGGTGGAAAATTTTGCGGTGCACTAACAGCAGGATTTGATGATTGATTCCACTGTTGACGCTGGTAGTTCCCTTGATTTTGGCAATTTCGATGTGGGCAGCTTTCAATAATCTGTGCCTTTTGAACGGCTTCCGTGATCGCATTTACTAGGGCGTTATCAATTACTCCCCTCTCACGCGCCACAATTTCAAGAAGATGACTTTCGTTTTCTGCAATTTGTTGCAGATCTTTGAAAGTCTGTGATGACTGCCTTTTTTCATTACCGCAATTCGAAGATTCGTAGTAAGGCCGCGCACAAATGTTTCGCACATTATTACTTCGATGGCGATGGGATTACTTTCGGCAAAAGCGTCGGCAACTAAATCTCCCACCCGTTGCCCATAAATGACCACATTTTCATCGGGTTCCTGTTTCACGTAATAAATTTTTGCTTTCGCTATTTCGACATAGTTAGGGCCACGAAAGTCTTTCTTTCAACTGGTCAACAACCTTTCCGCAATCCAGCTTAACATCGTTATCATAGTTCTCGTATTTTATTTTGGCTGCTCCGCTTAATTGCAGAGCAAGGAGCCTTGTCAGTTTCTGCTCGTCATATCCCGCTGCTTTGGCTTTTTCGTTCATCTCTATAACAAACTTCACCACTGACATGTTAGTTCCGTTATAATTCGGCCAGCACTGCAGTGAGGGAAGGAACAGATCCGTTATGTTAACCCGAATATCAAGAGGCCTTTCTGAAATCTGGACTAGCCCGCCGATTGGTTCGTTATCATTCCTCGCCATGTTCGTAATGAGCAACCGTTCTATTAATTCCCGTGATTCGTCAATAAGTCGACTCGTTAGTTTCGCTTGATTTCTTTACTCGGTGCGAACAAATCGTTTCTCAGCTGGTGAGCTGTTCGGCACTAAGTAATTATCCGTTATCTTGATGAGCCGCTATTAAGATGAAGAAATAGGAGACAGGCAGAGAGCTGAAGAAGCAGTAAGCAAAGAACGCAGTTGAACACAACCGTCCAACCGCAGTCACGAAGGCGTGATCCCTCCGGGATGTCCTCAGTATGAGTTACCGCCCTCTTTTCCCTTCGAGCGGGATTATCATAGCTTTGTCGACGCCGCTATTTTTAAGTGGGTACTTGCTGAGCTCTGGTCGACGCCCTCGATTGTATACTCGAAGCCACGTTTCGGCTCCTTTCTAATGCCGACATTACCTAGTATACGGTAAGGTTTCCAATGGGCGAAGTTCTATTAACATCAAGTAATCGTAAATCCAAAAAATATTTTTCCTTTTTCGGTTTTTTTGGACGTCCTTTGTACAGATTATATACAAGCTAGCGGTGGCATGAATGGCAGAGTAAAATGTAGCAAGTGAATTGATAAGGTGAAAAATTGAATTTTAGTAATGTGAGCTATAAATTAGACGTTTTACTAAGGTAATAGTGAAAGATTTGTTTAAGCCATTAACGTGATAACGAAACCATGATTGCAAAGAAATCATCTAGGACGTGCGCAAAAGGGAAAATCGGAAAAGTACGAGGTTCACAAGGGAGGTAGCTTGCACTTGGCAGTGACTCATGTGAAGAACGTACTTTCCGCACACTTAGTGTGTACACGGTCGCATTTGGTTTTACGTTTAATTCCCCTATCCACCACCCGGGACGAGCCACGTGGGCCTGCGACAAGCGGCCCGAGATCCCTCTTAACAAGAGAGCCCGAAGGCTCTCTATCTAGGGAGATCCGTGGTTAAGATTGTTATCTTACAAATTTATTACGATACAGTGTTTAGGTCAGAACATTTGTGTGAACAATATTACGCGTCAGATTTTTCGGAGGTTTTACTACCACTCCATCCGCTTGTGAAAGGCCAAATACAGTAGACCGTCGGAGACAACTGGATCACTTAGTGCAATGCCAACCTTGGTGAAGGGTTGGTCTTGAGATGAGACTGAAGCTCCTAGTGAGGCTACCGCTTGCCTCGACTCTTCTCTTGAAATGACGCTGCCTCTCCACAGCCCTACTTTATACCTGCGCGTCATTCAACACGTTTTACAGGCTCTCACAGGTTATCCGTTCGCATGCAAGTCCCCTTTACATGCTCGACACGCTTAACAGGCTTAAGCCCCCCCCCCTCCAGACTTCTGAGGCGTTGCCGCTGCCGCCATATATAAAAGAGGAAGGGTTTTTTGTCCGATGTTAGCCACCCGCAATTCGTACACTGGCTAGCTAGACGGTTTAATCACCCAAGTTTGCGGTGCGGTTGCCAGTTGTCCAAGCGAAGACGCTTGACAGTTGTCCACCAATGTTGTTTACCATCGACTGCCATCGACTGCCTGACGTAAGGTGATTTCGAAAGAGGTCTCTTCCCAATACGTGTCTAGTGGTCACACCTCAGTGTTCCTTCCCAGCTCTCCTGTGTGGTGCAACCTTCCACTATTTTTGCTGCCATACTTTTACCACTACCCCACTACCAGCGTTGCTGTTACAACAGAAATTGAATCCTCTTCCACTGTTCAGTATGACAACGGGTTGCTCCGTTCTGTATTGTTTTTTGCTATTTTGCCTCACATAAGCCGTTTTTGTTTCAATTTACCTCTATGTTTGCCGCCATACTTTTACCACTACCCCACAACCAGGGAAGCTACGACTCCATAATAAATTGAATCCTTTTCCACTGCGCAGTATGACAAACGGCTGCTCTTTTTGCACTTTTTTACTATTATTTTGCATCGCAGATGGCATTTCTTCCGTTCAATTTTCCTCTATGTCTACAGCCCTACCTTGACCATTACCCCACTCTGTTGACGAATCTGTCCTTAAATACCGAATCTCTCTCCATTGTGCACAATGACGGCCGGTTACTCTTTTCTGCACTTTTTCGCTATCAACGCTAGGGATGCTTCCTTACTCAGCGTCGGTTGCCGGCGAAGCCGGCAGCCGTCGCTGGGTAAGGAAGCATTCCTAGCGGGCTCGAGGTTGGGTTGGGTTTCTGACCCCACATGGCTCACCACACACGACGCCGGCGAATCCGGCTAGCCTAGCGTGGCCCGCCCGGCCAGAGTCGGGTGCGGACGAAGCCCGCAACCGACGCTGGGTTGTGGGGACCCTAGCGGGCTCGAGGTTGGGTTGGGTTTCTGACCCCACATGGCTCACCACACACGACGCCGGCGAAGCCGGCTAGCCTAGCGTGGCCCGCCCGGCCAGAGTCGGGTGCGGGCGAGCCCGCAACCGACGCTGGGTTGTGGGGACCCTAGCGGGCTCGAGGTTGGGTTGGGTTTCTGACCCCACATGGCTTACCACACACGACGCCGGCGAAGCCGGCTAGCCTAGTATTTAGCATATATTAGTAAACGTTCATGAAATAGGGCTTCTTTAATGTCAACGCGTTTGTGGTCTACCATGTATGCGAAGACGATGTGAAGGATTAGTCAGCGCCAGTCTTTCCGAAAATAGCGCATCCCAGCCCACATCTAGCCTGATTTTAGGAGGTGCTTTTAGTAGAGGAAAGCGTTAATTTTCATTCCTTGGTGTGTCAGGACTTGAAAGAAGTGCGCCGAAAGTCGGCGAGGTTTAACCGTGTAGTGTTGTTTCGTTCAACTGAAACATTTAGGAACAAGGTTCCGGACCTCGATGGTTAGCGTGACTCTTACTGTGGGCGAGGACACGCCCAGAATGAAGAATTTATGAACGACAACACGAACAAACAAAGTTACAAAAACCAGACCGGTGCCCGGCCGTTTATATCGATGGATTCGCGCGCGATCAAAAAGAAGATGATTTGCGGTGTCTGACTGCAGGTCAAAGACCTACTGCGCGCATGGGCATGTAAGCCTACGACAATCCAAAGTTTCAAGTTTACGTTATGTCTTATATCAAATGAAGGATAATCTCAACATTAGATTCTAAGGTGGTGTCCTGGAACATTACTCATATTAAATGACCGTTTAAAGGGACTTATTTGAGGGAAGGAGAGCCACCGTTCCGTCTCGCCGCCATTTCCCTCGATTTGTTTGAGAGCTCCAGCTGCTGACCCGTGATACGAGAAGTCTCCGTTCACGGTGGAGTGATATGGGATGAGAGATAACATGCGCTGCTTCCACTGTACAGTTTACCCTTTCTGACTAGCTAAGACCGTAGCCGTTTCGGATACGATTTAGTATACGGCGGAGCACGAATCGTGTATGACAACCCCCAGACATGTGGGACAATTGGGAGGAACGAGAATGACATTGGTCATCTAGTGTCGGTGTAGCTGAAGTGGAATTCAAGAACATTACTCATCTTCTTCCTTCTCTACTTCTTCTAAGATCGTCCCGCTTCATTGCCGGTTCCGCCTAATTGATTGTAACTTGTCAGCTACATTATCACTTCAGTGTAACACCTGAGGCCTATACGAAGACCTCTGGCAGAATCGGTCTCCAAGGTCTCTGTTCTTGAAGCCTTTTATAATAGCTTCTCGTTGTTAGTAGGTAGCGTGCTACACTGTCTTCAGGCGAAACCTATTCGACGTTTGGCTCCAACTTCCATCTTCCTTCGCCATCCTTAACGCGTTGCGTTCTATTTCAGTGTACAAATTCTGTAACCTAATCGTTAAGGGTTTGCCATAGTCGCATTTCTGGAAACGTCATTCGATGACCCTCAGAGAGAAAGCTCCTTTGCATACATTTCCTCATAGAAATGCACAGATTGTAGTGGTTTCTTTTCTCATTATAATGCTCAAGCTCTTTGCAATCTTTTACAAGTCTGGAGTCATTGCTTACTTCGGTTCGCATCCACGCTAACCATGGTCGGCTTCTCCGAAGCCGTGCAATAGTTGCAAGCTTGTCAGGGAAAGTCAAATATGCTTCTTATGGTATCTCAGAGCCTACAACACATGACGGATAGTCACTCACTCCAGAGTTTGACGTGACGTACGTAGTGCATACCAAGGGCCATTGATGAACACCGCTCTTTGTCCTGTTCTTCTCTTTGAACACAGTTCTCGTAGAGCCTAAAGCTCAAAGATGGTAGGCCGTTGTCGACGAATTGATTAGTTAACGCTCTACATTACTGCGAAACCTTTGAGGCCTTCATGGCTGTTGTTTACTGTTTTGACGCATGAGCTATTTTCATTATTGGACTGTCTTCGTGATGAAGAGCTTTTTGTGAAGCATTCGCATTGTCGTTTCAGCTGAGCAATGTCGCACTCTTGCAGTAGGTGATTGTAGGGACGAACCACGTTTAGAAGCCTGCGTACTCAATGGAAGGTTGGTTGTGTGTTGCAACAGGTGATCTACTGGGAAGTACCGGCTGGACTTCTCCAAGTGCCTTTCAGGTTCGCCTGCCATGTCGCAGTTGAAGCAACTGGTTCTGGGCGAGGACTCCCCTCCGTTATCTCCGTCCGAGTCTGCTAAAGGTTCCTGCCTCTTGATTATTTTCTTGTAGTTGCTTCACTCAGTACTTATCGGGTATCTCCTGCATCTTATGTTTAGCAGTCGGAAAGGATGAACCGGCAAACCTAATCTTCGAAGAGAAGGAGCTGGAGAAAACTCCTCTTGGCGATGCTATTGATTCTCTGATGGTCCGTTGGGCGCAACTCCTGTCAAACGTCTCTACCCGACCACCTGTTCCTGCGCCCTCCACCATAGACCATGTGAAAGAAGTTGTGGAAATATCGATGTATCACGTAGGTTAACTTGCTACCTCAAGCAAAGGCACCAAGTGTTTGTGGCAGGGCTGCTTGTGATGTGAGCACTGGCTCCATTCAGCTTTGTTTTCACATAATCTTCAACTGTATCCTAGGAGCTCTCGGGGCAGAGCAAGTGGTTCTTCGCCTAATGTTGTCCGACCTTGACGTGTTATTCGATTTCATTGCCCTGTGAACAAGAGTACATGGCGTTCGTTTGTAGAACCTTCCCAGTCAAATTATCGTAGGCTCATGAGGTTCGTATAACACGTTGTTTAGACTTGGGGGTAGTGCATCAGATTTTTTTTCAAGGTCTTAGGAACAATTCTTTCTTATAAACCATTTTCGAAACAAGGTGCATCGGATCATTTCTTGTCTGGTCTTTCTGAAAGGTGTGGAGTGCTGGGACTTACAATAATGCTATCTAGGTCATTTCAATCCTAAATGAGCTTATGTGTACTGCTCCTACTGTGCTAACGTGAATCATGGTTTATCTATTAGGAAAGCTACCATTTCTCCTTTTATTCATCTGTCCTAGTTCCGTATGATGCCGCACATACATGCCACCTCCAAGCATCTTGCATCCCACTTCTGTTGGCTTAGATCTTTTAGGAAGCAAAGAAACAGCTTAGCAAAAGATGCCAGAAAACATAAAATTTCGAAATTATCTTTTAAATTGTCTATTGTATCTAAAGGTGGATTTCCTCCAGTAGCAAACTTTTATATAGCTATACATGTGGTCATGCAGAGAAGGATTTAGCTGCCGGTGCTAATATGAACTTCGTCATGTACCTCACGCTTCTAAAAAGTAAACTCTTTATCTTAACTGTTACATATTAGATTTCGAGATCTCAAGCGTGCATTTTACTTTTTGACTGCCCTGCCCACTACATAATAGCCTAATCGCTAACTCTCTGCGGATTTTCCTAATTTGCAACTCGCATTTCATCTGGTTTCTAATCGCTCTACTTAGAACACCTTTCCACTCTTCCATCCACTATAGAGTGGAGAAATCAAGAAAAAGGAGAAAGGTGGAGAAGTCAGAAAATCAAGAAGTCGTTCACTGGGATCTCCATCAAATTGATGCCTTTTTAGTGATCTTTCGGATATTTCATTTGTTTCTTCATTGGTTTACTGAAGAAGATCATTGTTAGTATTAGCTACGGATATATGTACAAACGGATTTGCCGTAGAATTCTGATCCTTCCAGTAGAACGTCTTATCATAAAGTGTGCAGTACTTGGGGCACTTCTAGAAGGTGCCAGTTTAGCCACCCTGGCGGGATGGAGGTTAGGCATCCTTCTCGTGTTGTTCACGATCGCTCTTATGATTGTAAATGATCTTGTATACACTCATCTTCCAACACCACGTCCAAACCTGAGGAGTACGGTAATTTGTAGTTCGTTATCCGGCCAAAAACTGCCGAATAACGATCACCAAAATGAATAGGCCAGCACCCCCCCCCCCAAAGTAGGATAACAAGTAACGCTCAATCTACTCGTTCCTGGTCTATACGGTGCTAACACGTTGTCGCACGCGGTACTTGTGACTGACGTCCGGGAGTTTTGGTTTTGTATTTTTATACTATATATGTGCCACTTTTAGTTTCGCGATTCGTGCCTCGACGTCTGCTCCGAGTTCATAAAGATTGACCTTCAGTGGCAGCTTGATCATCCAGATGAAGTCTATGAGGATGTACGCAGACCTTCGTGTAGACATTTTTAAGTAAACGGTGCTTCGAGTTTCTTTTTGTTCTAGGAACTGATGGGACTTGAAGACGCCATTATTCGCCAAGATACCCTACTGGCCAGAGCTCACGGCATTATGGACAGACGCTGTAAAGAATTCTTTGGTTGAAACCTTCGCCGTTTGTCGCAACCCATGCAGCCCTCATCGAATATCCATAAAATACGTGGTCTACTATGTGGTCTTGATGTCTTCTGTATGTTTATCATTGTATGTAATAAAGCCTGTTTGTCATTTCTTTGTGTGATCCATTCGTTCGCCGAAATCTCTTATCTATGCTGAAATCAGACGGGTATATTCTGGCAACGCTTCCATATTTCTAACAGTGGTTCACAGAGAAGCGATGTGGCATGAGGCGCGTCGTCAGGAGAAGCAGCTTCGAGCTAGGATCGTCGACTGCTCGAAAAGAGCGGAAAAGCGTAGAAGATTCTATGACAGTGTGGTAAGTTGTAGTGCAGTTTAGCCGCTTGTACATTTATGATTATTCCTACATAAGAAGGTGTTGTTTAAACTCCATCATTCGTCCTTTATTCGGTTGTTCTAAAAGTTCTGAGACTGAACTTGCCAGGAATTGTCCCGTGGTCTTTCGATTAGTGACTGTCTTCAACCTACTGAAGCAAGTTTAGGCGCATATGGTATTGCATTGATCTGAAAGTCTTGTATCAACATTCATTTCTTTTTGTTTTTTTTTCATTTTGTAAGGTTTGTATTAGAATATAGTAGAATGTTCTAAAAGCCTCTGGCAGAAGGGTGAATAAGCGCTCGCATTTCACAACCATGACTTTGGCGATCATAAAAGCCGAGCTGGAAGCCAAGCTCACAGCTAGCAGCAATAAAGCGGGTCAGTCCTTGTGTTATCCTTTTTGCTTCCAAAGCGGACCACCTTCAGAAGAGCTGAAAGCAGAAATGCTCCAAAGGAAGGAATTGGTGTGTTATTGGTGGTACTCCGAAGGAACGCTGTACTGGGAACTGGTGCCGTTTGAACACACTGAAAGACCCGTTTGCATTGCATTGCAAAGTGAAATATCAAGCGTATCCACTCGGAGCCACTAGAGTTCGAAACTTTTAAAATGATTGTCTAGGGATGCGTAGCACATACGTCTTTAATCATTTGTCCATTTTATTGCCTGATAGCTGTTCACGATAACATGGAGGTTCTTCGAAAAGGGTGGAATTTTGTGCAAGACCTTCGGACTTATTAAAATATATCAGTTATTACGCAATATAGTATGGGCTGGTTTTGATTCACTATGTTTCAGCGTAAAGACCCTGACCAGTTTATGCAACTCCATGGTCGGAAATGTATCATCCACACTGACAAAAATATCGCGAAAGCTGCAGAGGACGTCAATATTCTGTGAGTGTTTGTACCACTGCTATGCATACGTCAACAGCAGAAACAGATCATTGCGACATTGGATACGAAAATGTTGACGACACCAGCCTTGTCTGCAGTCTCTAATAGGACTTACAGAGTAATGGGCGTAGATCGTGTTCATTGTTGGCGCTTTTGAAGAGCGTTTTATTTAAAACGTACTGTTCGCTAGGGCGCAGTGCATCTTGATAAACGATTCGATAGATTGTGGGCACATTTCGTTTTCATCAAACTGCTGTTTCGAGACTGTTTTATTCAGTGTTTCTGTGAATTTTCCCGCGTCTAAAAATGGAGCGCTTGGCATCCTGGGGCTGCGCGAGATACATCGACCTTTCGTAGCTATCACAACATGCGAAATGTATCGAAATGTCGGTTCGGTATTTCCTTCTGCTTTAGAGATCGTTTAGTGTGCGCGCGACGGGATGATATGAATGGTGGCCAAAGCGTGTCGCTCTATCGATTTGGCCACTACCCATGTCATCGCGTCGCGCGTCGCGTGCAAACAAAACGCTCCCTTAGCAGGACTTAAACGACTTTGTTTAGGCGTAAATGGCAAGGAGATCCGTCAGTTCTGATAGACCGCTTTGATGTACGGTCACACTTGGATTTTATTCCACCAGTCAAAAAGAAGAGCCTTGAACCTGATAGGCGAGTTGTCTTTCATTCGATTCAAAGTGGCGTATTGAGTGTTCACTTTTTAGTGAAGACGAAAGACAGGAATTAGTATGTGATTTCGAACGGTACCGTGTGTTGATAATCAACGAATTCCGCGACGTCTCTGAAAAGGTACTCTGTTTGATCGTTTTGTATGATTTGTGATGTCATTTTCATTGATTGCAGGATTATTTGCGCAAAATCGCGGAGAAAGAGTTTTGGAGAATTCCGAAGGATGAGCATCTGAAGTCGGAACATGAGAAAAAGAAGTTAGTTGTAGTATGCGTATACCGCGTTGACGATCTCACATAATTAGCGAACCTAATTGCAGAAAATCGGCTGAATCTAAGGCGACTATTGGATTCAGCTATGAAAATTCAGTAACGGTAAAGAAGGAAAGCGAGGACACTGAAGTCAGTGATGATGACACCGATATAGAGCAGCCAGAAGACATTGGTAATCCTTCGTCATCCTTTAGAAGATCAGTCAGCGCGGTATTTGGCCTCTTTTCGAAAGACATTATGGTATTACACGCCAGAGGCTGACCTAGGCTTGCTGCTTTTCACATTGTGGATTGTAATGGGCGTGGGTGTACCAGTTGATGCCTGCTCTAAAATTCTCGAAATCTCCGTTAACATGTGCATGCAGTGGAGATGGCATGACTGTCAGCGTTTCCCGTGAACGCTAAAGTGTCGATGTTACAATGCTCGGACGCTTCAGACATTTCTTTTCAGCTTTAGGCGCCTCAACCTTGAACAAATTGTATTTTGATCACAAAGATGACCGTAGACGAGAAGCGATAATGAACATGTTCCCTTTATGTCAATGTTTAAAAACATGGTGGTTGAGAACTTTCCGAAGCGCTTTCGCTTGCTTGCAAGAAACGTCTGCTGGTAGGCGCTTCAAATCCTTTACGTTCTAGTTATTTAGCCAATACTTTTTTTGCTAAGAAAAGAAATCGCTGCTGAATGTCACTCTGCACATTCCATGAGATGTTTCGTGCTTATGACAACGTATACGTGATGGACAACCCCTACAAGCGCCTCAGATTCAAATATCGACTTATGAGGAAAAGGGTATATCTGGCATAAGCGGCGTGAGGCCTACTTCGCCTCAGGTTCCCGGTTGGGGCAACCCAGTGTTCCACAGGTCTTCGCTCCACCCTTGTGAACGACGAGGCACTACGTTGTTTGACAGAACAGCACCATTATGTTTATGTATTGCGAACTAACGCTAACCTTAGTGCAGGTATCGGGTTTACCACCTCTCACCCTTAGGTGGAGGTGAAGTAACCTGTTCGGATGGCCGAGCTTACATATCCAGGAATCACCTCTTCCAGGTACCGCCTGAGCACGACTACGGGTTTTGAAAGAATCCTTAGAAGTTAGGGTAGGGCCCCAGCTTTTCTGTCACCGCGAGACTCCTCGGTTGATTTCTGGATTTTTGGCCGCGATCCAAAAAGTCAGAGTGTTCTGCATGTGATATCACGATCGTGCGCAAAGATCGTAACGGCTACCTCAATATTGCGTTGCTGTCACTCAAGACTCCAGCTTCTCCAATGCAGTGGACGCATTGGACTTCCCTAGGCCATCTGGATACACCTTTAACTACTGCATACAAAGTGGTTGTTTCCCCTAGATACCCTTCTCCACATTGAGGTAGTAAGATATAGCACTCACGACACGTGAATTCTCCTGCACTTTCAAACAGGCAGACAACGCATGGTGATGCAGTGGAGGTTTTGATGCAGAGGCGGTTTCGAGCCAATTGTCTGTTTACGTTTGCGGCAGGAATGTCAACCACTCTTACCCAGTCCAACAGGCATGCCTCACCAAACCAGTGCGAATAGACGAGCTGGTTTTGCCTGACAGAAAAGTGATGGAAAAGGGTATCATTTTTTCCCGCAATCATCACAGCTCGGCGCCTTCGTCCATGAACCATTTTCGTGGGATAGTCCTTATTTCTGACTCTGCGATAAGCGGAGTCTCTTAAGATGGTTTTTGCCCCGCATCGGAAAACGTCTCGCACAATAGTGTCTACAGCACCGTCCTTCTGTTCTGAATACTCCCAGCTGTCGGTGAATTGGCTATGGTCTCATAAGAAGGGCAAAATTTCATCTATGGCCTATGTTATACTTCGGCGACGCTGTGGTCGCCGACGTCGCAACCAACAGCGTCGCCGAAGCATAACATAGGCCTACTAGATGGGCAGTTTAGCATAAATGCGTTATTGTTACAGATGTGGAACTGGATCTGAGCGGTGCTGATGCAGAGTCGCAGAGGAGGGTCAACTGTATCGGAGAGGCGTATGGTGTCCGTCGCGGCAGCTTTGCGGGCCTTCTGAAGGCCGACGCTGTTGCACGTGCCGAGACAGCCGAACTGCGGCGAATCGACAGAGAAAAAGCCGCTCTCGCTGTCCGTTTGCAACCCTGTAATTCGTCGCTAGAGTTCTGCCTTTCCTAAAACGGGTTTTCAGCGCCTCCATGATCTCGCCTTAGTCAGCTGCTAGGGCTTAGCCACTAGACATTAGTAGTTTTCAAGAATACTTTCTGTTTATTTTAGCAAGCCTTATAGCAACGAATTTCAGATCTTGAGGGAGATTCAGCCTGGTTTTCCTTTAGTGTCGTATGCCGTTTCAGGGGAGAGATTCCAAGCACGAAAGATTGCTGCTGAAAAAACAGCGAGCGCTTATAGTTGGGAAAGGATGTCCTGATGAAGCTACTGTTTCTCTTCTCAGGTAAGCGGTATCTTAGTTTACTTTATTTTCTTTTTTAATGTATTGCTTGTTTAAGCTTTGTTGAAAGCGCTGCTGCGAAGAAGAAGGCCATTTTGGAGTCGAGCTCATCAAGCGAATCTGAAGAAGAATCGCGCCCTCAGTTTATCACCACATTTGGTGGTGATGATCGAAAAGGTAGATTTTCAGGACTTGTGCTTCAATTGGGCGTTGGCTGAGGAAGGTATGAAGTTCTTCTTTACCAAGCTCCGTGGGCTGTCCACTTTTCCCACGATCGTCCTTTGCGGCAAAAGTAGTTGGAATGCGTGTTTATGTGGTTCACGAGCCCAGTAAGCACGTATGTGCAGTATACCTTTGTCCTTTTCGAATTTCGAATAGTCGAATTTCGAATAAATTCGAATTTCGAATATTCGAAAATTCGACTATTCGAAAAAAGTCCAATATTCGAATTATTCGATTATTCGAATATTCGAGAAAGTCCAATATTCGAATTATTCGATTATTCGAATATTCGAGAAAGTCCAATATTCGAATTATTCGATTATTCGAATATTCGAGAAAGTCCAATATTCGAATTATTCGTTTATTCGAATATTCGACAGTGGCCAATATTCGAATATTCGTTTATTCGAATATTCGAAGGCTTCGAATATCGAATAGTCGAATAGTCGAATATTCGAATATTCTTTATCAATCTCTTAACAGGTTAGTGCCACTCTTCTTCGAAAACCAGGGGAGTCTGACCTTATGATAAAAAACGATGTTTGAGATTCGCGCGTCGCTCAAAGTGCCTCGAATTGTGTGTACGTAATCTGACAAGAGAAGTCAATGAACTTCCCGTGGAGATTTCCAAAATGACCTATTGCTTGTTATAAGAGTGTGTCTAAGAAGCACCGTAGTGGTCTTCAAATGTCCTGCGGGCATCTGGGTAGGTCAAAAGTTACACAAAAAACCTGTAGCACTTCAGTGCTGGCTGATAAGGCGAAAGTGACGCCTTGAATGGCCTTGAAGTACTCAGAAATTAACATGCAGATGCTATAGAGCTTTAATTATAGTTAGATGTTAGAAATCTGACAATTTATTAGGTAAAATGAATCATTCACTGCAGTCGGGGCGTGGATAGCGGGGAGAGGTCCAGGTTCGAATCTAGGCAAGTTGTTTACGGATTGCTGTGCGTTTTGGTAAATGTAGAGCATATTCTCATTTTAACCATATTTACGGACATGATCGAAATGTGTTGAAAAAAAACCTGCTTCAGTCCATCTCTGGGATGCGCTGATCAGTCTTCAGGTTCCTATAGAGAACGTTTCTCTTGTAAATTTTACTAATTTTAGCATCTCTTATAAAATGCATCATTTTTAACCCACTCCGTAGTATTGTACTCCGTAGTATTCGTAGCATTTGCATATAACACCAAATACAGTACTAACAACTAAATAAATTGGTCACCTTCTTCACTGACGAGCCTCGGGGTGACTAATTATAAACATGTTTTGTATGAAGGCAGAGGCGAAACAAGACATGTTTAGTGTTGTTGTTACCATTGTTTTAGTTATTACTTGTTTTAGTTGTTGCTTGTTTTCCACTTGTGTTTGTTATAGTACAGAGTGATTTAGAGTTCATGTATACCCCAGGTTATTTCTAATTCTACTTCGTTGTTTAGACATTGAATTTAAAACTGTTTGAGTATTAAAATTTACATATATGATTAACTTATTCTATTGGTCTTCTTGCAGCCTATTCTTCCTCGGCCACTCTCCAACACTGACAGGGGGGAGGCTTTGCAAACGTAGGTACTTGTATTAATCCCCATGACTTCGTAAGTAGATAATAAAATTTCGTGCAAATGTTGTCCTGAAGGTTGACTGAGGTTCTGATCACGAAGCTGGAGAACGCTTTCGGTGTTACCGTCGACCACAATAGGCGACGGTGAGTATGTGCGAGAAAAGGTGCAGAATAACCGGCCGCGTTGTACTATTGTGACTCAAAAAGTGGAGTGGATGTCGATTTTTTTCGTCCAAGCATCGCCTGTACTGTTATTTTGGATGCTGAGCACGAATATGACATCCAATTTCGACAATTTGGCCGCTTACGATATTTCATAGTGTGTGTTCGTGAGTAAGGATGGGGTTGTCATGACCACTGATTTCGTCCTTTCCTCGCCTTAGGAAATTATTTAGGCTGCTGCCACGAATCTGTCGTTTTTTTCTAAAATATCCATTTTTCGTGCACTACTTTCCATCTCAAAGTCGAAGACTGGAAAGCAAGTCTGATCACATATGTAGGTGAAGAAAGCGATTCTATGTACTCAAACTGATAAACTTGATCACTCGTGAAAATGTGGAATCACGCGATCACGCGAAAACGTTTACTAGATTTGCGATCAGCACCTCAATTAGCCCTCTAGACGACGTTTGGGCGAAACCTGCTTTCGATCTCCGGAGTTATGGGAGTACAAGTCCCTAAACCTTCGATTAGCAGAGAGTGGTGGGGAGGCGATGTGCAGCAGGCGTGTGCGTTAAATTTTTTCGGTAAATTTTTAACGACCACTTTTTAACGAAAAATTTTCACGTTAAAAAGGTAAATTCGGTAAATTCGTTAAATAAAATGTCCCTTAGCTGCATTCAATTTTAAACCACTGGGGTGCCTCTCGGACAATCCCCCACAGCGCTCAATAGGTCACTTATAAGATCCCACGGGAGGTTCATTGACCTCCCTTGTGAGTTGACGCGAAGTAAGCGCTGCAAGCGCGGCCCTCCGCTGCGCACCTACTTCCTTGTAGACGGCCGTAGAGCGTGCTGTGGCCATTCACGTGAATCGCAAGTGATTAGGGTTATGCCTGTACACAGTTATTTTTACCTTCAGTATACTACGGGAGAATCTTCGTTTTGTATTTCTACCCCAGTTACAACAAGGGAACGATTAGAGCCGAAGGGGCTGCGGTAGGGAGGAAGAACTTTCAGGGGCCTAGAAAGCTCCAGCTTTCTGCCAGTAAAGACGTTGAAGAAGAGAGGAAGAGCAATGGCTATGGAGTACAAGAGCCAGTCATACTCCGTTTCCTATGAAAGTGAGCCATCCCCACTTTCGCTCAAACACTGTCCAAGTCGTAGTGTCTTGTCAGATGAGATTCCAACGCGGGTCCGATTCTCTTCAACGGAGCTAGAACACAAACTGAATGCCATTCATGAGAGTCCAGTGCGCCCTTTCTGCACCAGGTCTCCTTTGTGTCATTTCTCCGCCCATGATAATCATTCTTTTACCACCTGGAAGCTTCGCTATAACATAAGGGAAGATAGAAACCTATAGAGAAAGACCTGTAACAATCTAGCTCTGCCTACCCAAGGTGTTTCTCTCTTCTCGGTGCACGAATTCTTAGGGAAGCAAAGCGTGCTTCATTGCCATTATACCGCTGTTATTGTCCTTTGGTCTCGTAAAGGAAATGGATGGAGCAGCCATCCATTTCCTTCACAGTGGGTAATAAAAAATAATTAAAGTCAACCACTGGGTGACGACAGTAAATAATAGTGTTCATTTGATTATTCGAATATTCGACTATTCGAAATTCGATTATTCGAAATTCGACTTTTTGAAAATCGAATATTATTCGGTCATTCGAAATTCGAAATTTTGAAAATCGAATATTATTCGATCATTCGAAATTCGAAATTTTGAAAATCGAATATTATTCGGTCATTCGAAATTCGAAATTTTGAAAATCGAATATTATTCGATCATTCGAAATTCGAAATTTTTTCCCAAGGACAAAGGTATAATGTGCAGCATTATTCTGCTTCATCTTCAAAATTATAAGTACTCGGTGTGTTAGAGCGATTCGAGGCCGCGAGACCATTGTAGTATCCTGCCCTTACTCACTCATGCCCTAGGCCTCTATGTAAGTATTGTAAGTAGGACTCAGATATGTCTAGGATATGGCGTTCTGTTTCATTCAGCTACCCTCGAAAACGAGGAATTTAGTATGGAAAGGTTCGATCTTGAGACTAATGGTTTCTTTAATGATAAGGTCAAATGCCATCCAATTCAATTCAATTTATTACGACAAGGACAGTCGTAAGAAATCCAACGGCTAGCATTAAACGTCTTTGCGAAGCATACTGAGAAAAGATAGCACGTGTAACTATAACCAAGAGACACAAGACCACAAGCTCACTAGTACTGTAGTAGAGCATGTTTTGCAACTCGTTTGAGAGATCGGACCTACTAAGCAGTGTGGCAGATATTGGTCTTTAGTGCGTGACCTTGATCCAATCCTCACTGCGAAGGAATGTTTCCTGGTTTATAGTCTTGGTGAAAAATCAGTGCCAAAAATAATTATATTGCCGGTAAAATATAAAGGTCCTTCGAGAATCCTTTGAATGTTTAATATTCACAAATACTATTGAATAAATAAACTTCTTCCACAGCGTCTCCACTTTGGAGGATGACGAAGTCCTTCCAGATAAGAGTTTCGTTTTCCGAATGTACGGGAATTCCACAGAAAAAAGATGCGGAAGACGGTGTTAGAAAACCGCTATTTCTCCAAAACTGAAAGTGGGTGCAAGTTCACTTCCTTCAGTGATTGCTACGTATTCTCAGCGCTACGTTTGGTTGTGGCTGATTTTCAGCGTATATCAATAAACCAGACGTTCAACTGCCTGCCGGCCGCCAAACGTCTGGTTGGGGCGTCGCACCAAACTCGGAGAATAGAACACACCGAACCTTTTCTTCTCCTCTTTAGACATTCTCTTATTCATTAAAAAACTGGTATTGCTATATAGAATGGCATAGCGGAATAGGGCAAAACAGGTCCATCACCTTCACTAGACCCCCCTTAACTGGTCGCTTATCACTGCTTCCCCTTTATTGTCAGCCCTTTTCCGGTTCACCCTTCACTGGACCCCCTCCCCCTTCGTCGGTCCCTACTACTGCTCCCTCCGTCACTGGACCTCCCTTTACTGGTCGCCTCTTCGCTGGTCATCCTATCCTTCACCGATCCCCATTGCTGGTCCAACCCTCACCTGTCCCCCTTTTATTCATCAACCCTTTTCCGGTCCGCATTCACTGGTCCCCTTCCCCCATTCACCGGTCCCCATTACTGGTACCTTCCTCATCGGTCCCTCCCTTCACCTGGCTCCCTCGCCAGCAATCGCCCGTGGTTAAGCTCAAAAAAAGCCCGGCTGGCATACGCCGCACTGAAGTAGGCATCTTTTGGCTTCAGTCCCCCCTCCCCGTGACGGACACGTGACATTAGCCGATTATATATAGTAGGATGTAGGGGATTTAACGGGAACTGAGAGTAGGCATCATGGTCGTTCACCAATTCTTTGCGAACCACTCCGTGAAAGTCGTCGTTTGATATATGCCAATAGGCACCTATCAGAACTATGAGTGAGCTTTAGTTGCGTCATGACAGCAGTACAGTTGTGTTTTTGAGAAAATTTACCGAACGAATGGATGAACGAATAAATTCGATATCGAAAAATTTCGAGCGAATGAGCGAACGTGTTCTCTCATCAATTTTTTTCGACCGATCAAAAATTGAATAAGAACCATTTTTCGTTTATTCGAATAGTCGAATAATTTGCTCGAGTCAGGTTCTGTGCTTGAAGATTTGAAGTGTATTCGATATTCGAATACAATTATTCGATTTTCGAATAATATTCGAATATGGCTCCCTTTCGATGTTCGAATTCGAACGAATACTCAAAAATCTAAAGATATCGAATATTCGACTATCCAAATAGTTATTCAAATATATTCGTTCGAGCACTACTATAATAAAGTTAGGTGAAAGTGAAGGGTAATAAATCAACAGTTCCTGTCTTACCATACCTTCAAAAATTTCATGTGCAAGGGCCTCAATGTTTAATATTAGTATCTATGATAATCCTTCGCACGTTTCTCTACTTGCTTCTCTTTCTATCAGTGCTTGTTTTGCTGTCTTTAGTTTCTCTCATTTTGTCCTATGGATGTTTTAATTCTTTTCAGTCAGCGTTATTTATGAGTTGTGCTGAATGCCGGCGTTTTATCGTGGATTCTGTTTTACTATTTTTACTGTTCATTATTCCCACAAGGGTTAATAACCATCTGTGTAATAAACATAACATAACATATAACCTTTCTGAATGTGAACAAATTATCAGGGATGGATAATTTAACAAAATTGCTTTAATGACTTTAATTTGATTTTCTATATATTACAGTATAGCGTAAAAAAAGTTTTATTATGATATAGTATAACTGAAGATTTATCATGAAATAGTTTAGTTAATGTTTTATAGGACTATTTAAGATATTTAACTTACATATAGATTCTAGTCCTCGCTTCTCCAAAAAGAACTCCACTGTAGTACACCATCCGCTATCAGGAAAGATAACGTGTACCACACTACAGTGTAAGCAAGTCATTTCGCGATAGGTGGCAGACTCAGTGCAACACTAACGATGCGGACAGATACGTCAGGAGTCACGAATGTAATGTGAAATAAAGCGCTGAGTCACTTGTTGGCACTATCACCACACCTGGATTCGAAAGTAGTGTAGGAGCTTCGAAGGTTGTATTAGGAGCAGAAAATTGTGCGCGAAGTCGAATATATTCACGAATGTGCTAGCTTCTATATTTCCAGGTCTCACAACTATGCGATTGACATTAGTAATTCAGACACTAGAATTTGGCGATTAATCTGACCGTATTAAGACTATGAAGATGACGAGGAAAAGCCAGCCGCTGTTAGTGTACTTGGACCTCAATTACCAACGAAGGAGTATCGTCGTATTTTGTGAGTTAGTTTACGTTTTGATTTTCGACTTGTGTGAAAACTGAACCTCGGGTAGTATTTGGACGTTCAAATGGCCACATTTTATTCACACACTTTCTGGTCTTTCTTATGCAAGACGTCAAGATGCTACAAATTTACAACTGATTCCTGGCACAAGCGAAGACATATGAAAAGAGTTGTCAACTATCGTTTGTTCCGAGGTGATAGGTGGTTAGAAAAACAAGCATGTAACGTACTGGATTCCCCGAATGTTGATATCTTTCGCCGAAAACTTACGAGGAAGGGGACCATGGAGATTTTCAAAGCTAACTATACAGGATTATAGGGCGTTGTCCGAGAAGCACGTAGTGGTTTCCAAATTTTTTACAACCCTCTGTGTAGGTCAATATGACGGAAAGCTGTAGCTCTCCAGAGCGGGCTGATAATGCAAAACTGACGCTTGTAATGCTCTTGCAATGCTCAGAAATAACCATGCAAGAGGTTCGGGGCTGCAATCATTGCTAGAACGTGGGGTTTGACAAATTTCTAGTGGAAACGAGAAGGCACATTCATGGAATGCATCTAGCAGGAAGGCAAGATCGATCGGATGACCGGTTCCGTTACAGATAAGAACAGAAGTACTCTCACGACTGCAGGAGGCGAAATTTTTTGCCAAGGCTTGTCTGTGGTAGGGTATTTGTGATACTGGTCACAAATATTGGGACCGTTCTTTGTGCTCCGATAGATTATATAGAGCTACGAAGTATAAGCAGGGTATGGGTTAGTAAAAGGGTGGAGACAGGTTAACCGCGCTTATCCCCATTCGTCTACGGATGCTATTGATCACGGCAACTTTGAATTTTTTCGAGTGCATTCTTCAGCTCAAAATGCGACCTTGGGAACGTAGTGCAGCCGATTAAGAAACAGTGGTGCAGATGCAGTTTTTTCGCTGTATCCACATCTACTCTAGCCTGCTGTGATCCTCTGTTACACCGAAAACAGGCGCCAGATTTGTGATAAGCACCCCGAATAACCCCTAAACGAGGTTTAGACGAAGGATTTTTTCAGCCTTTGGGAGATACGAGAGTACGAGTACTCCTATCCAGTAGAGAAGAGCGATCAAATGAGCTACTACGAGGCCCTCTTCCGAAACTGATAGAAAACTTTATAAAGGGATAATACATGAATATCATCTAGCGGGAGTGTCCTCAACAAGACAAGCATGGTGTAATGGCCAGCCGTGTGTCTCTATTCGACGAAGGCTTGGCCCACATTCTAAAAGATGTTAAAACGAAGTTTGAAGGCGAACAGTGAACCCCGGCAAGGCTAAAATGCGCACTATTTTGATAAAAAGGCAAAAAACGTCGGTAGCAATGCACAAACCCCACCCCCGAAATCGATCCCTGATCACCCTGCTGTAATTCCGCGGCACTATCCACTCAGCCACCCGGTTGCTCTTACTTTCCTGGTAAATGTCTTTCATGTACGATGCGCCTTCTTGACACTATTAGAAATTTTTCAAATGCCACACTCTTGCTACGATTGAGGCTCTAAACCTTTTCTGAGCTCAAGGGTCCGCAGGAAATTCGGAAACCACTGTGATGTTTCCCAGACAACGCCCCACAACCCTATACACCCTACATAGGTCGCTTTGAGAAACTCCACGTTCACCACATTGACCTTTCTCGTTCACGAACTCGACTAACATTAACATACCTGAAATATGAAGCGCAGTATTCGCTACTTATTATGGTGCTCAAGAAAATAAGAACTCTCTGAAAGGGCAAATTATGACACAATAATTCCAATTCTGCTCCCCTGGTAACAGAAACTACTGATTCATTCAGAGCTATCCCCAAAAATGGTTTGTCTATCAATGGAGTTTGCGATGTATGTGGTTTTGTTCAATTTTCCTGTTTGTTGGCTAGGCATTTATATTAGGTTGGTGGAAAAGTCTTGCATCAAAAATTGTGAAATTTTTTCAAGATTTAACAGGATCTTCCAAGGACTGTTTGTTGCCACGTAGTTGTAGCACAAAGATTCTACAACATTTCGTATACGGTGGCAATTTGCTTCTGAGCGCATATAAATACTACGATTGCAGTGAAGGCTGACTGACTCCGTGACTTGGAGAAGGCTTCGCGAGTGACTATTTCTCAGTCTCTCCTTGTTCGTTTTCGTAATAAGGACTTTCTCGAGAATGTCGTCACGGGAAATGAATCCTGGGTCTTCCTCGTTAACCATACTCGGAAGGCCAGCGGCTCCCTCAAGGAGAACCACACTTCTAAGCGGACATCCACCAGAGGAAGGTAGTGCTGTGTTGTTGATGAGATTCTCGAGGATTGCTCTATCATGAGCTCCTTGACGACGGCACCGTAGTAACAGCGAACATCTACGCTACACAACTGCAGAAGCTGAGCGAGGCCATGTCGCGCAAACGGCGAGGGTGGAGGAATGTCTACCTTCTTCACGACAATGCTCGCCCCCCACGTTGCAAGGTCGTCTTGCCAGAAGTTGCAGGACGTTAGGTGGGAGGTGCTGCCCCACCCCCGTTTTCCTCAGGTCTTGCGCCATCAGACTACCACCTCTTTCGAGCTCTCCAGCAACACCTAAGGGATAGGTGCTTCAACGACCGAACCGAACTGGAATCCGATGTGGCGCACTTCTTCGAGTCACAGCCGACTTCATTCTAGGAGAAAAGATTTTATGATCTCCCCGTCAGATGGCAGGTGGTTGTAGATGTAAATGTGGTTATTTTGTTGATTGAAGTCGCTCACAAAAGAAGTAATAAAATTTTGAAAAAAAATACGCTGTGGTGCAAGACTTTTCCACTAACCTAATACCTCCAGTAAACGGTGTAACGATACTGTTATGGCAGTTACTAGCTGGGGTCGGGTTCATCAACGACTTACATAACTTTAACAGAGAATTGAAGCGGAAAACTCAGATAACGCGGCTTATCGCTCACCATACCGCTTGATAAGCCGCGCTATCAGGGTTTCGGCTGTAATTTTCTCTGTTAAATTGCTGTAAGTCGTTGATGAATCCGACCCCTGACTGTTACTTTAGAATAACTCTGGGCGCAAATAGGGTACGGGGGGGGGAGGTCACCACAGCATGGCGCGGCGGGCCGGCGTGGCGAGTAGCTACATACAGTGAATGTAAATGCAGTCTTATCTCTTCGTTTCGATTACATATCCGTGTTTTATATGCTTCCGAATTGGGCAAGGGAGGGAACTCCAGGATGTAGGCCATTATAACACGGGCGCGTCACTCGAGCCGCACCTTGGAGTCCCTTCCCCTGCCTAAATCTGTGCTCTCCTCCGCTGACGCGGAGGAGAGCACAGATCACAGTTACAGCATTATTTGTTTGTTTTCTTTACTATCAGTGTGCCTTGTGTCTTTTTCTTGGTGTTGGTGAGACTTTTCATAAGGTGACCCCCCCCCCGGGCCCTATTTGCGCCTAACTTTGTGGCTCGGACTTCTCATTTTGAAGGCTTGCTGCCTTCGCACACCTATAGTATGGCGCCTTCTCGGGTGGTATGTGAATGCAGCCGAGGCATCGGGACCGACGTCCTCGTGCATGTCGCGCCATCAGGAATGATTTGAACCATTCCAGTCAGTGGCCGTCACCGCGGCGTCGCCTGCGATAACCGCCGCGGCCGTCGTAGCCCTTTGCTTCATCATTGCGTGTCGCGCTGTCGCAGAAGTGTGAATGGACCTTTAGGGCCTGTTCATATATTGCGACAACAGCGCTGCGCGCCGTGGCGTGCGCGACGTGCGCAGAAGCGGCAAGTATGAACAGGCGACAAGAGCGACCTGAACGACAGGGGCGGCCTCTCGAGTATGAACACTTTTCGGCGGCGCGCTCGGCCTTAATCGGTATCCATTTTTTGCTCGGGCGACGAGTCGCTCTTGTAGCGAAGCATGAACAGGCCCTTACACCTCAGTCGCTGGGCGCCGCGGCGTCATGACAACTACCAGTATCGATCGTCTAGACATTCTGATTGATGCCGGTGGCTTTCGCCCGGCGACTGATATAGATCGCGCCTTTACTGTTGCTGTGGATGAGAATCCTGTGTCCTTTTACACAGCTCCAAATTTCCGTTATTTTGCTTTGTCCCACAGGGTTTGTTATGCTAGGTTGTTATGCTTCTGTGAGAACGCTCGATATTCTGCTGTTTTGGTTTAGTCATCTAACGAAGCGTGCTGAGAGTCCGGATCGTATGGCGGCAAGGGAAGGTGATGCTAAGGTTTCCCGCGAAGGACGTGCTGGACGTAGAAGCAGATCAGGGGAGAGGAGGAGGTAATATATTGGCTGGAATCTGCACACCAACTGTACGATTGCCTCGGCGCCTATCTGCAGGTCGCGCTCGAGAAGCGGCAGCTTTCAAAGGCATCGCAATCGCTCGAGGTCTCATGAGAGGAGCAGCCGGTCGAGACATTCTCGTAGTCGAAGTGCGGAGCGGGATCGGGATCGTAAACGTTCCAGTCGTTCCCGATCTCCCCGTGATCGTAAGGGCCATGGAAGTAGTGACAGGTGAGTCTTACGTAATCCCCATACAGTCCAATTTCTCGAAGCTTCCGAGCAGTGTCGGCTGCAGACCAATCTTCCGAGATCGACGAGATGACTCCGGACGTGGTCCTTCGGCACACCGTCACGACTCTCCTACAAAATCTAGGTCCTCTTGCGATGAGGACGACGACGCGCTGGAGATTAGGTAGGGTTGCTTTTTGTTACTGTGAGTGTCTTGGTGGTCGTAGAAGAAAGGCAAAAGACTGAAGGCACCCATCACTTTTCCTGCCCTCCATTCCGTGAGCGTGGATGCGATAACGAGATAAAGTCCTGACCGCCAATTCCAATTTGTGGTTCGAAAGCAGAATGTTTGCAGGTCGAGCATGTCCGAGTCCGAGAAGGAAAGAATTGAGATAGAGAAGCGAAAACGCAGAATAAACCGAACAAAGAGGATGGTAAGGTGAGTATTCGGGACATTTATTGTTCCAGTCCAGCATGCCGACGAGCCAACTAAGATTTTCACTGCTCATCAATGGGATGACAACCAACATGGGCGTGCTGTGGTTCTTCATCCACTCACAATTTCGCTTTTTTAGTTGGGAGTCGTTTATTGTCACTTTCCTGAAAGGATTAGAGTGGTATCCGCCCGCAAATTAACGCAAAGACTAAGAAATTTAATAAGCAAGACGATATGCAAAAGACAGTTCAGTTACTCGTAGTTGGATGTCAGTGTAAGACGATATGTATATATTTACTCATTGGTTATTTTTGATCGTAAGGTTCCACACTATTGCGTGGGTGAATTTATGGAAGGAGGCTATTCAGACCAGCGCTACGCTTTTTACATGAAATTTCCACAACTGCTCAATCATTTTGCAATGTGGCGACAAAGCGTTGGGAAGTAATGTTTGAGAAGTCGATATGAAGCTATTTGAGATTGCACGACATCATTCCTTCTCATATCATGTATGAATTATATGGAAACTCGGGTCTTTTGATTTGTTTATTGTGGCCGTTCAAGTTCGTTGCACTTTTTTCTCTCCGCTTATTTTAATAAGTGCTTATAGGGAGAATCGTGTCAGTGGGACGAAAGAAGGTCACGTTGATTCGGACGAAGAAGAAAAGGTAAACAATTATTACCTATTACTACCGGCATGCCATTCGCATGTCAGTTCTGGTAATACAATCAGAGTTTGCATTTTCAGAAAGAAATCGCCCGCAAAATAAAGCTGAAGATGAAGAAGGCGCTGCGCCAAACTGTAGAAGAATTAAAGGAGGAAGAGGAGGAGAAGCGAAAGGAGATGGAAAAGGAGCGTCGTGTAGGTTCCAATGCCCACTTGTTGATGCTGAACTCTAGCCAGTCGTTTGAGAATGTTGTATTGAAGGAGCTCCGCTACTAGTACTACGGTTGCTCATTTCGCTTCAAAGTCTCCTTCAAGGAACGATCATAAGTGTCTCGACATGCTTGTCGCTCTTCCTATTCGCTTTGATGGCGCTAGAAACAATGCTGACGGCTACAACCCATCGTTTTCCATCTAATCTTTCATTGACGAAACCTGCCACCTCGTTCAAGTTAATGTCTTCAAAAGGGAAATGACAAATCGGGAGTCAAGACTCCTAACACCTACTGCTCTGAAGGAAGCCTACTGCTAAGTGTTCCTCAATTCTCATCTACAGGAATGGTGCGGAAAAAAATGAGGCAGTCCTCGTTTTTTCCGCACCATTCAAACGACGACTATTTGTAAAAATAAGCTGTTGAACCTACCTGACTGTCGCATAAATGATAGCTTCCGAGCATCTTGCACACGAGAAGAAGCGTTCCATATCCATTCGCTGCTTTGTCCATAATGGGTATTCTCCCAGCGGATTAGAACCCGTACCACCTCTTCTTTTTGCCAGGCAAGAGGAATGATCGTATTCTTCCAACCCGCCATTGAGTCGTCTTCTTAGGAACTTTGATGCTTCAGTTAATGGTGGGCAAATCATGACATGAAAGGGTGTTAGAGTTGATTGTTCGAGGGTGGATTCTTTGCTTCGACATTTCCTGCAAAAGGTGTTCGCCTTACAAAGCGTTAGCTCTTACTCCGCGTGCCTCTATTTGTGAATCTTGTCATTGAATAGAACAGCTTCACCACGTGGTTTAATGCTGCTGCGAATATATTCGGCTTATCCTTCGACACGTGATACGTCTTCAAACAAAAAATTGAGGGACGGTTCCGTGAAACTATACGCGAAGCGTCATTTCGGATTAAGAGACTCGTCAATACAAACTTGGCGGACACACACATAAACCGCATTGGGGAGAACATCACCTTATAGAGTGAATTCAACCCTTAAATCACCCATTCTGAATGGCGCGCCAAGAGACTAAGTTGGCTGAGCAGTCACGCAGAGTTACAACTACGCTTTTCTCCTTCATGCCGACGTAGAAGCCTTGGGAACAATCCAAGGCGATCCAAGGATTTTCTTCAAAGCAGCTTCATCCTCAACAGTTAAGGGTCACCACTAACCACTGTTCAGATGATCCTCCAAATAGACGAAGTTCGCGAATAAACTTCACCCATACACATTTTAATCCCTTTTCCAAACCCTTCCTTGCTTTTGCTTTAGCTTGAAATCCCCGTGATTCAACAATCCGTTTTCTAGCGTCACCTCAACTTCTCCGCCTTCGATGACTTCATGGTTCTCCTCCAAAAATACCTCTTGCAGATACGCGACGAGATTCTATACGTCGAGGAAATGGAGCGCAGGGAAAGGGAACGGGAACGGCGTCGCGAGAGAAGACGACTAGAAGACAGTATGCGCGACGATAAGGACAAACGACGAC
Organism: Heligmosomoides polygyrus polygyrus; assembly: GCA_947396885.1. Lineage (NCBI taxonomy): Eukaryota > Metazoa > Nematoda > Chromadorea > Rhabditida > Heligmosomidae > Heligmosomoides > Heligmosomoides polygyrus. The sequence continues at coordinate 38,648,703 of OX377204.1, forward strand.
GTGGCAGCAGGAGCCGAAGTCGCGACAGAAGACGGGAAGAGCGTTCATCGCGACGAGGTCGAGGAGACTACAGATGATCGTGTCCGACTGGCCTAAATGCATGAGCTTGTCCGTGAATAAAACTACCTTATGCGGCGGCTGTATCGAGTCCCAGTTGTTGCATTTCGCAGTGATCCACGCTATCGATACACCGGGAGGCGTGTTCGTCCGAAGCATTGACGTACAGGTTTTGAAGATGCCGCTGCTTCTCCAGTTTGTGTAAATTCATCTCGCGTCCAGCCTTTATGTAGTGAGCAAAACATTCACAAAGGGTACAACTTATTTATACAGTCACAAAGCCAAGTTATTCGTGAAACAAACACTAGCAAGTGCGTCAACACACTTGACCATAAGATTTGGGCAACATGGCATTTGGGAAATGACGAATAGTAATCTCGAAACTGATGGCTCTTGGTGCCGGCTAGTGCTCTAGAAAAGGCGTGAATAATGAACAAAACAGGTCCAAAACTGTGAATTTGCTCGTTGCCGACACGAGAGACGCGCGCGCAGAAACACATCCTAGCGCGGGTGGCGTTCGCAAAGAGACGCGCGGTCTCCACACTGGTGATAACCATTGCGAATCCTAGTCCTAGGGGGTTAAAACTTTTGTACGGTCGAGACTAGAAGCAATGAGATGTGTGGTCAGATTGCATCCGAAGCGTTTCGGAGAGGAGGGGAGAGAGCGATCAGTGTAATGTGAGTAATATGAACAAGAGGGGAGAGAACAATTCCGAACGACGACTAGGGTTCCGATTCCACATTTGGGAAAGTGCTCAGGAACCGGGATTCAAATCTCAGTACCCATTCTAAGAAGCGACCAAACCATAGTGTGTTCCTTTGTGCTAAATGTGAAGAAGTGCTAATACATCAAAGTACAGTGTCAAGAGCAAAGACAGAACCGATCGCAACTCGATCAGCTTCTTTCCTTCCTCGCCTTCCCCTCCTGACGAAGGAAATCCCGTATCATTTCAGTGTGAGGCTGTGCTGCGCTCGGTCCCTGGACGGGCTCAGTGTTAGAAATGGAAGACAACTGAGAAGGCGCCAGCTTCCACTCCGCCATTCTGCTACGAATTTTCCGCGTTTCCCCTTCTCGACGCGTACATAGACACCTCGAAAGGGAAAAATCAAGAACGCCTAGCCATTCAATTGAGTACTCGGCACCGGGTTGGTCGGAGCCTGCCGATTTTCAGCGAGTTTTGTGGCAATTTGTTCCTTTATGTAACTGCGGGTCTGAGCCAAAACAGTGTAAACGGAAAGCAAAACTGTTAGCAAATTTCTGGCAAAAGTGCCCCGCCGCGTGACCAAAGAAGCCCTATCACCGCATAGCGTGCATTTATTCTTTTTACAACTCTTGAGAGGTAGCACTTTCTCTCACACTCAGAAACCTTCGGATAGAAGTCTTGAACAATGCATGTTTTGGGACGCGTCAAACAGTGAAAATGCGTGCGATATGATCGTCGGCGGAGACGGACGAATAATGCCAGCAATAGCAGACGAAAGATCAAGTGTGGCCGGCTTTCGATAATACATAACAAAACAGCTAAGACACATAGTATCCGTTGGATATTTCAAAAGTCAATTTCTGACAGCTAAGTTTGGCACTAAAGTTACTGGGGCAGCCTACAAATGATAACAGTATGATAACTGGAAGGAGGTCCATTCTAATTCGCCTTTCACCTCTACACTGATGGTCCTGAAAACTTAAACAACACCGTCAATGATTGTAGACGAACACATTTTTACCCTCGGTGCGAGATGCATCCTCTCTCAAAATATCACACCTCAGCAGAACCGCTACAATCTGAAAGCATCCTTCAAGAACGTGTTACTAGAACAGTTATAAGGAACCGAACAATCTTCCTCACACTGCACCTGTCAATTGACCGGGATCTCCTTTAGTGTCAGGGGAAGACCAGGCAGCTAGAAGCTAATAGAGCTCTGCTCGTTACCGCACGTAAAACAAGAACCTCGTCCAAAATGCTGCACAAACGTCACAGAACAAAAAGAACGCCATTGTTTCAGAATAGCGCGGACTAATGAAAAACAGGATGAACACATGGTCACATATTCCTATCAATGCTGAACCGACACATGAAGAACAAACTGCAGTACATCACCCAGCTGAGTCAGATGCCCACGGTGGTGGCGGTTGTGGGCGAGCAGCTGGACGATCCGCTGGTGGCCACTACGGCTTGACCGGCAACGGTTAGGTTCGCGTCTCGACGTACGGTGTTCGACGAGAAACCAGGCAGCGTCGGGAAGCGAATGCCGATATCCCGCGACAATTTCACCGGCACCTGCAATTACGAACGTTTATCACAGCAGCAGAAACGGCTACATGTCTGTGTGCGTGTGTTTTAGTGAGAGCTCTGGTTCACTGAATCGTGCGAAAGAGGTTAAAACAAAGGAACCAAACCATGCGTGAACAACGGAAAAGGAGAGCTAACTTATGAGCATACGCACAGGCCGACGAGGAATCGTGGCCTCGACGCGAATCACGGCTGAGTTGGTGGAGCAAGCAGGCATGGCGAACTGTGGATGGCGGGCATGGGACTGGTCGAGGAGGCAGCTTTACGCGAGATCTTGCGAGAAGCCGCACGAGCTAGCAACGAGGAAAAGGTGCTCTAAAATAACAAATGAACACAATCACACACCTGGACGCATTCTGAGAGTAAAAGTCCAAAGTTGCAACTCTTGAAAGCTGTTTGGGTCAGAAATGAACACTAGAAAACACACAACGGGCTAGCGTTGATCCGAAGTTTGATTCCAGCACAAGAACAGCACCACATTAGAGCACTACACAATCCCTTCGACTTTTAGCATGGGGAAGAAGAAACTGTCATTGTTGAAAATATAGCGCGAGCGAACCACCTCAGGAACATTGGAAATGTGGACAATAGACTACGCTCGAAACACGGAAGGCTTGTTGCCGTGCAAGGATAGAGGACGGCATGTTAGTTGTGGATTGCAATAAACCGGAGTTCCTGCATATTTCCAAATTAGTTTGAGAGCTAAACTAGGACGACGGTTCTAATGAGAATGCTCGTGGCTGACCGTTTCTTCCAATTGTTGGTGTAACCTACAGAAGTGAGATCAGTGCACCCGATACAAAAACGTGCACTGTTCGCACAATCACTCAATTCTTACAGACCTTTTTAACATTTTTTACCTTGAAGATAAACACCTCTAATTACCAAGGATTGCTTATATGTATAACACTATGAGTAAAATGTTACCAGTATGCGTTGTACCTCTACAGGTTTTTATTCTCGAGCTTTATCTCCAAACGGCCTTACATTTCGACGCGCTCGTTTTCCTCAGGCGTTTGATCCACCTTGGGAGTGCTTTCCATTAATAGGATCGGGCGAATCGATAGTTATGTTGTATATGAACGCACTCTGTTATTGCGAGCGTTTTCTCGGCGCGCAACGCTCCCCGTGAGATTAACGTTTCCTCCGTAGACGATCTCTAACCCCACTTACCGGTCGAAAACGAGGCTCGAAAGCAAATACGATACCCTACCGCAGTCAATGCACTCTACATGTGCAAAAACGCACAGTGTCCTAAGCAAAACCTTTTGCTGGTTAATTCCTGAGCTCGACAACAGTTCCAGGCGTCAATTCTGAGATATCAGCCTGCACTGAGGTGCTACCGGTTCTTTGCCATTTAGACATACACAAATGGCAACAGGAAACTTAAAAGTCACTACCCTGCTTCTCAGACACTCCTATACATACCTCAATAGGATACTTTGTAGAACTCCACGCGAAATTCATTAACTTGCCTTATAGTACGAGGAGTATAGGTAGAAAAAAAAAGAGATGCCCTTTTGAACCTAGCTTACAGTTGAATTTAACAACGTTGACCGAATGTTGTGTGCAAGAGAAGAATTTAAGATTACACCAGTTTGTCCCACGAAACATTGTTTGTGTGCTGAACGATTAAATTCATGTAGAACTAAGGAAGCTCGAAGTTCTATTTTTGTTGTACATCTCAGAGGTCATCTTAATATGTTCTTGGTGTGCCCTATGAATAGCGGTTGCCAGTCGCCTATGGATATGTTAGTGTTTTATTCTTATAAGGAGAGCCTCCAGAGTGGCGGTGAGCTTTTGCGATGCAATTTTTACAGGATGTAGGGTCTCGTGTGGGGAGTCCAAAATCATAGTTACTTTTTTCGGAATGCTCCTCTGTGGTAGAAAAAACCGTGTGGTCGCGTGAGCGCGAAGATCATGACGCCTCTGCTGCCACCCTGTCCGATGTGGTCTGTTGGCGCAGTGGTAGCGGGCCGTCTCTCGGGCGCACCGGGCGGGTTTGATGGTTCGGCCCCGGTGTCGCCACTTTTCCCGCACACATCGGATCGTTATTATTATGGGCTTGCGTGACCACAGGAGTCAATTTGTACACGATTAATGCTCTTAGTATTTAAACCTAGCCTTTTTGGGCTTTCATTTGAGTTACCTCTCAATGGATAGTATTTGAACTGTACCATTCCATTGGATCGCTAACAATTTTTTCTCGCTCACATGAAGTAACTGTGTTTATTGCTGACAATGATTTAACATAATCAACAACTATGATATAGAACTATGAAACATTTAAAACGTAATCGCTTATCACACCAGCAGCGTCTTACATCTTAAACGCTAGGGCGGAACAACCTTCCTCTCCCTGACAAGGCATCACTACTTCTTCGTTGAAGGCATAATCGGTATGCGTTGAGAATGGCTCCGGGTGATCATCAACATATCCAGCCGCCACCCGACATTTTACTGCTAATGTTAAGTTTTTACCAGTATCAAACCAAATTCATACTGATCCCGTTAAGTTTATGTGTTTGTGTGCATTTACGGTATCGTTGCTGATATGATACAGCGCAAATACGATCCATTGAGAGGTAACTCAAATGAAAGCCCAAAAAGGCTACGTTTAAATACTGAAAACATTAACCGTGTACAAATTGACTCCTGTAATCACACAAGCCCATAATAAGAACGATCCAATGTGTGCGAAAAAAAGTGGCGACACCGGGGACCGAACCATCAAACCCGCCTGGTGCACCCGAGAGGCGGCCCCGTTACCACTGCGCCAACCGCCCACATCAGGCAGGGTGGCAGCAGGGGCGCCATGAACTTCGGACAACGTCTTCGGCACACCTTCTGAATCTCCAGGCACCTTGTACGACGTCTTCGGCACTTCTACCTGACCCCCAAACACGTTGAGCGACGTCCTTGGCACGTCTTCTGAGTCCCAGGCACATCATGCGACTTATTCCGCACGTCTTCCGAATCCCCTGGCACGTAGAAGACGAATGGGTATTTTATTTTTTTTATTTTCGCGCCACGTAATTTAATCAGTATCGATTGACAGTGATGGATACTGCAAAAACGAACGTCAGATTCGTGTTGTGCGACCTCGACTACCCTCAGGGCTGAAGTTTCCAGGCAGGAAGAAGACGTCTACGTATTTTCCGCTATTTTTCCGCGCTGTAATTTGATCAATATCGATTGATGGCGATAGATTCTTCAAAAACGGACTTCAGATTCGTGTTCAGCGACCTCGATTGCCCCAGGGCCGAAGTTCCCAGGCAGTGAGAAGACGTCTGGATATTTTTCGCTATTTTCGTGTCGTAATTTTCTCCCCTATTTCCCACCCGAATTTTCCCCTATTTTATAAATTCTGCGGCGGCGCCGATCGATAGTATGACTCGTCGCTTAACGCGTTATTATAGAGTATGATATTCTTTCGTTGCAAGGTTTTTACAGCCGCTAGTAGCTTAATGGCGCTTTAGAAATTTAACTAGAATACTAGACTAGAATACCTTCCTTTACAGCTAGAAACACTCCTTGCATCTATTATTGTGGACTTGCCTTTCTAGATAGACCAGCAATTCCACAAAATTAATATAGAGGACGGGCAAGAGTGATGCTGGGAAAACCAAAAGCGTGAATCATTCTAGTGTTAGTTGTAAGTTTCCTAGACAGAATTAGTTCATGCAAGTGTGCATACAAAAATTTAGCACTGCCAGTCACAACCTCGCTACCACACTCCACATAGAAGTCTATATAAATCAATGTTGAGGATTTCAGACGTCAACGTTGTGAATCTTGAAAAGTAATCCTTATTTGTATATCAGCTGATGTGTCTAGTGTGGGGAAGCATTCAACCCGATGTTCTTATTTGAATCAATAACCACTTTGACGCTTTCGTGTCTCCATACTGCGCCAGTCATATAGCGCGTCGACTGCTTTACTGCAGCAATAGGCAGAGTTTCTCGATGGTTTATCATATTTTCCTCTGAACAAGGAATGCCGTTTCAGCCATCCATTCGAATGACTATTCGGACTATATCAGGTTGGCATGGTTGCACTTCATGTTGCATGTTTTTCTACTATAATTTGAATAAGAACACTGCTAGACTTTCCACTAGACTTCCACCCAAGCTTACGCAGGGTTGTGTACATAGCTTAAACTGTACCGAATTGACCAATATCGACCGATGTTCTTTACTACATCGGAAACTCATCCGAGGTCACCGTACGCGCTTTCTCTTCGCTTCAGGCAATTAGCAAAAATCTACAGTTATCGACTAGCGAATGATTTCTGACTGGTGAGGGCTAGCCGAAACGCTCTTATCCAGCTGATAAAGCAACACACATACGGTGGGGCAAGGAAGGAGAAAAAGCTCATTGGAGGTCTAACGTCACATATGGTGGAATGGATTACTTATATTGACATTACGCGTTACGACGAAGAGGTTGAGAACATAGACCTAGAAGCTCTCGTAGAATCTCGTAGGGTCCAGCAGAGAAACGTAAAAGCAGGACAGTCGAAGTAGCTGTGAGACAACAGCGAAAGAAAAGCCCCGAAACCACACACTCTCAAAGAACAGCTTAACGTTGTCCTTCAACTTTTGCACACATAAAGTGCCCCGAAGCAATGTTACAGGGATAGTCAGTCCAACGAATAAAATCTGAGGCATGCAGAATGTGCACCAAGGAGCATGCGGAATAGGCAGGTGCAGGATTTCTCAAACAACTCACCTTCTTTTTCGACTGAATGAGCAGATCCTTATAGATGTCGGAACGCAGAAAGCGCTGATAGCTATCGTTCTTCATCAGGCAAAATATATGATCCTAAAGACGAATATCCACAAATAGCTACGGAGAGACTTTTGAAGACAAACACGTAAAACGAACCGCTGCCTCATCGAAACTCCATCTGTTGGGATTCTTGAGATTCTCCTCCGTTATCTCCATTACCTAAAACAGTGCGTCTACTAAGATCTACAAGCAGATAGAGCTTTTTTAGTACCTTGCAGTCCACGTTTACAGGTGAGGTTGCATTCGTATCTATAAACTCGTTGTAGATCTCCGTCACGAGTACCGGTACCATTCGACAGCTGCATTTCCGCAACTTTTGAACCTAAACAGGAACGTTCGAGATAGCACAAAAAGGATATACAGTTAGAAAAACGCATACAATGTCAGGAGAAAACGAAATCCTTACAACATCGAAGCTCTTGACCTTCTTTTAAAGCATGAGAAGGCGAGAATCTTCCAACATGACGGATTGCACCATGCACAGGTTTGAGAGTTTCGCGACTTTTAGGTCTGCGACGGCATAGCTGTCGGTTTATATTCAACAAGTGCTCCGTCACGTCTATCGGCGTGCCTCTCACTTGCGCTCTTCGCGCGATGTTGCAGTATCAATAAGGACAATCACATTAAGCTAGCTGGTCTACTTGTACAGCTTTTTTCCCCACCTAGGAGTACAAAAGGCTCGCAGTACGTACAGTATATAGATAGAGCGATCTATTGGTTCCTCACTACTGGTCCTTCCTTAGTGAAACGGTCCCCCATGAGGTACTGGTCCTCCTCAATGATCCCTCCTTAGGCCTCGTGCATACTTCCCGTCACCGCGATGGAATCCGCGGCCCGTTAAGGTAGGTGCGGGGAGTAAGGCTGTCCTATCGCAGTCTGCCGTAGCCCACCGTAATACTAAAAATAGATGCCAGCTTTGTGATAGCGGAAATGCTGCTTTTTTTTCGTTTTCAACGGTCTTTCTATTGAGAGCTGCTCTTAGAACACATATGTGATGCTGGGATTGGTCTAGTGCGGAAACTGCGGTCGGCCGACAGCACTGGCAAGGCGACGAGCGCTGCCGCGCGCGACCGCTGTTGCGGCAGGTTTTGTGTTCATAGATACGGCCCAAAGGTTAGCGATTTAGCTGAGTGATGGATTATGTTGCGACCGTTCAATCGATCCCTTACCCAGGTAGGAAGGTCTTCATCACTGTTCCCACTACCGAACCACATAATAGACCGGAGATGCGGCTGATAGAGAACACCTCATGAAATATGAAAAAAGTGTTCTGTCCAAAGTACCGCATATAGGTGCTCAAACAGAACCTCCCAAGCGTGGACAACTGAGCAAGTCTTTGTGGGATGACGCCGTTGTATAGATCCCACTCGGGCTGTCAGTCAAGTAAACAATGTGGAAAACTGGGCCTTCCATAGCGCTAATCCAACACCTCAGCGCAAACAAGACAATTTTGGCTTATCGTCCATTCAAAACGTGAAATGAAAGTAAATTGGTAATGGTAGAAAATAAGCTATTTTTCCGGCTAGGCTGGCCATAATTATAACGGCAAGACTACTCGAAAAGTGCATTGGCCTTGCAGCTTTAAAGAAGCGAGTTCATGAGCGAAATACCGCGACATTTTTATCAGATTTCGCTCCAAAAAATCTGATCTTCACAAAAACACAGAACGTCAACATACCTCCCACCAAAAGCGAAGATTTTCTCCTGAATACTCTTTGTCGAGGAACTTTTGCAACGTCTCCCTTCCAAGCATATCAGCAAGCAGCTCCTCGAAGCACTCTTCCCACAGCTTCAGTCGTCGTGTAGATATATCACCGGTTCTAGAAAGAGGTTATTGTAGATCAGAACCAAGCATTAAAAACACTCCATAAACGTACATCTTGTCATGCTGCCAGAAGTCCACAGTGTCGCTAATCCATGGATTAGGTTGACTTTGGAATGGATCTGAGACCGTACCCAGTGGAGTGAGAAACGGATCAAAAACTCTTCGGTGCTCGTGGTAGGCCAAGTAGCTGAAAACAGGAATGCTCGATTCTGGAAACAATGCCGATCCAAGTCACTAGTTGAGCTTTTCCAGGTTGTTTCCATCATTCGCTTCTCTCAAAGGATTTGTTAAAGGAAAACACCCACTTTTCAACAACTTTCGACGTCCGCAAAACGTTCTTCGATAACCGATTGTTTAGCTGGTTGATCTGAAATCTCCACAACTAAAAATGAACACAACATAAAACTACAGAACAGACAGCCAAAAAGGCAGACTATTTGCTGTATTCCAAGTAATGCGCCTATGAGCAAGGAAAACTTATTTCCCTTATTTTGGAAAAATCGACTACAACCATAAAAGCATTCCATCGCCATTTCGGCTTCCAAGTGCATGAGATTGCTGAACAAGACGAATAGATACTTAACTGCGGTGAAAGCGTGTGATCCCCATTCATGCTCACATAATGTGCGATACTGGCTCACTGGTCAAGGGCTGTGGCCATCCTGACTGCAGGATATCAAGGAACACCCTGACATCACCAACTCGTTGATTGGAGCGCTTCATGGAGTAAAGAGGGCCGGCCCACAATGCCGATCAAACACATGACGGCGACAAATGGAGACGAAACTGTGTTCAGACAATTCGACGATGAAGTGAACAAGTGATACGACTGAGAGTCGACGCACTGATCAGTTCTCATTTGAAGATAAAAGACGAAGATGAAACGAAAAACATAGTGCAAGGACTATACTGCTAGGACTAAGCCTTCTAATACTCTCTTTGGCGCTGATATCTTTCATATCCAGCGTATGATATTAGCGTGCTCGGCTTGCCTTCCCAGAACTCGGGTTGAGCTGGATCAGTACTCTAGCGAGAAAAAAAAAACAAGGGAAGTCATGTAGACGATAGTAAATCCACACATGCATTCAACTAACCTCAAGTTTTAAGGTATCTTGAACTTGCGTGCACCTCCTCAGGCCTGGCCTCGCATAGTAGTTGCTTCGAAATGATCCACCAGTGGACGATCCACTACTACTGAAAAATTCAAACGGTGCACAGCATTAAGGTGAGTAGCAAAGTATACCATTTTACGTCTAAATGAACACTTATCAAATCAAGTTGGACACTTTCCTAATCAAAATGAAGATTTTTCAAAACAAAACGAGCGTCTTGCAGTTTAAGCGAGACTCTGCAACACGGTAAGATCATTTTTTGCTCAAAAATTTAGGTAAAACTATGAAATTTTTTATTCACCGGCCCTGAAAGTGAACTCGCTGCTTGAATTTTTTAAAATTCTATTTTTATGGAAAATAATTTTTTTTTGTTTCAAAGCGAACAAAGGCATCAATCGTATAGTATATGAAAAGGAGAACACGCGACACTCCACAAGATTGCCGTGATTTTTATTCAATTGACAGCAAAAACTCTGTTTGCGTGACGTTGCGCAGACGTAAAAAGTACAGCACAAGTAGTTATTTAAAAAGCACAATCGCACCAATGCCTCATTCACATTACCAATAAAAATACGAAGATCCAGTCGAGTGCATGTCGGAATCTCTTTTTAATACATTAAGCGGTCGTTGTCCTATCGGTCTTTAGAACAAAATTCAATTTATTATTTTTCTTCGAAAAATAGTCTTTTATAAAACTCCAAATGGTATGTTCACTTAATGGGATCGGTTGATCAAAACAATCAAAGACAGTTAAACTGAATTTTCCTCAAACAAACGATTATTCTAACCGAGCTACCGAGAGTCTCTAGCTTAACCTGGAAGAAGGTTCTTCGCTTATTTACTTATTTAAACGAGTACAAGTGCAACCGCATGCAATAGAAAATCACCAAAACAACACAATCGCCACATATTACCCAGCTCGAAAAGTAAATGATGGACTACGTCGAAGGCATCAGTAAGTTATGGATCCAGATGTCAGCTTAGACATTTTTTAAAACAATTTTGCGTGGCTCTTCCAGCAAACTACTTTATTGTACCACTACGAGTAGATGCTCTCAACGTTACTAGGTCAGTGAGCTTTAAACTGCTTTAATTCTTGACAATTTTGTAGAAAATCAATAGGTCATTTCTATTTCTTCTAAACTCAAGAGTGTCCAGCCCAAAATCAAGATTGCTGACTCTACTTGGCGGAATTTGGTCATATGCAAACCCCAAGCTACGTATAATACACATAAGCTTCCTTGTGAAACCTATGTAGTAGGTGTCTAAAGGTACCTCTCTTCGATTTCTACTGACCACGGAGTGATCTCAGGTGTTGTTGTGGCCGTGACCCAGACATTTGACCTGATGGCTAAGTTTGTGTTCGGGAAGTTAGACGCCGATGACCACCCAAGAAGTGGTCTCCCGCTAAAAAGCAAGTAGATCGCGAAGAGGCGAGGCGGGAAGCGGACTGCATAAAAGGCCGGCAGCAGGAGGCCTTGGTGTGCTTGGGGTCGGGTTCGCCAATCGCCAGTTGCGGCTGCTATTCTAATCTTTTCTCCTAATAATTCTCCTAATGAACCTCTACTTCTCTCTCACCAAGTAGCTCTCGGAGAAAGAAGGGTCGCAGGGAAGGAGACCCAGCTGAATTGTATACAAGGCAGGTATACGACTGAACGGCGAAAATGAATACTATCATCGTTGAACACAAGAAGCCCTCAGGGTTTACGATGGGATCGCACTGTCAGCGCGCGCCCACGTGCCATGTAGCGCTCAAATTACAACGACTAAGCTGTATAGTTGTGCCCTCGAAATTTTTTTTTAATATTCGATTTCGAAAATATTCGAAAAGATGGTTTTTCTGAATATTCGAATTCGAATACATCCAAAAAACGCAATTTTTGAATATTCGACTTCGAGCACATAAATGCAATTTTTTGAATGTTCGAATTCGGCTACATTCGAAAAACGGGATTTTTTGAATATTCGAATTCGAGTGCATTCGAAAACAGGATTTTTTGAATATTCGAATTTGTAAAGTATGCTGATAGTTGTGTTCTGTTCTGAGTTAGTGCGCTCAGCAGCCGAAAATAATGTACCTGAGAGGCACAGAACGTCGCATCACTCATTTCTTGGTCAAAAACCAAACCACAAACGAGCGTGTGCAAAGTGGAACCGCTCCAGCGCAAGGTGCAAATGGAAGTGAGCTGGTGAAGGGCCCACAAGGTCGGTGTCCACTTCGACGTCAGATAACATGCCGCCGATACGGGCATGTTGGAATTGTGGCAAATCTGGACATTTCCGGAGGGACTGTGTGAAAAAAGGGAACAGTAAGATGTGCAGCAACAAGATGGCGCTGTTCCGACTCAAAAAAGCCACCAACCCACTGAACAGGGAAGGCAAACGTTCAAAACCGTCTGTCTAGACGTTTGGATCTAGCTTCGTTGTACCATGTACAGACGATCAGTATAGGATCTTTAAGATTGGCTAATGTGTTGTACTTCTTCTGTGTGGAAAGGGCGTTTTATTTAAGTTTATTGTGTACTAACAATGCTACAGTATAAATAGGTGGTTCAGTGGATATTGAGGCTAGAGGGAATGAGGGAGAAGCTTGGGAAACGTATGGAGAGATGGTGGTCGGTTATTGTGTAGGGAGGCTGTCGGGCTTGAAGTTATGGGGCCATAGTGAGTTGTAGGGAAGTGCCGTGGAAGAGAAGAAGCCGGAGCCGGAAGAAGAGGCAAGAGAGAAGTTAACTGCAGGCAGGAAACCGAACGGAACTGCCTGAAACTGCCGGCAGCGTCCTTTTATACAGGAGGCCTTTTATACGGGCCAAATTGGGCGCAGACGAGTGCTAATTGGCATCTCTTTGAGGATCGGTACGCCCTAAGAGCAGGCCTTATGTTGCAGGCGCACCGGGCTGCTTGATGAGTCATCATGAATATGTCGATATTCATGACACCGTCCTAGAGAACTAGTCGTGTCACAGATCGGAAAAGGAGCGAGATGTTCGGTGCAAAGGCCATGTGTCAAGTGCAACTTCTGGGACGCAGCCATGAAGCTTTGGTCGACACGGAGTCTCAAGTGGGCATCCTACCGCTTGACCTCCTCGTCGCAGCATCGAAGTCGGAGTTTGACATTGATGAAAATGTAGAAGAAGTAAAAGTCGACAAGAACACAAGCATATACGATGCCTCAGGACGTATGATGTCCTTCAGGGGGGCAGTAAGACTCAGCTTAGGCCTGAAGGGCAAACCTCTACGCCGTGTGGTGTTCCTTGTAAGGAAGGGAGGGGACGATACGATTGTACTGGGTACAAATATCCTACAGAGGATTGGAATTCAAGTGCCCCCAACCACAAAGCAAAGGCCGAGGACAAGATCTAAGGGCACACAGTAGGTGAGAAAGGTGCAGCTAGGATCGTGCAGATGAACAGACCTAGTAAGCCCAGTCGCAAGGCGGGGTAGGGTCGGTCACAGGGTCGATACGGTTGACGTAGGTTCTCTATCCTTCGTCCAGAGGAAACGAGCACCTAGAGGGGATCAGGCAATGCAAAATGGAGTGAAAGCAAGCGTTGAAGTAGCCGGAAGGAGTACTATAAAGGATAAAGGACGGCGTTACTCAATCCCTTATGGGACGCGCCAGCGCATTCTACTTCTACGGGATGTCGTGGAGGCGACATGAGTGCGTATTTGGCCATACAATGACTTGCAGTGGTCAGCCGATGAACAAGTCAGCGGTTTATCCTCCCCAGACAAGTCTGGTACCAATTCACCGACCCCGTAGTGATGGAAGGCTTGGTTGGAATGGGCGGGAAATCCGAACCAGGAACCTGGTATTGGGTGCACGCGACAGTCGCGCCTCCTCCAACTGCGCTACACGCGTCGAAGGAGTACTATAGGTACAGGAAACCAATATCAACCCGGTGTGCAGAAGGATGGACGTCGTAAGCCCAATAAGGCTGTTAAAGCACATAGCAAGGTTGACTCGGCTGCTCAAACCCTCGGTCAGAAAAAATGTGCACCAAAAGCAGTAAAAAGTTCGCGAAATGCGACACCTGCGAGCCGTAAAATAGCTAAAATTTCTCCTCAAGAAGTCATGGTCGAATCAACCAAAGGAGCAGAATGGCTATAAGAACTCTGAGAGGACACCACATACAGCTGAATAATTGACGCGTTGGAGCGCGGAGACATCGCAGAAGAGGTACGTTTTCCCAACTATGGGAGAAAGCTCAAAGTGGTGGATTTCGCACTGCAGGAAAGACACCCGTGTTTCATGGATAAAGAGCGCGTACGGAGAGTGGTACCGCCCTCATGTCGAAGGAGTGTCTTTCACGACGCGCACTCAGCAGCAAATTTTGGATCTAAAAAGGTTTGCTGAGTAGTGTCAAAAAACGCGTTTTGGGAAAACATGTCTCGTGATATAAGACTGTGGACTGACGAGTGCAATACTTGCAGTATGTCCAGATCTCAGTCGGAAACAGTCATACATGGCATACAAGACCTTGCGTTACGCACCATGTAGACAACCCCGGAAGCGACCACCTAATAAAGATAACTAATCGATTACTGCAATTATGTAGGTGCAGCGCTAAGTGGGTAGACCCAGAAATGTAGATGTTCGGATATCTACTTGTTTCGTCAAGGAGCAGCAGTCCGATAGCCAATCGTAGCCGATGTTCCTACCACTGAGAAGCAGAACACGAGACGCCATGGCACCGACGCATACTACGCCAAGGACGTAAAGAAAAAGCGCCTCGAGCAGGCGCATGTGATGAAGCAGACGGGACGCCCTCAGGGCAAACATTAAAGACGTCGGAGCCGTCTTCCCCAGAAGGGGCGTGTAAAGTATGCAGATAGTTGTGTTCTGTTCTGTTCTGTTCTGAGTTTGTTTACTCACTATCGAAGTCCCGTCAAATTGCTGTCACAAGACTCGTCGCGGTATGGATTCGAATGGCAGGTCGATCTGTCGATACTAATCGCGCGCGATGATGACCTGCGACCCTGTGGTTGGTTGCCTGTAGCGGGCGGGTTCCGCCCAACAGCCGGAAACCCGTCTGGACAGTCTGCTGCTGTCTCGACCGAGAGCGGTCGAGTATCTCCTGCCGCTTTCGCCTTACCGTCCGCCTCTATGTCCGCCCACACGTCCGCCTTGCCGCCTCTCGCCCAGGAATGCCACCAACCAAGGTAAGGGACGACAACTAGGCTCATCCGAGCCTTTACGAATTCGAATATTTAAATTCGAGTGAAAATCATTCGAATGCCTATTTCAATAGGTCATTCCAGCACAACTATAGTTAGCTGCAGTAATCTCCCTGCACATTTTTTGCCTCTATACCAGGCATAAGAAAAATCCTGGGAAACCTTGCAGTCTGACTCTACTCCTCGAAATGTGAGCAATTTCGAGTATCTGAAAAACCAGTTCAATAATCGCGTGAGGACATACAATAAATACGTTGAAGTCACTCCCTATTCGCAAGGTTGCCATCGGGATTGCTGCTCCACGATCATCCTTAACTTCAGCTACATGTATGATGGAGTACCTTTACGTTGGAAGCATGCTTATGTGCTTACTCCCATTCCAAAGAAGCCACATATTCTGACATCTCGAACTAGCGTCTCATCAGCATAACGACAACAATTGCTAGAGTTTTTGAAAGATTTTGAAGTCATCGGTAGTCAGGCATGTGGAAAACAACTGTATTTTAGCTGATAATCATCACCACTTTAAACAGGAACATCAACTGAGAGAATGATGCTTCTTACTCTTGAAGAATGGACAAAAGCAGGAGACGTTTTCGTAATGACAATTTCATATTAGCACGGAGATCCAATTTACTATGAATAGTTCCTATAAAGACGGCGAGAAGACAAACAATGCGTTATACTAGCAACCGAAAGGGAAAGATCCACGCTGCCTAGTGCCCCCATTATCTTCCTCCACTGGTCGTGTAAGATACTTCCCTTCACTCCACGCTAATACCTTCTTCATCCTCTACCTCGAGGCTAACGCATTGCGCATCCAGCAAAATGGATGCGAAACTGCTGGCCACCCTCTTCTCTTGCCTTGTAGGAAAGTATCGGAAAGAGAGAACTCCGTCAACGGGCAAGAAAACACAACGACTGAAAATAGTTTGGAAGACAAGTCGGAAGTATTGTCCTTACCGACCCCATGTGTCGAGGAAGAGATCGCCTAAGCCCTAGTTTATACTTGCGCCCAACGCGGCGCGGCACCACGACAGCCACAGATATCGATTTTCGCGCCGCCCGGTCGATATCCATCTCGACCATCATACCGCGCCGCGCAGCGGCGCAAGTATAAACTAAGGCTAAGGGGGTTACTTAAGGCATTGATCACTCACATAGTCGATCTTGCCCAAAATGCGTCAGAGACAACAAAAGCCGGTCACTAATATACGGTTCATTCTTAAAATTGGTCACGAAGGGTTACGGTAGACCTATAGGTCCCTAAATAACCTCTCTGGCCACATTTAGATGAAGAAACTTTTGCAGCTCTGGCGGGAGAGTACAATAGTACCAAGGGAACTGGCCCCCTTTCTAGTGACCTTTTCCGTGGCGATTTAACACAGAGAGCTTTGGTTGATCGTGGATTGATTGCAAACTGGTAGTTTTTTTTTCTGCGTGGATATCCACGCACAACAAAGACTGGGCCGTGGCAAATAACTTAGCTTCTCTGAAGCTGACGCAGTTTCCTCGCAGTCAACTGAGGTGTTCTATACTTGTTGCTTTGTTAGATTTTTGATTGTTTAACTATCATCAGTTGTTCGGTAGGCTTCAACTTCTCAGCGTTTCTTGAGCATGTCCTGCCTAACATGACTTCAGTAAGTGTCCATTAGATGTCGTTCCTTTAAAAAACATTTTGCATTTCACAGCAATTTTTGGACCACCCTACACAAAATGATGTACGGACTTTTAATTGTTTACAACTGTGAAGATGAGCATCCTACGGCATCGTTTGACATGTGCGTCACAGTACACACTAAAAGACCATTAATTATTGCATAAGCCCAGTGTACCCTTCTACCTCCGATAAAGGTAAGGTAGAAGGAGATTTGCCAAAAAATGGCCTTGACGACTCGCCTTGGGGCGGGTGCACACTCTTCACACTCTTCTGGCTCCGTGGTTATCATGGCTAAATCTGGAGCAAACAAGAAACCTGCTTGGCTATGCTCGCTGACTTACTTGGACTGCAAGAACTACTTGCCACATCTGTGCGCCTTGCTGTCTTCTTCCAACGGGAAGAAGAATGCTGCTGATCTTGGGTAATCATTAGCGATCCTTCCTTGAGCAACTGCTCGAGTGCTATCCTCGAGTTGTTGACTGCACGCCTTGGTTCACTACCTCATGCCTTCAGCACATGTGTATTACGACACTGAAGGTCCACGGTAGCCCTGTCTAGACAAAGTGCCGCTTGTTACATCCCGAATCAATGGTTCGAGTTACCCTGGCCATCCTAGCCTGATACCCCTCGGAGGTCAGTGACTTTGTACCAGATTTGTCTTGGAGGATAAAATGCTCTCTCCTATTGGCAGTCATCCGCATGTCTTTGCATAGGCGCATGTCACTGGATAAGCCAAATAATATAGGAATTAACCCAGGATATTCCAAAGAGGTGCATGACATTTTCTTGATGCAAGACATCCGACAAGAAGCTGTGCCAAAAATTTGCAGTGAAACACAAAGTGATTTATTAAGATATATTAGGTTGTCCCATAAGTCTTCGCCGTTTTTCAAAGATTCACTGCAGATTGCGCAGGCGGTCTCTTGAATAGCACTGCACAGCTTTCAAAAGAGAATGATTTGCTCTATCAGAACATGTATTGCATTTCTTTTTCCATCACGAATTTTGTCAATTTTTAGGCCGTTGAAGGGAAAAGTGAAAAAGTGAAAAAGTAGCCATTTGCGCACTTGTTCTCTCCGCTTAGGTTTGTAATTTTTTGCGCAGTTTTTTCAAGCATTAGGAAGACAATGTTCTGTTCTACAAGAATATGTGTTAGTGCTATTTGCTCATTTCTCCTTTATTGATTTTTAGGCCATCAAATTGGGACGTCCGAAGGAGGATGGTTATTTTTGCCGACAGCTCCTGCTCTGTGGTTGAATTTTTCGGTTGGTGTTATATGTCATTCGAAAGAGAATGTCTTGCTCTATAAGAATATTTGTCGCGTTCATTGATTTCTCTTGAATATCAGCAAAATTCCAAAAGGAGAAGAATCGTCTTCACCAACAACTCCTTCTCCTTCTTCAGTTGTTAATATTCGACAGAAATCAGCGTGAGCCAATAAACGCGACACAAATTCTTACTGAGCAAGACGTCCTCTTCCAAACGACATATAACACCAAGCAAAAAAGTCCAACCACAGAACCGGAGCGGAGTTTTGGTAAAAATTCGGACGGAAAAGTCGGAATTCCCAATTTGATGGCGTAAAAATCAATAAAGGACAAGTGAGGAAATAGGACCAACACATATTCTTGTAGTACAGAACATTGTCTTCCAAGTGCTATAGTAAACTGTGCAAAAAATTACAAACCTAAGCGGAGAGAACAAGTGCGCAAATGGCTACTTTTTCACTTTTTCACTTTTCACTTCAACGACCTAAAAATTAACAAAATTCATGATGAAAAAAAGAAACGCAATACACGTTCTGATAGAGCAAATCATTCTCTTTCGAAAGCTATGCAGCGCTATGCAAGAAACCGCCGGCGAAATCTGCAGTGAATCGTTGAAAAAAAAACGGCGGGGACTTATGGGACAACCTGATATATTAAGAGGACGGCAAGTGATGCTCACCTCTTACTGAAGTCACATTTGGCAACCAATAGCAGATATGTGCTTCACGAATAATGGAAGGTGATATCTAACAAACAACTAATAATAAATAATAAATGCAAAAATCTAACAGGACGCGGGAGTAAAACACCTGACTTAATGCCTATCGCCATGCGTCACCACTGAACCATCGAGCCACTCGCGTGGCTCAGTTCATCAGCACTCTTACTCGAACGTTACATATGCAGTGTGCACGCGCTGACGGTGCGAACCCATAGCAAACTTTGAGAGCCCCTACTCTTCGGGGCGCAGCAACAACGAAACATACCTTTCTGCTACTCAAGGGGTGGAGATTCTCGCAATAGTACTCATTTTCGCTGTTAACAAACACGCCTGAGACACTTTTCCGGTAAGAAAACTATACAGGTGTTTCCACATAGAGGACGCCCATCTCTAATTTCGTGTCTGCATAAACGAACGACCGCACAAACCTCGGCTGCGATGTCTGCTGAGCCGCCGCTGGAGCTCCGTTCGATGTTGACGGTAAACTAGCATGCGCGGCGGCTGCACTAGTGGAGTAGGGACTGCAACCGGAAGAAGCCGCAGCATTCAACGCCGCATGCCCTCCAGAGCTATACTTCGGTCGTCCCGAACGAGAAAGCTTCCGAAAGTCCACCTAAACTCAGGGCATTAATACCAGGCTTGGAAAATTCCCTTTACCAGCCCCTTTGTCTCATCTCTTTCAACACTTTACCAAAACGGAAGTTTCCAAACTCTCCAAGTGGAACAACCCTGCTTGAAATTCAGCTAGGAGTGCGGCAAATTCCGCAATTTGTAAGCAGCGTTTGCCAGTTTGCTTAGAATCGGATAAAAGCAGGAAAGTCAGGAGCGGAAGAGACTGCCATCAGCAATTAGTAAACCACTTCACTGTACAGCAGGTGAACAGAAAACGCAGAGATTTCAAATCGGTATCCTCTCCACAGCTCTTCCACTTCATAAAACTAGTTTGCAGTAAAAGTCACCCCTTTTCCTATGGTCTCCCCAATGCCATTTTTCCAGATTTCCGCTGAACTTGTCCGTAAGCTGCATGCACACTTAGCAACGGACAGTGGGCCGTGGAACTGCGCCGCAGCGGCACGCCGTGGCAGCGAGAAATGCACGAGCTCATTCCTCGCTGCCACTGCCGCCACCGCTACCGCAGTGCTATTCCTACCTTCCACGCTATGCCTCAACGTGGCTGCCCGCTGAGGAATGTACATGTGACTACACAGCAAGGCCCTTTGCTTAGCAAATGGCTCTCGACTAATCGCGAAAGCTTGGGGACGAAAGGATACAAAACAAGGGCGTACTATGACAGAAACAAAGTCGCCATATCAGTTACTGAAGCTTATGACGAGGAAGCAACGTGGAGTGGGGCGCCTTAGAAGAGAAGTATCAGCTTATCCACTTTCGTGTTTTCCTTAAATGGTCTTCCTCTGAAACCGACTCGAAAAGGCGGTAATGGTAGTTGTCTGGCTCCCTGCAACTACCATTACAGCGTCGCCCAGGAATTCCACCCTATGGAGTTCAAAGATCTACAAGACGCTACTTGACGGTATTCTTGCTTTTCTGCGCGTTTCAGACGCTGATTCCTGCACGTTTCAGACGCTATGTAACGATAACTACTGTTCTCGACCGGACAAACCGCATTCATTGTGAGGTTGTCCCTTTATTTTCTGAACAACCGAACAGAAGATTTCGCTGGCACTACTGTACTTTCACGACTCCAGAGGTCGAGGTGAGGTCGAAAAAATTAGCATAAACTTCGCCCATGGGGTTTTTGGATTTGGAGTGCTGACCACCTTTGAAATCTCGGCCGATTGCGGTAGGTTACAATAGGAGCACGTGACTAAGGCTGTCTAGGTCACAATGACCTCAGTCACCTGCACCTATCGTAACCTGCCGTACTCCAGCATAATGCGCGGAATGGATGTCAGATTCATGATCAGCACTCCAAATAACGCACTGGGTGAAATCGGTGATTATGACCTCGACAGCCCTAGGTACCCGTACCAGCTGTAACCTACCGTAATCAGCCGAAATTTCAATAAGGATGTCAGATTCGTGATCAGCACCCCAAATAACCCCCTAGGCAAAGTTTGGGCGAAAATTTTTTTCGACCTCTCCTTAACCTCTGGGGTCATGAGGGTTCAATAGTGCCGATTCGCTACTTCTTTATGTTTAGCACAATCACACAGTACGCACCTCGGTAGTATTCACACATCCTGGAACAGGCCGGTGAACATCCCAGAAAGCTCTCTCTTGGCTGTCAAGGATCTGCCGCTCCAATCGATCTCTTTTCTTGTCCACCCTGAACACGGGAGAATAGAAGCCAACTCTTAGAACACAAATCACGAAGACATACTTGTACTGAGCTTCGGCCTGCATGAATACAAATTCCCATTTTCGACTGAACATTTTCTGCAATTTGGCCAAATTTTCAGCCTCGAAGTCTTCCAATTCCAAATGAGCTTTGTTCTGCATCGTCCGCTTACACAAATAAACCGCTGCAATTATTAATTGGGATATGACGCTGAACACAATATCACTGCATAGTAGGCAAGCAAGAGATGAAAGCACTGTTCCATCCACAGAAATAACTAACCATAATCGGTGTTCTCAGGCTCCCAACAGTTGGATGGCCAAAAGTACGGCGTTTGAAACCGATAAAAGGTGCCGTCGTTCTTCACTGTGAGTACGTGATCGTCTATTTGAAAAAGGTAACCGTGCGAAGCTATAAGATGTGCAAGATGGAGAGCATCAGCTGGAAAACAACGCGTTTGAAAAACAAACAAAACTAAAATGATTTCTAAAAACTTGGAAAATGATCAGCAGCCGCATCCACTTACATAAATCTGACATATCCAAACTCTTCATGATCCACGCTATGAGATCCTGACCCGTGAATACGGATGGCACCTTGGAAAGAAAACTTTTCACGGTTTTGATGGGAACACCGGTTTCCGCGTCTAGCATGTGATTAACGAGCGATTCCATCTTCTGATAAACCATGTGGTTCGGGTGAACCAGCTTTTCCTCCGAGTTGGCATTTACCCTGAAAACATATTGCGGTATTTGCAGACTCGGTTGCATTCCAATGAGCTATAAAACACCAAACATATACATCCATACTACTAATAACCCGTTTTTTGTTCGAGAATCCAACCATACCAACTGAGCTTTGTCTACGCTAATAAGTAAAAATTGCTAAACTTCGCCTCTACCAAGAAGTTACTCCTATAATGAAGACGGATAGCCTACCACAGGGTGCCATTCTAGAAGGAGTCAACAAAAAGTATTGCAACATCAAGCTCTCCGCTCTGTTCCGAGTTTTCAAGATTAGGGGAACAGCGAAGGAATCAAGTCACCAGCGCCAAAGCCTAATGGAACAACCACGGAAGTTGCCCGATGCAGCAGGTGAGCAGGAAGACTTTCAAAAAGATTTCAAAACATCTCTTCTGAAGAACAAGGTCTCCTACGACGAACAAGACGCGGCAATTCGGCGGAGTTTCGGATTGGCGGCTGCACCATTTCCTACCTTCAGCTGAGATCTAGATTCATATGACTGCCTTATCATCAAGGCTCTAAGGCAGCAGCTACGTGAGACATAATTTAGAGACAACAGTGAATTCTAAAGTGATGTCAACGACTTATTGTTGTCGAGCCCCTCAGATTCTGGCGGAAGAGCAAGGAGACTCCGTGCAGAAAGTGACTCATTGATGGGAACTAAGTCACTCGACTTCCATCAGCAGAGGAAATTTTTTTTGATGAAATGGCGAACTTTTATGCAATAGCCACGAGGCTTTCCGTAGTGACGGAATGTCAAAGCGCTGTCATCTATACGGACAAACGTAGATCCATTGCCCATTGTCTTGTCCATTGCAGGAAGAAATTGGAGCAAATATGAACGATGAATGCGTTATTCTTCCGACAGTCACCAAGAAAACGTTGAACTAACCCGCTGACAGTCGAATTCAATCAATACCCTCAGCGTACAACGCAGCCCTGTTCAAAGGCAAAATAATAATTTCCACAAAGCGAGCAGTTGCTCTAGCAGACGGTTTCAAAAATTACAGAGGTCGACAGACAAACTTCCAAATCCTTACCTCAACCTCGGTAGGGCCATTTCCGCTCACTAGAGAACACCTCGACCTGCTATTCCATGGCTAGGATGAATCTGGATATCACAGAAATAATAGAACAACGGTAATGATCACGAAGCTCCTAGCGACGAAATCAACGAAGTACGTATAAGTAAGACGAAGTGAGGAACCAGAAAATACTCGAAAGAAGGAAATCACTCAAAAGAAAAAAGAAATTGTAAGGCAGCAACAGCTGATCGTCTGCCCCTACTTCTTAAAGAATTTGAAATCAGGAGAAATGAGAAAGGATAACAGTCTACTTTAATCAATTCCTACATGCGATGCACCCGAATTCTACTTCCACTCCAGAATCATGGAAAGCTTCAGTGAAGTTGAAGTGCAGTTGGCTTTTACTATGAATTTCACCAGCCAGCAGTAATAAATCAGCGTTTTACCCTTTATAGACAAGTCACTACATCGACTGCGAAGAAGAGGAAATATAGGTTGACCCGAGAGGAACCCAAATCGTGAACCTCAATTCAATGCGCGTACCAAAGCCGCCGTCTCTACACACGCATAGTAATTTTGAAATTGCCGGATGCAAATAAAGCGCTAACCATAAAATGCAAAAAATTAAGGCGTAGTGGGCATTGACAGCGCCTACTTTGCAACGCTTTCATATACAGATAACCCAAACACATAATATATACATTCAAACAATTCCACTTCAACCTGGTGAACAATATAAAGATGTTGCGCAGTTTCCTATACGAGTAGGTGCTCCATGTCAACTAAGCGATAAGGAGTTACCATCACAAGCAATTTGGAAGCGATGTGACAAGAAAAAATCTCTTCCCATCGCCCACTCCTCTCCTCTCCGATAGATCCTTATTCTGGGACCTCTCACTGTTCGCGTTCCATGACAGCAGCAGCTCCTGTCACCGCTGAAATCTTCCCAATCTCCTCGCTTGGTAATGTTATTCTTTTCGTTTAAACTCATTCGTTGCTTAGGTCCTTACTATCATCGTTCACATGCCACATCGATGACACACTCCATACTAAGCAAAGGCTTTTTCGGATCTTACAAGGTTAGCATCCCACAATACTCCCTTCATGAAAGTCATTAGTTTCCACCTACCATGGATTAAGCTTCTACAGATTATGATACACACAACTGAATGCAGATTAGATCCAGACAACGGCCCCCAGAGAGAGTCGGAACTCTAGTCTGGTGACTAATTTTCCGAGCCACAACGAAGGAAAAGTTTGCATGCCCGCCCTCGAAGAGAACCTAAAACTGAAGTGGTGTGCGCGAGGTAGGCGCCTTCATTCAACTGTGTGACACATACACTCTGTATTCAGAAACATGTGAAGCGAATTGAAAGTGCAAATAAAGCACTTTCATGCGCCAGAGGCTGACTTTGAAGGCTACCTTTGATTGCTCAAAAATCTGCTTCTGCCACAGCACTTCTGTTGTGCTGGAAAAGTGACCAAAAATTAATAATTAGGGACTTCAATGCATGTCCAATAATTTAGTGAAGCAAAACAATTCGCGCTGCTTCACTGTCGCGATCGGAATGGTTATCATCTTGCCCGTTTTACAAGGAATATTGAAGAAGACGAGCGCTGGCGCTATGCCACATGGGCGATCACAATTTCTTTGTCCTCTTTATGTGTACAACATGGAGTGGGTACCGACAATACGGAACACTGCGGATGAAATAACGGAGTAGTATGAGAAAGAAGTGCGACTGAAAAAGGCAAAGAGAGTAGCAGCAGCTTCCCTACACCGCGTTCGAGCCGTTACATAGATGCAAGCGATACTAACAGACGCATTACCACCACACTTAGCTTGACTTCATTTTGTCATTGCAGCAGGTAAAGCTGTTTGTTTTTCCACTGCCTCAGAGATTCTCTGAAACGGTAGTTACTGAGACATCTCGTTGTGCGCTTTCTTGAAACAGGGTGCAACTTTCGTCTACATCGTGTACTGCCTCGTAAGCTGATGTTGCTTATGTGAAATTTGGCCTAATTTTAAGTTTCTCTAATTTGCGTAATAACCAAAAAGTTGGTTCAGGAACT
>OX377204.1:38673945-38772991 GCA_947396885.1 Heligmosomoides polygyrus polygyrus
AGACGCTCTAACTAGTGTGCAACCTTTTAAAATCGTTGCCGTAAGAACACTTGTGGCAGGAGCTTCGCGACGTTTGCGAATCAGTGTTGGCGCTATACCAGCTTGACATCCTGTAGGCAGCTGTGCGCCCATGTGTTAAGTTGCTTGTGAATCTTAGAATCTGCACTGATATCGAAGCAGACCAGAGATCTTAGTCCTTCGAAAGGAATATAATTGGAAACCGGTCAGAACCACGAGATGATGTTTTACAAAGCATTTCCTTCGGTTATTGCCATTTAGTTCTGCTGTGTATACACTCAGCGAGAGGGGATCTATCTTGGTCGGAGGGGGGAGGGGCACTAGGAAAGCGAGACAAACCTAGATAATGCAGCTTCCTCCATTAGGAAATTTCAGAGAAGGATCATCTCGTACACCAGTCTAGTATGTGGTCTTCGTTAAAAGTTACTATGAATTTTGCCGACGTCGTCAAGCGGATAAAGTGAAGTGCTCCCCCCCCCCCCTGTTGTGAATACCCAACTGGGTCTACATCAGTTTATATAAATGTGTAGTGATCCCACCATATATAATATAGGGCAAATAGTTATGAATGATAACACTTAACATGCTTTGGCGAACAATATAAGATAAGCAACATTGCATAAATTTTAACTTTTTTCAAAATTCAAATTTTACGCTCTAGCCGCGATACACCCTTTTAAGACCAGAGGTTATCAGACTCCCTTACCAATATATGTCATGCTTTTAAGCTCCTCCTCTAGGAATTACGCACATAAAGCGTTGTGAGTTATTGTTTGTTTTGTACTCTGCAGGTAGCAAACGTAATGAAACCATTATTACAAGCTTTGCCGCAGATGCATCCATTGTCTATCAAACCCCTGCCCTACTAGGATATATCCGCGAGAAGCTTTCAAAACAGTGCAGGAAATATCTATAGTAGTACCAGTGCTTTCTATCTAGTTAGGTTCTGACGTAGACGAAAACATTAGCCGACATTAGGCGTCTTGTCTCGTTCGCCTTACCATACTAGATTGTTGAACTGCGTAGCGCCTCAGCAGACGGCGATCGCGTCAAAGCGTCGGGCCGCATAATAAAATCCCACCATAAAGACCTCGATTGGCAGACATGAAACTGATCGTCTTACTATGCCGAGATTTTACGAAGAGAGGAGCTAGAATCTATGGTAGTAGATAAAATAATTGTTGGAACAGTTCAATTTAGTCTAATGAGAACAGAAACTCAACTCAGAAGTCTACTCAGAAAGATTATTTCACTTCGGAAGAACTGACGTAATGTAAATCAGCCAGCTTTATAGCTGTCCTCTTCATAACTTATCAAAACTATTCCCTTTACTTAGGCGTGGGGTTCAGGTGTAGCCAACATGCCTATACATCTTAGCCTCACAATGCTCAGAAACCAGTAAAAACGCCTTCATGTTTCTTGTCTAAAGAGGTTACCATACAAGACGTTTTTACTAAGGTTCGACGTTATAAACCGTTGCCGTAGGAACAGTCGTTGCGGAACCACTACGCTTTCGGAACAGTGCTGGAATCATGCCAACTCCACGGTAGTCAGTAATGGTGTGGAGTTATGGAGTGCGGGAATTTCACACTGAAAATATTTTGAATGGAACGTTCTAGAAAGAAGTGCTGTTTGACGACTCTGTAGTGCTAGCCTTAGTAGCGCATCATCGATACTGCGATGTGTTTGACGGGACGTTCGGTTAAGTAGATCTTCGTAAGGCTTCACTGCTGTGGCGTGTCCCACTTCCCAGTTCTGCAACGCATAGAGGCGAAACTGTATGATTACATGCAGCCGTCATCGAAGCAGTGCTTTTCAGACATCCATGTTCTGGTCCATCGACTTTTCGAGGCACGTATTGCTCCTTGAACACCAACATGACTCACCAGCTCCCTGAGTATTCTAAACTTAAGATGTTCATTCCACACGCATAGTTGGATCTGTTACTTCATTCCTTAGGAATATAGCAATTGCTACGTTCTTAAAACTAAGCGACTACAGTTGCTGAGACTTTCTTGAGGACTTCTTGCTGTTCACACAGCGAAAGCAAGCGTCACCTGGACAAAGGAAATGCTTTACAGAAACATCTAAAAACTACGTGGAGCTGAGTTTCTATTAATAAAATTCAATATATATATATATATATATTCATAAAAAGGACTAAGATAATTGATCAGTTTCCTCAACACACTAGGTTCGCACGTATCTCCTTTCACATTTAGGCACACAGCTGTTTAAAGGGTATGAAGCTGACATGGCTTCAGCATTGATCCCCAAAGGTCCTGGTGGTCCTGCAACGATTATTCCGAGTGCTCTCACAGGCGAGCACTATAGAAACGACAAATAGTGCTTCTTCCCAAATTGTTTCATTCCAAATCGCTTCAAACGACCTGAAACTTGACCACTCCGTAGTTCCACAGCTCCATTGTTGACTACGATGGAATTGACATGTCCTCACTCTGACTCGAAGCCGCGGTGGTCCAGCAATGTCGTTGTTACGGTAATGGCTTGAATATGTGATACCCTAGTTAGAACGTCTTGACTAGAAAATGGGTGTCACTTCATTTTGTGACCAGGTAGGTAGGGTCGTGGATCACTGCACGAAGCGTTACTTCTCACGCATTTAGGGCCTGTTCATACTTCGCGACATAAGCGACAAGAGCGACAAGAGCGACTGGAGCGACGGATGTAGTGTGGTGCACGTAAATAATTGCGTACTCCAAATTCCGTCCGCGACGAATGTAGTGTGAAATGCGTAATTATTTACGTACACCATACTACATCCGTCGCCCCAGTCGCTCTAGTCGCTCTAGTCGCTCTTGTCGCGAAGTATGAACAGAACCTTAGTTGCGTGAAATTGGAAATTTTCAGTGGTTCATTTCTTTTGTCAGTGACCGTTCATCTGCCTTGTGAGGTGGGTGAATATGTGCATGGTGACCACCTCGGAGTTACTTAGCTCCCAACGTCGTACTCGTTTTTGAGGAACTTTGTAGTGATTTAGTCTCCTTCATCTTATTTCCGTTGTATTCCAAAAGATGTTTTGGCTTAGATGGCTCATATTTAACACGGCTCTGATTGGGCGAAGCCGTCGAAGCATTGGCCGAGCAAGGCGTGTCGTCTTGAACGTGACTGGATTCATACTGATGCAACTAGCTTTAGCAATCATGCGAAGACTAATTGAAAGTTGATCCCGGTCAATCTCGTGAACAAAGTTGCCGTGAAAACAAGGACATGAACGAAAGCTATTCTGGCCGAAATCCAACGTGTCGCAGTGATGTGAAGTGTCATTCATTTCGGTACTATTGTACTTTTGGTACCCCACTTAATCCTGTTTAAAATAGGTCTACTAGGGGTAATCTGCCATGGGAAGAACGAATATCATAGTCGTTTATTGCGGAAATGTCTTATAAGCCCGCTATATCAAGTTGGAATCGCCCAAGGCCTTGCGAAATAGCGGGCGCTGGTAAGAGACGCAGAGACTCCGCCCCCTACCAGCACGCATTCGCGGCCGTCTCGAGTGGGGGGGGGGGGGTTATCATAGTATGCCGTGGCGCGCAGGCGTAGCGACTAGATACTCGCAGCGAATTAAATGCGGTCTTATCTCCTCGTTTCGATTACAGATTCGGTCTTATTTTCTTCCGAATAGGGCAAGAGAGGGACCTCTAGGATGAAGGCAATTTTAACACGGGTGTCCTAGTGGGCCCACACCCCGGAGTCCCTTCCTCTGTCTAATTATGCGCTCTCCTCCGCGTGAGCGAAAGAGAGCACACAACAGAGCTTTCAAGCCTTTTCGAGATTTCAAGGCTTATGCCCTGGCTAACCTCTGCTGCAGACTAGGAACGGCGAAGTAGTGCGCATGGATAGTAGGCGGAGTCTCTGCGTCTCTTATCAGCGCGCGCTATGCCCTATGCTTAACCATAGGGCAGAGACGCAGAGCTCGCCTCCAGCGGCGCCGCCAGCGGCGCCGCAGAAGTCTGTGGCGGCCTTTAGGCAATTAGAGCTTAATATGACCGGCTTATGAGGCATTTCCGCAAAAAACGACTATGATATTCGTTATTCCCATGGCAGACTACCCCTAGTAGACCTATTTTGAACAGGATTAAGTGGGGTACCAAAAGTACAATAGTACCTTCATTTCTACTCAACGCCCTATTAACCCTGAGAGAAGACAGCGCCGAATAACCCAAACGTCATTTGATTATTAAGAAGACACCTGACTGCACAATTGGGTGGAGAAAATCGTCACTCACTTTGCCGTGCTTCGAAGGACTGCTAAATTATCCTCGCTAAGTCTGAGATCATTTCCAATCCGCTCCGCTCCACCTTCCCCACCTTTCCTTCCAACACTTCCTCTCCTAGATTTCTGCGGATGATACCGAGACTGCATTCGAGTATTTAAGCTTGCTGTACGAAGTTCTTCGACGTTTCGGCGAATTCGTCTGCTTCAAGGTCTGAAAGAAGCTGGGAGTGTTTGGTTTTGCGAAATTCATTGGGTCAAAAACGTGGCGTCCACCCTTATAGGAACAACGTGGAACGAAATAGGAGTGCTAAAAAGAGATATCACCCTTGCTTGAACGAACTCATCGCTATCCCACCAGCATTCGGCATAACTGGGACAAGTGAGATATACTGATGTGATCAAATAGGCTGCTCCGAGTGCCGTAGGGTTGAGCATGTGGCTGGTGGGATATCGTTGGGTTAGTTTGCACGCACTGGTAAGTCCTCTTAGCACTCCTAGAGGCATTTTGTTCCTGTAAGGGTGGACGCGATGCTTTGGACCCAATGAACTTCGCAGAACCAAACATTCCGAGCTTCCTCCAGACCTTGAGAAGGACGAATTCTTCGATACGTCGGTCACAATAAGGAACTTTATACCAAAGCAGGCAAAGAAGATTGAAAAGCTGGTTCCAGATT
This sequence comes from Heligmosomoides polygyrus polygyrus, assembly GCA_947396885.1. Classification (NCBI taxonomy): domain Eukaryota; kingdom Metazoa; phylum Nematoda; class Chromadorea; order Rhabditida; family Heligmosomidae; genus Heligmosomoides; species Heligmosomoides polygyrus. The sequence goes on from OX377204.1 coordinate 38,678,878, forward strand.
GGTGGCGGTACAGAGCGGTTTTCCAAGAAAGCTTTGGATATAAGAGTACATGGATATGACTACAACAGCATCCCCTTGACATTTGAAGGAATAAACTCTTTAAATTAGGCTCTCTCGCCTGTCGCAGGAAAAAATATGACCTAGTCGCAATTTATAAGGTGATAAATGCTACTGTGGGTCTTTCTGTAGAATTCTATTCAATATCTCATTCCAACACCAGGGGTGGCCCATGGAAAATCCAAATTCCTAGAGCTAATAGTAATATCAGATCTACTTTCTTCACAAACAGAGCAGGCACTGAATTCCTGAAACTAACAAAGAAATTTGTGTGCTTCCAAACTCCTTGAGGCAATATAAAACGATTATTGACAAGTATCTGCAAGAAGTTCTTTAGAACTTGTTTTTTTTTTGATCAATTGTTTCACTAACTTATGCGAGCACTGCTTCTGTTCTTGATGCTCCCAGTGTTCTGATTAGTTTTTTCGTATTGTGCTGTTTTTTTTTGCGTGAATTTCCACGTATAAATAAATAAATAAATAAATAAACGTTACCAAATGCCCAAGAATCTCGAACATGGGGAGAACTTTAGCGTGCATTATTAAGCAACATTTGCCGCCCTTCCTATTTCGTTGTTATGATACCTGGGCGGAGTGAAGCATCTGTACGTCTTTCGTTGTCAAGGACAGTGTAATACAAATTAGGGGTGCTTTTAATCTTTTCAGGGATCTTTTTAACGTTTTTACAGTGCAGAATCGCAATAGTCGCATCTATTTAGGACCTTCTGGGATTGTACGACGCGTCGGTAGCTACCACTAGTCATACATCGTCACATATTCCCTCCAGCAATGGGTTATTTGCATCCTCGAGTGCTAACCCAGGAACTGGAACACTTCGTTGTAAAAGTGTCGGAGAGTGTAACCACTCTCATGGCTCAACGGGTAATTTCTCAGTTTCTCTTTATTTATTCTTTTTCTTACAATTTAACCCTACACGTCCTACCTCAATTGTTTGTAATTCCTATTTATCTACGAATGCGTTCGGTGGTCTCATATCTAGTATTTCTGTAGCTGATCAAATTGTGTAGTCAGCAATAAGTTTTTGGGCAACCTATCATACATGCAGGGCAATGATGAAATTTGGCGTTATCCGACTATGGTAGGTGCAGATATTTGGCGAAAAAATTATATTGCTAAATAAATAAATAAATGATTATATGGGGAATCTAAAAACATCCGCCCTTTCCCCGCAATTCTACAATCCAACGAAATTGAATCAAAAATTCATTCGTCGAGTTCTTTGGAAGTCATCCTATCTATCTCCCCCACGAGCGGAATAGTGTCATGTCCTGTAGGCTTTTCAGCTTCTCAGCTGCTGACATTTCACCTGCAATCCGCTACTTTGTGGTCTAAAGACTTCCCGGTGGATGGTTGAGCTGGAAGATAGACTGATAGAAAAGATTAGGAGGCTCACCTGATGGAGGACATGGAATGTCCGTTGGAGCCTAGGGGTCAGATTCGGCGGCGGATGAACAACTTGTCGGCTAGATATCATTATCAGTTATTGCACTTCACTCACCAGCAATATTACGACCAAGACCTATACACCAGGCGTGTGCGCCACGGTACGCGACGGTGGACCCCATGATGAATGTCATAGCGCTCATTTCTGGAGAAAGGGTGAGTGTTTTTAGATCGCTTGTAATTATCTAATTAGCTATAAAGGTTTTCGCAAAACGTCTGCACCCACAATAGTCGAATAGTGCCGAAGACTGCGCAGTGTTTCATCGGGTAGTGGCTTTACCCAAAGGTTATTTTTCAATTCTGCTGAGGATTTTTCGAAATGCAAAAGCTGTACTGGAGCAACCATCGTTAAACTCTCCCATTATTGGCATTTGCCACGGTTTGTGCTATTTGTTCACAATCCGGTGCGAGTATGTGTATCTGCCTACACACTACACCTTTTCAGATGATGTTGAGCAAATCAGGAAATGTTCTCATGCACGCAAAGTACACTTCGACGACACTCATCTTATCTCTGGCTATTGTGAAGCTTCGGCTCCGGTGTTTGTTACCTCTGAGAAAGCGAAATGCGAAGGATGTAGTGAAGCTCCTGATATAGACGTTATACTTTCAAGTTACCGCAACGCTTGTAGAAATCTGGGAATAGCTCCAGTCGTCTCGGTCGAGCGTCAGATAGAGGTTAGCCATTGCTTGACGGTTTGCCCTACGTGAGCGTCAAATTGCGCTGTAATCACGACGTTTTCCAGCGGCTACCTCGTTCCTCCTGCTCTCGTCAGGAAGTGTTTTCTGTGAAGGGCGAACGAATAACAGCCGCTCAGATGGAGGCTCTGGAGGAGGTTTTTCGGCGGGTACAATTCGACACACTAGATTTCGAGTACACTTTCCTGGACGACGATGTATGGTGCAGCGCTTTCCTTTTTATTGGTTGAGGAACTAACATAAAATTCGTTGTAGGCAGCTATCGCTCTAAGTGAGATGTTCGAGTTCTACGAGTCCGCACATAAGCTGAATCTATCCTTCAACAAGCAAATTACTGTACGAGGGTGGACTGACGTTTTCAAGGCTGTGAAGAATGTTTGTCTTAGAGAGCCTACTTGTTCTGTACTTTTCTTTCTATCTTGTTAGTCGGATGCTCTACATGCGCGAATCGAATCCTTCTTGAATATCCCCCTATTGGGTGATGTGTGGCAAAGCGTTGGCAAAGCTTGCCGCTGCACATGTAGATGGTCCCTTATGGTTGCATCGTTCCAGAGCAATTCACTGCATATGCTCAATTTGCGCTATACATCGCTATCGGAGAAGGCGTTGTCTGCCCTCTGCCGTGTACTTCGGGGAACCCCGCAACCAGTATTGGGCTGTCTGCATCTGGAAAATGTGAACCTCTATGGAAAGAATTTGTACAGTCTTGTATGTGCTTTAAAATTCAATACAATGCTCAAGGTCAGTTTGATTTAAAATGCAGCTGTTGTTCTTTCTTTGCTCGTCCAAGTGTAACAATTACAGGAGTTGTATCTGGGTGAAAACAGCCTGCAAAGCGGTGATGGGGCTCATCTTTACCAGCTAATTATGAACAACTCCACCATCCAAATGCTTGACCTGCGGAACAACAATCTGGGGGTGAGTCTATTTTCTCTCCCAAATGTAACCCCGGGGCACGTTTAAGGGTTGCAACGGCTACGTGCTTGAATTGTAGTGACATCTCCACAGATGTTGTTTTAGGATATCGGAGTAGCTAAAATTTGCGAAGCTCTGCGTAACCCAGAGGTGATACGGAAGACGTCGCTTACAGCTCTTGTACTCTGGAATAACAAAATTACCGCAAACGGTCTAGATGCTGTTGCTGGAGCATTGGTGAGGTTCAGTTCAGCATTACTGCAGATGAGATTTTGCTCAAGGTCCACTTTCAGTGCGAGAATTCTCATCTGGAAACGCTAAATATAGGAAGCAACCCGCTTGGTGAAGCAGGCGTTCAGAGGCTGAGACCTGCTCTTGCAGGAAACGGTAGCAACCTTCACAGGCTGGGTCTTCAGAGCACACAGATGAATTGCCAAAGTAGGATATTTGTCCTTTCTCGTTCAAGTCTGAATTTTATGTCTCTGGTACTATAAATGTTAGACGTTTTCTAATTCCTCATTCCCAGCGTTATATATCAATGAAAAAGTGGATCTATGGAGGTGTCTCTTTTTTTATATATTTTACTTTCCAACCTTACTCTTGGCTGACCGAAAGGTTGCGAATTCGTCATGATGATGATAACGAAGGTTAACCATGGTACATTATCTGTAATGTGTAGAATGATGAGGAAGCCAAACGTCTTGGCTAGTTTCATCGCTTTAGCTTCATTCCTATCCTTATCCGTGCAAACCAGAGTAGAGTACTTGGTGTCTATTTGGATTTTTAAGTTTTCTATCACATAGATCACAGACCTTGAGTAAACTGAGCACATGTGCCTTTTGATCAATTCCTGAAGAGACGAGAAGAATGCAGTCTTTGGGCATACTTTCTTTGAGCTTCACGGACAGAGTGATACGTGTTGATTTAATGCATCCTATTTCCTCCAAGTTTCATCCTGTTATCGCTATGAAGGTAGAATTTCCGCGTCGTCATACGGGCAGTCCGACCAAGGATTGTAATTTTCGGGTGGTGCATATCTCACTTTACCAGTCGCTCTGCTCAACTGCTTCTTTTGAATACGGACGTCTAGTTTCACGATTTTCAAACGCAGTGAGTTCTATTGGACTTACGGACTTCCACGTGCTGCTTTGCATTCCTTCTTGTTAATTAGAATTTCTTCTCCTCAGCGCACCTTCCTCTCCAAATGTTTGCTGGGTAGAGGATGTCAGTGTGGATGACAGTTCATTTGTGCGACAATGACCGTGTGCGTGCCACCTTTGAGAGCCTTCTTAGGTGTTCGTTTGCTCATTCAGGAAGTGCTCTCACTGATTCAAAGAGCTGTTCGCGTAAGGAACAACTTTTCATAAATCCCGTACCTCTTGCACATCTGACTCTTTCATGTGTACCAAATAATTTGTTACGCAGGCTCTCATGTGGATGTGATCGGACGCAAACGGTTGTACGGAACAGCGATTTGTTTACGTCAGGATGGACTGGGTTGAGAATAGAGAATTGTTGATGAAATTTCGGCTTCAGATGCAGCATTTGTAGTTTTCGTACAGAATCCTGTAGAGTCACATCGATTCCCATTGTCCCTTCGGGTTTGGTGTGATAGTAATCAAATTCAAAGCTGCATCACTTCCAGTGGCTTCTCATTACATTGTTGCGTTTCCACTGTGAAACTGTTCAGGTGCGATCCTCCTAGCCGAGTGTCTCGCAGACAATTCGACATTGATTCGGGTTGACCTTCGCGATAATCCCGGAATAGGTAAGGATCAGTTTTGCGCTGTGCGAGTGGAAAAGCGACAGGAGCAGACGTTGCCGTGTTTTAGGCTCTGCCGGACTGTTGGCTCTTCACTCCGCTATGAAAATAAACAGTTCCATTTCGCTTCTAAACCTGGACCAGAGCTGTACAGTTGCCTCGAATGCGAAGGTTTGAGTCACCATCTTTCCTCTTATTTGTAACTTGCTGAAGAATGAGTCACGGCAAATTTTTAGACTGTTTCGTATAGACTGTTGTTCTCTTCTTGTACGAAAAGTACAAGAAGAGTAAACTGTTTGCTTTGCTTGTTTTCGCAGTAAGGCGAAATGCAGCTTTTTGGGATGAGGGCGACCTTCATTTAGTACTGGAAACTCTTAAAAGTTTTGCCATTCGCACTCTTGCCTTCTTTTCACCTACTTTGTTGTTGTGACATCAGCTTACCCTATTTTGTCGATCGTGTTAAAGAAAGACTGCAGGAGAAACTTTGTTGAGTGGAATGCACAGTTATACAGGTACGGCCATATCAGGAGAATTTCCGTCGCTACTACGAAGACATAAAGCGATACTGCGAGCGCAACAAACTTTCTGTTCAACGGAAGGACATCATCGTTCCGGACGATGCAAGCACTTCAACGCCTCAGAATGTGGAGGAAGTGAAGAAGGAGGATGTGGTGAAGATTGAGGAGGAAGATAAAACAGGCAAGCTCTCTCCTTTTGTGACATCATTGTTGGTCAACGTAACAGATCTTGGCGCGCTTCACTACCTTGCAGATTTCTCGCATTATATTTTTATTGTCGTGTTACTTTTACTGGAGGCTCAGAGCGCTCCACTCCCAGCGCATCTCATTCTTTAACCCATGTTTTTCGAATTTGCTCACTTTTCTATAGTTCATTTCCTCCATGTATTTGCTCCAGTTTGATCTATTTGTTTCTTGTAATTCCTTTTAGTCGTCAGATTTCCTGACCGTTCCTCTATATCAGGATACTCAGATTTCTATTGCGATCCGAGGTGAAAGGCGGCAGCGTGGTCATAACCATATAAGCGAATCGCGAGCTTCCAATTAAAACCGTTGTGAACTGGTGTTCCCGTTCAATATTTTAAGAAGTGTCAGTGTTACGCTTAAGATTTCATTCTGGTCATCCGTTGGTTCGCGTCATTTGTTCTTTCATTGCATCTTCATTTCCCGCTTTATGTTTTCAATGCTTTGGCTCCTTGCTGAGGATGGTGTTGGAGCGAGTTACGCGACTATTAAAATACTACAAAGTAGTGCGCTCTATTTGAGAGCGCACTAGTCCACCATCACTTTTATTAAGACATAAAATTCTGGATAGTTCTCGACCCGAAATTTTTTTCTGATACATTGGAATGAAAGGTTGGCGAATCGGCTTACGAGTCATTTGTGGCGTTCTTGCCCGGCGAATGCCTTTCCTGGATATCTCAGCACCCTCCTGGCCGTATGCTCGTCTTCCCCCGTTTGAGGCCCCCGTCGAGCACCTCAGGTCGGGTAAATACCCTTCGTTCGAGGTGCTATGCTCACTTCTCCGAGGACTGCCAAGGGAGGTGAAACTCTTATTCCACGAAATGACGTGAGTGTCGACAGAAGACAGAAATCGTCGTTGTGATAGAGCTGCGATAACTATGCTGCCTTCAGGGAGTACCAGGTTAGCCGAAGCGTGCAGCCTCTCATCAAAAGTGGGTGACGGCTTACTCAATGAATCGGTCAGTAGATACTGTTTGGCCACACGAGCATATCGGGGGGGGGGGGGACGTACCGGGTCCTCTTCCTCCATCGGAGGAACCTCGGAGTGAACGAGCGTAGGTATTCAGTCTTATTTTGCGGCTAAACATATACCTTTCAGTACCTACCGCTGCTGCGGAAGTCGACCTTTCGCCGTCACACTGCCAACTTCCTTCGTCTTCTGGAACATGTTCGGGACTGAAGAGCAAGTTCATGCGCAGCTCATCGCTGACTTGTACCGAAACCGTCGTCGATATTCACGTGAGTTCATAGAGTTCATACAGCAATTCTTTCACTAACGAGGAGAAAGCATGTCCTTGAAGGAACGCATACGAGTCATGGGTGGATCAACACATTCCTTGGACGAAACTAACACTGATTCCACAAGAACTATCAAGAAAAGTTGTTCCTCTGCTCACAATTCGCTCGGATTAGGTGGGTGTCTTTTATTCGCGTTGAGGATTGAGGTGATTCTAATGTTTGCAGCCGAGTGGGGGTCGTTGCCCGCGCTTCCGCAAGCGAGTTTGACTACGAAGCCAGTTGTGCGGAAATTGCGACGTTTTTCTGTGTCCCCTTCATCGTCGACGTTTGATGTATCTACAACTGTATGTTTCGCTCTCAAGCTGTTCTTCATTCTTTGAATTTGTTTGGACTTCAGTGTACCGTATTCAGAGTGGTTCTTCTCAAGAACATCCGCCTCGCCCGAAGACTCTGGCAATAGGCATTCCAGGCACAAACCAGCTTACCACAGGTCCGCTTTCAGCGCCGGTGACATCATCTTTTTGTCTACACGATTCGTTGACGTCGCCATCAAAAGGTGTGTTGCGGGCGAGTATTCATGCTGTTTCCTAGTTGTCACCCTTTCTTTTCAGCAGACGATAACGGGCATGGCGACGAGAGGACTGATTCCAATAGACAAATCGAGGTAGCTGGAGCTGAAGGCGGCCACTCTACGCACGATTTGTCACTAGGTCCTGCGACAAGTTCGAGCAATTCAACTGGTGGAGATACCTGTCGAAGCTCAGACGGAGATGTACGTGGAGACCAGCATTCTCATGGATACCATCCATCAGATAAAGATATAATGAGGGATGTTCGGACTGTGATTGGAGACCTCGTCAACTATGTGGTTAGTTTTTAAGAATATACGTTCACTTATGCAAATGCAAACGGTAAGATTGTAGCCCGCTCGCGGCACTGTCAACGCCCATGCCAACGCCTCTAGGGTTCATGGTCGGTTAGGCTATTCTTTTCATGCGCCCAGTGCACTCTTCAGAGTCTGTTTCTTCTTCAGTAGTGCGCATCTATATCATCAGCTCTACGCTAGCCTTGCGTCCATGACGAACAAAAGGATCACTACTGATTGACATCGCAGCTTACTGTGCATACCCTGCATGCAATTGGAACTCTTCCACGGTTTCCCGTAAAAGTAGAATGCGAGGCACGTTGAAGAGATGAACCAACGCCGACTCTTAGCCTCTGCGTGCATGTTTTATGACGTTGCAGACCACGAAATTGCCTAAATTTCGAAGTCCTCTGACGCTGACGCTCTATTGCGAATGTAAAGGCAGCTCCTTCTAAAGAGTTTCGTTTCCTCTGACACTTGTTAACTTTTAGGTTTACGAGGAAACATCGAAGGTTGAGCGAAAGCGTTCACTGCTTCTACAGACCACTTCGTTTCCATCAGGAGAGCTGAACTTATTAAGAGAAGGAGTGACAGAAGATACCACACCATCTAGGAATTGCACACCATCGAGGTTGGTTTAAACTAGTCAAATAACGAGCTTGAAGTAACTGTAAGGATGGCGTCCTTCGTATGCAACTCACTAGTTTCTCTTTTGCACCTTTCATCGTTTACGACGAAGTCGTGATGGTGAGCACAACCAGCTGCGAGGACATTAGCTGCAAATACCGTGTGGAATCAAATTTCCTACAACTCAACATGTATGTTCTGTTTCTTCAGAGCTCGCAACATTTTCGACCTGTATAGGGCGCGTGGAGTGCAGTAAGAGGGGTGCCGGCTGCCACTGCTCTAGATACCAGGTTCTTGACTCAGTTTTCTCGCGAGTGGTGGTTTTTATGTAAGAACGGTCACCGCGTGCTGACGCTGACTGCGCACGTTGGCCTTTGCCGCGGCCGTACGAGTTATCTATCATGGCCTGCTGAAACGTTAGATTTGAACGTATCTCTTTAATGATGGAGTTTCGAGAGCATATAATCCGGCTTAGTCATTGAGACTGGGAGGGAAATGCTCTGTTTTGTAAAGACTTGCCGAACATTGCTTAATGTCCGGCAAACGATATCCCTGGTCTCAGCTTGACTGCAGTGCTGCGAGAAGAGAACTACTTGTGTTCGTGGTGTTCGGGAGGAAGTATTAACCCTGCCGTAGTGATTAACCGAGGTCAGAATTTCCAAAAAACGGCTCAGTGGTACTGTACCACGGCCGATCATTAACCAGTAAAGTCCCCGTTGACTTCTGCGGCGCTCCCCGCGTATACGGCGACTAAACGTACATAATGCCCCGTAGCCGTTTCTCTTCTAGGCAAACCAAGTCTTCCGTTCCTCCAGCGTCCGTGAATTGGTACTTCTGGCACTAATTTGCACTAAAGGCACTAAATTGTTCGCCGACTAGCCACGACAAGTCATCGTACAGGCCAAATACGCATTCAAATTTCCTCCACGACATCGCGTAGAAGTGTAGCGTGGCGCATCCGAAAACGGTTGGTTAACGCCGTTTTTTATTCTTTTATCCTTTCATTGATCCTGTTTCCACTCGAGAACAGCTCTGATTCCAAACGGCTTATTCTTTATTGAGGAGCACGCTATTATCTAAACAGACGATTACTAATGTGGCTGGTGGGAAGGATCGTGTTACACACACCAGGATCCGCATTACAAGCAGGCTACCTCAGTGCAAGCTAGAGTGTGCCAACATATCAGTTCTCCTTCAGACTATGCTCAGCCTTATGGTTGTTGGTTAGAAAAATGCGACAGTTCAGAAAGGAGACTGGTCCACCTCCAAAGCGCAATCCTCGTGGTCTCTATCAGGCTTTGTAAGGCCATCAGATCAAGTTTGGTTTAGTTTTGTATGAATACTGCTTGATAAGCACGTGAGGCTGCAGTGGACGAACCTCATACGTTGACATGGTAATCATATCCCCTTTTTGACGCAAGTTTTGTGAATTGCTAATCGAATTTATCCACTCTTGTTTCTCTTATATACATTCGAGCTACCAGCTAAAATTTCTCGACTTGGGGCTGCCTGCAAAATGTACGCTGACGACATAAAAATTTACAAAGAGATCGAAAATGTTCAAGACTGTCGTGTGATACAGTCAGCGATCGAATGCGTGGATGAGTGGGCAAAAATATGGGAGCTACCTCTTGCTCCAGAAAAATCTTGTAGTTTTACAGTCGGTACAAGAAGTCAAGTTTCCCAATCAGCGCACAGTCTAAGAGGAGTGTTACTGAAGTCGGTCTCTGCCGTTCGGGATCTAGGTTTCTCAATATCAGCAGATCTCAGGTTTAATGAGCACTATAGAGCGTTGGTTAAGAAAGCAAATTTCCGAACTTATAACTTATTTAAGATATTAAAAACGAACGACTTGCAGACGCTCTTGCGAGCTTACAAAATTTACGTGCGGCCCATTGTAGAATGTGGCACAACCGTGTTCAACCCCACCAAAAAGAAGGATATCGGTTTTTGTTGGAAAGCGTTCAGAATAATTATACACGTAAGCTGTTTATGAGATGTTATGGACTTCAATATTGTGATTTGCCGAATGGATCCACTAGAGCAAAGTTGCTTGGTCTTCCTAGTCTGTGTTCCAGAAGAAAAAAGGCCGATTTGCTCATGTTGTTAAAAATTCTGACTAAAACCGTTGCAGTTGACCCACTGCCATTCTTCAAGTCTCCACTATCTAGAAATAGAAAAGGGAAACTTAGAATCTATGTCTCTGTTGCAAGGACGCAGGCTAGGTCAAGCTTCCTCACCTATAGGAATCTCAGGGAGCTCAACTGCTTGCTTGGTGAATCCGAAAATGTCACACAGATGTCACTCCCGGCTCTCAAGTCATTTATTGCTCGTAGATTTCTCCTTTTAAGCTAATTTGGCGTTGTATTTTATCTGGCGATCATTTCTTGAGTCTAGATTTGATATGACCTCGTTTCGTTTGACTTCCTTTCCTTTATGTTAATCCACGTGTATTGTATGACACGTCTTTGAATAAATAAATAAATAAATAAATTTAGGATGGTGAACATTGCTGAAGAAGTGGCCGAAGACGCGGAGGAGATGGTTGTCTGCAGCGTGGTCCGAGGCATGGTGAGGGAGGTTCTGCGGCGCGAGAAGGAGGAGCTTAGGAACACCCTGGATAGGCGACGAAAACGCACGAGTGTAACCCCGTCGAGCACCCCTGTTTAATGGAAAGCGCCGCTTCGTCCCTTGCAGTCTTCATGCAGTCCAACCCTCCGCTGATATTCTGAGGACGACGAAGCTGGTCAGGGCAAGCTTTACCGTCTCGGTTTCCTCATCGGTGGTGGTTCCGATGGCTTTACTCTCGCAATCGACTAGCTCCCTACCTCCTCTCATGCGATTTACTACCCTCTGTGTTGCGCTGTGCATTCAGCGCTTCTGACTGTACTTAATAGCTCCGCCCGCCGCCGCGGTTCGAGTCGTCCCACTTCGCTGCCAGTTTCTTTTGCCTTTTTCGTCTCACTGTTTTCGTAGAAGCGAACACTTTCCTAGTATTGTCGCGTTCGCGCTGTCCAACCATCGTACTCTGTTTTACAAGTTGTGATCTCATCACTGCTTAGTACACCTATGTCATCTTGTTCTGGTGTCGTTCAACTTAGGTCTAGAGTTCCCGCCGTCCACAGTTGTTCTGTTCCTGTATTCGGACGGCTATTTATAACTTGTACATAGCAACCCACTTGTATACATAGATGACCGTTTATCTGTGATTACTTCTGAAAGAGTCATGTTGTTATAAGTCCATAGATTCGGTTCGTTTTAAAAGAATGTTTGAGTTCACGTAACCCTCCTCCGTCAGCACTTAGGGGAGACGTAGTAGCGCAATAAGCGTGTCCTGGTGATTGGCTAGTTGTGTCGAGTGTCTTTGTATTTTCGTACATAGTCTATGAATTCGGCTGAGGGCCTTGATTGATAAATGTCTTCTATTTTCTCATTCTGTCTTCGCAGAACTTCGACTTGGCTGTTCATATTCTAGATGCTTGCCTAACATTACCAAATGGCGCAATTCCGCAAGGAGTCGCACTTCGCTTTCTGTTATACAAACAAGGCGAGTACTTCTGGTGCAGATTCCCTGGTCTTCGTGTTGCAACCCTTGTTAGGTTCCTGCATGTGGTGCTGCAACTCTTCTTGCTATACTGGAATTGGTCACTGCTTCTCCGAACTCACGTCTGCGAACGTCGTGTACCGGACTAAACGATCGAACAAACGACGAGGATGGACAACCGATAACATCGATAGTATCAGGGGCTCGAACGCTACTGCATCCAATGTCAATAGATTGCTTGATCTCTTCACTTCTAGAGATCGGATTGGATCTTCCAGAGGCGGAAGACTCGAAAAGCCGGGACTGTTTCTAGGAGAGCGTCGTTCCCAGAAGATGTTAGCCTCTAATGGTGCCTTCACGTCTTCGTATACGTAATCATTCTAACTCGACTGAGTCTAAAGTCGCGGACCTCTAGCCCCGTACCCGTTTCATGACTGTTCTGGCATTCTGCCTGAACTCTGGGCCCCTCTCCATCCTAGTCCAGAGTATACCCTTGTCCTTGGGAGAAGATTCGAATTTCGAATATTGGACCTTTTTCGAATAGTCGAATATTCGAAATTCGAAAAGGACGAAGGTATAGTCCAGAGATGCTTATCTGCCAACGTATTACGAGAAGTCTGCCATAAGTGTTTGCGTTGGCGTGTCCTCGCCTGATAGAAAGAGGTCACGCCTTATCTGTAACATTGGCTTCTCATATCAACTTAATTCTACCGTTGACTACCCAGTAAACCTTTGACGAGCCATCATACTCGCAGAGGTAAGCACAATGGAGCCAAAATACTCCTAGCGCACATCAGAGCACCATCATACGCTCATAACCAGGACAATGACTTTGGAGTCTTTCATCCGTTCGTAGGAGATTCTCAGCACTCGTGTGACTGGAGACGAGGACGGGGTGAGGGACGTTCTGCCTGAAAGCGGCGCGGGCAAAAGCGCGGGACAATGCCTGCGGAGCCAATTAGCGTCCACTCGCGCGGTGACACCCGCCGCTTGGCGCTGAGCCCAGACAGCCCTCGCCGCGGAGCGATGCTGACCTGGCCGACCACGGGAGCCCGCAGATCGACCAAATTTGGTGTGATTACGGTCGATAGAGGGATAGGAGGCTCAGACAGTTTGCATTGGCAGTCCAGAAATTCGTATTGATATGAACCCTACTATTTCCTATATCAGAATTTCGAGCTCTATCGAATGAGCCAGGAAAGAATCTTGCCTCAATAAGCGCTACAACTATTTTTTCAGGTGCTGTTTAACTTTAGTTAAATATCAGCTTTTATTTATATCAGAATTAACTGCGACGCGTGCTTCCAGGCTAAAATTGCACGAGGATTCCAATTAGATAGACGAGAGATTTTTCACAGAAGTTTAAAGCATTAGTTTCAACATGGCATCTCCTCAGCATTTCGTAACTGATTTTTCGACAGAGCTTAATACGCACTGAGGCATCATAATGTTGTTTTCAAAAAGGTTTGGCACTTCGGGTTCTATTAGAATGTTTGTCGTCTACCTAATTAGATTCCTCATGCAATTTCAGCCTGAAAGCATGCCTCGAAATTATTTCTGATATAAATGAAAACTGATGTTTAAGGAAATTAAACAGCGCCTAAAAGGTCGCCTTAAGGGTTATCTAGGCAGGATAATTTCTGGCTCATTTGAAAGAGGTCGATATTTTAATATAGGAAATGGCGTTCACATCGGTATTCTGGAAACATGCACCGCATTTAATCCTGATATATGTGAAAAAACCTGATATTTAACGAAAGTTAAACAGCACCTGAAAAAATAGTTATAAGACTTATTGAGGCAACATTCTTTCCTGGCTCATTCGATTGAGAACGAAATTCTGATATAGGAGATGGCAGGGTTCACATGAATGCGAATATCTGGACTGCCAATGCAAGCCGTCTGAGCCTCCTATCACTCTATCGACTGTAATCACACAAAATCTGGTCGATCTGCGGGCTCTCGTGGTCGGCCAGGTCAGCATCGCTCAGCGGCGAGGGCTGTCTGGGCCCAGCGCCAAGCGGCGGGTGTCACCGCGCGAGTCGACGCTAATTGGCTCCGCAGGCACTGTCCCGCGTCTTTGCCCGCGCCGCTTTCAGGCAGAACGTCCCCCTCCCACGAGGACGTTCTTCAGAAGAACGACTTCCACATTGATGTTACGGGGTGTTTAGTTGTGAATGAAACTTGCACCAGGACTCGAACGCGCACACTCCGCTCTCCTGGCTACTATACGCCTTACACCAGCCGCAGTGTTTGTTTGCACGCAATATCTGCGACATCTTCGTGGCAACGACCTATTGCCACTCACTCGGGAGATCGGGATGTTGCGGTCGATCATACAGCGAGGTTCGGATCCCGCCTCGTGCAAGTTTTGATCGCAACAAAGCGTCCCGCAACTGCATATAGCCTCTGCGACAGCCAGTTCAGCCTTCAACAAATGTGCTAAGACATGAGCTCCATATTTTGAAATTTTCTCGAAGGGGAGGCGTTTGCAACGCAAAACCCAGGAACCCACTCCATGGAGACCTTAGTCTGTTGATGCTGGATTCGTGGGGAATACTAAACTGACCATGAGAGTTGTTCGGTACATGACAAACAGTTGCAGGAGTACTAAGGGCTTGCACCCTCGTAGAGATCTCACATACGCCTTTGTCAATAACAGCAGGCAGGTTCAGAGAATACAGATCCAGCGAAGGGAGGAAACTCCAGAGTGTGGCCGATGTTCAACAGCTTACCCGTGTTAGGGCTCCTCACGGTAGTGATGCGGCCAGCAGTTCTTTCAGCACTCCAAACATGCGAGTTACACCGTGCTCTCACAAGGCAGTTTTAGTGGTCATCCGTGAAGAACGGCGAAGAAGGCTCGAGGTTCCTTTATTCTGTGAGAACGCCACTCTCTGTGTTGTTTCCACTACACACCCAGTGAGCAAGATTGGGGTGCTGTGTCCCACACACGTTCTGCCCGCTTAGTCCATCTAACCCGATTTTTAGAATTACATAGTGTGGACGCCATCGCATCTTGAGAACTCTTCGAGCCACAATTTAAAAGGCAGAGGAGAGGCATCTACGCACTGACGTGGAGTCGCATTGAAGTAAGGCCATTCACATAGATCTCGTCTACGTAGAGTAATTGAAGTCCGTTAACTAGATGCTCTATCTTATATGTCGCCGAAGCCGTTTTATTAATATAACGATGATGTGCAACAAGGTATGTATTAGGGCGGAGGCAAAATAATGAGACAAATTGAAAAAATTCTTTATCTCTTTATAACTCAATTACAACTCAACGATGCTGAGGAATGTATTTGCCATTAAGGGCAATGACCTTGCTGCCTTCGCTCAGCCAACTTCCTGATCCCATCCTTCCAGAACTGCTTGGGCCTGGTGCTAATCCACTGCTCGTTATGGTTGTCGAGGTCTGCTTGGGTCCTTCTGTCCCTTCCGACCATGAAGTCCTATAGGCTCAAAAAGTAGTGGTAGTCGCATGGAGAGATGTCCGGCGAATACGGTGGATGAGGCATGTGAACGTAGCCCAACTGGGCAAGCTTATCCGTGGTTACTTGTTCCCCATGGGGTGCGGCGTTGTCGAAGAGGAGGACCTTCTTGAAGCGCCGCCACTGAATAAGTTCGAGTCGCAGGTCCCTCTCTTCTATTTCGTTTACCATGACCTTGGAGTCCATCGCCGTGCTTTTGGTAAACAGCTTCCAGTATACCGGCCCAGACCCAAAAGCTCCGAAGGTGCTTCTCGCCATGAACATCTCGCCGAACGAAGATCGGTAACAGGTTACCAGGCCTCACCCAGGCTGGCTGCTTGGCAGGGTTAAGTTAGAAGACGTGCTCATCTTGCGTGACTATTGAGCCCAGGCTACTCGGGATTGGGAATTGGGCGAGATTTGCGCGACACAGGTCGACTCGTCAGATTGGGGTGTCGGCATGAGACAGACTGGGGTTTTGGCATGCTTCTGGAAAGGGCGGAATTGGTAACATCTCAGGTGGCCTTCAGTAAGAGCATACAAACATACAAATACGATAAACACGAAACCAGACTCCAGCCACGGGATATATGGACACGCCATGGAGAGTCTCATTACTTCCCCCCCCCCCCCCTAATAGATGCAGGAATTCGTAGCACGTCTTCGGAGTTTTGTCTTCTATGTTGTTAGAAAATACATGTAGCACAATGCATACCTCCTTTCGGAAATTCTAAGAGACGGACGCGGAAGGCACCACGTTTGCTTGTGGCGATGAGATACGAATCAAGATTCCTTTTGCCTACCTTTCATATTGAGAACAGTAATTAGGCATACTATAGGTGCGGTACTCTCCCCATGTAAGCTTCAAATGGCATAGAATCGACCGCGGGACTGCATGACATAGCACTTTGGGGAGCTGAAATAATACATGGCTGACTGTATGATATCTGGCTAGTGGAATTGTCATTTAGTGTACATGGCGTATACAGAAAAGGCAAAAACCACACGTTGAAGAATGCATAGATGGGCGTTCGAAGAGATCCACTTTTACGGAAGATCATAGAGGATACTATCATTGCGACGCACGTCCACTTGGCGACCAAATCGGTCCTGACACGCGAGTGTGACTTTTCAGCTCTGCAAGTCCTTCGTCTGCGTCGCGAACCACAAAACTAATCAAGGAGACGGGGATCGGTTGCTGCTCTATTCTCGTCTCCTCGAAGAGCGCGGAGACGAGGATAGGCTGTCCCTCAATTCTCGGAGGTAGAACCATTGCCCGAAAGCTCGCCTCAACAAGTGGACAGCAGGACCAGCTGACGTTAAATTCGAGTGTTGGTTGTGGCAGTTCCTCTGCCGAATTCTTGTTTTGCAGAGACTACTCTCCCTCGTTTGTAACCGCAAGCAAAAACGTCGACAGATATGCGACATATGTCTTCGGAGGGAAACCAGTCAGTTGACCTCAGATCCAGCGATATTGGCCCACTTCCTCGTAACTACAAAGATTCCACTCACAGGGTACAGACCACATCATAACCGCTTCATATCGATGGTGCTGAAGTACCGTGTCTGTCCGGATCCTGAATGCAGTCAAAATCTGCTGCTGTCAGTGATGGGAGTACGGATGATCCTCGGGTCTATAACTGCATTTGCTGAGGACCCAGCGTGATAATATTTGGCGGATCTCGTTCTTCCCTTGTCGCGCTGTAGGGAAGAAACTAGTGGAATACGCGCAGCGAACTTTGTTGTATAGCTCATAACAGACGCTAGAATAAGGCGTAACAGGTTAGCATTTGATCATAGTGTATATGATCAAATGGGTTTAACAAGTTTCACACGGACCTGAAAAATCCAAGGTATTCGCGATATACTGCCGTGGTTCCAATAGCATTCGGAAGTCAAGAGTGGTAGAAAGCCGCTTTCCTGACATTTTATTATAGATAATTAATCTGGCTCCTAGAATATGCTAGCTTCATGATTGGAATTAGGAAGCTACCTCAAAATCACAACCTCCAAGATTTGCACATAGAAGCAGCAGGAGTTCTGGTCGACTTCCTTTGGAGGAATCAATGTGTTATTGGCTTCTAATTTACACTGCCATTCTTGGAATAAAGGAGACACGCACCTATTACAAAACATTATGTACTGTGATTGAACTTACGGAAACAGAAAGCACTGGATGAGAGCGAACTCGCAACTGCACAACTATTCCGACGCTGGCCTCGACGGGAGCAGGCAGGACACAAAGAAACAACGAAATCAGTGCATATCAGTAAACTGCGATGAAGCGAAGGGTCATCGCTTGGTCAGAAAAGAACTATGAAGACAGTGGGCAGGATACACGGTGGTGAAGCGGGCAAAGACAATTTATAGACTTTATAACGCGTGCTGCATATCAACGGTGCTTACAATATAAAGGCAGAGATCTACGGACGGCGAGCGGCTCACAAACACAGGAAAGTAAAGGAAGGGAATAAATATGCGGGAGGAAAGCTTCTTTGAGATGCAGATGTAGAAGAGTGAACTGTGGGGGCTATAATGCGACGGAGGAATCGACACGAAGATACATGACTAGAAAGCGCGAACTTCTTCAATAACAACGAATACGGGAATGAGGAGCTGGTCTGAGATTGGCGGCAATTACAACTTCAACGACAAATGCGCACAAAAACTGCAGCAGTTCCAATTCAGCGCTCTAAAGCGGAATACTGGCTCCTGGCTTACTCCGTCGGGGTGGCTTCGTGGCCGGTAAGTAGACAGATGTCGTGCTTATCGTGAATGCCCAGCGGATGCGATTTCAGCACGATGACTCTAGATGTGAAATATTGGAAACAAACAACGAAGGTCGTATCTGACTATTCACTTGACGCACGCCATAATTTCACTTTCGAATAGACCTTACAAGAACTTCTGATGCGTGCAAGCCGAGTGCGCATGACTAGGACTTGACAGTTACTGCAAATGTTAAACAAACACCTCCTCGAAAACCACCACAGGACCAAAAGCATAAGAGCGACATTGCTTCTTTAACACCAGAGCCAAAGAATGTGCGGGCTGCATAGGCGCGAAGATTTGTCTGTAGGGACGCAATGCAGCACACAACGAAACATTTGGAACTCGTCACTCTATTTTGGTAAATGAAGCAGTGGCCCTACTATGAGAAGATGACAAACTGAAATTCGGAAGAAAACTGCTGAGGATGACGAAACACTACTATACCAAATCTTCTGCTTTCACGAGATAAGCCCTTTTAGATCCAAGGTCCTCCTTCAAATTTCAAACTTATTACATGCCAGAGCATGTTTTAGAAAGCAACAGAACGGTATACAGATATAGAAATTCAAAGACGACAGCGCAACGAACAATCAGAAAAGAAAAGAATATTTAAAAGAAATACTAGAACAGCAATGAAGGCAAGGCATGGACCACGAATCTTGTTTACTCGGGCAAGTGATCGCTGATAATACTCTTGAATTTACTCAGAATACGGGAAGCTTGACTCTTTTGATTAATTTGCCAAACTCTATAGCTCCACGACACGCGAAGAAGTGCCGTCTCAGTGCTGACCATGGTCTCGAGAAGCTTAGTTTAAGCCTGTTACCCCTTGTGGATGAGGGGGTCATTTTAACCCATTGACGACCGCGCGACAAATCGCGTGCCTGGCGCGTGGAACCCCGCGCTGGGAGCGCACGGACGCTGAAATCTCGTGGAAACACTGCTTCACGATATTCTAAATGAAGCTTCCTCTCCAAAGATTAGCCACATATTGGAGAGGGCCAGAGCAGGTTTGAAGCAAAACACAAAATATGTATTTGCTGCTGCCAGAAGGTCTGGAATGAAAATGGGCGCACGTTTGCCACGAATCGTGCAAATAAGGTGACCACATGGTGTAGCAGGTGTTTGACATATTGCTGTCCAGATTGTTTTCAAAATTTTTACAAGAAATGTGACTAGCTATTTTTCTGCATGACCATTTTCATGAGATGTGGACAGCTGTTTGTGAATGGTGCCGATCTTTCTGCAGCTTGAATAGTGTGTAGCGTTGACTATTTGTTATATCAGTGCCTAGAAGTAAATGACTGCCGGACCACAGTGCAGTAGCATTGCTAGGATCCAAAATATCTAATGAATACTCCTAAACTATGAAAAGCGAGAAATGAGCCGTAGCGAACAGTTTTATAACCAGCCGAAATCGGCCCGCGCGGTTGTCAATGGATTAAACAGTCCATCAGAACTAGCCTCAGCTCGGCCATGAATGATTTTATAGATAAGGAGCAGGTCGTCCCGCATTGTTCTCCATTTAAGGGATTGAAGGCCTAATTGTTCATTTCTTAACGTGCTCCTAGGAATGCTTTCATAGATGAAGTCAAGGGAGGGCAAGAACAGCTTCTAGTGAAGCTGTTTTGTACTCTCTCTAGCCTTAAGATCAACTTCTTCTTGTATGGACTGTAAACAATTGTTCCATATTCTAGAAGTCACCTCTCGAAGACCTTGTAGGCCTTAACAAGCAGTTTGAGGTATTTTGTGCTCAAGATTTTGAACAGGAGGAACAGCCTTGGATCCTCACTATTACAGTGATCCCCAAATGAAAGGGTGGAGTCGACTATAAAACCGAGGTCTTTAACTTTAGTAACCGCTTGTAAGGGCACCCCTTCAATGGAGTAGACATGCTTAGGATTGCTCCGTCCTAATTACAGCCCCTTAGGCCCCGTTTATACTTCGTCGCGGCGCGACGCAGTGGCCACGCAATGAGGCCGAATTGATCGATCGCGTCGCACAATCAGTGTGGCCACTATAGGCCCACGCACACTTCTGCGACACCGCGGCGCGGCAAGTGGGGCGACAGCTACCTCCGCGAAATCCGGCGGTCGCGGCGCGGACGGGTTAGAGCACCGTTTTAGGCAACGGGACCGACGTCCCCGTGGATGCCGCGCCCCGAGGAATGGTTTGAACCATTTCAGCCTGCGCCACTCAGCGCGGCGTCGCCTGCGATAGCCGCCGCGACAGTCGCAAGAGTGTGCATGCCCCCTCCCTGCGGCACGTGTCGCAGTGTCGCGCCGCTGCCGTCCCGGCCCTATGCTTCATCATGGCCGCGCCGCGCTGTCGCAGAAGTGTGCATGTGCCTTTATACGTGGCGTCGCGTCGCGCCGCGAATAAGTATAAACGGGGCCTTAGACTTGGAAACCGAAATAGGTCCCAATCTTTAAACAAATTGACCAAGAGATCAATTGCTGATTGCAAGTTTCTTGGCGAGTTAGCCTCCAGGCCCGAATAAATTTTAACATCCGCAAAAACTTTACAACCAACAGAGCATTGAGCTAGCAGTGACCTGATTTCATAAGAGAAGATATTGAGTAACACCGGCGAAAGCACGCATCTCTGTGGCACCCCACTGAGCGCCACTCGCGAACTTGAAATGTGCGGCCACACAGGAAAGCTTCTATCCAACTGACAATTCTAGGGTGCATTCCCACGTGCGACAGTTTCAGTAACAGCTCGTTATGACACACTCTATCAAAAGCTTTCTCGAAGTCAAAGTTAACGTCATCAACATTAGTATTCGAGTCCAAAAAGGCTGTCCAGTCATTAAGTGTTTCAACCGTCTGAGTCACAGTACTTCTACTACTGCGGAAGCTGTGTTGATGGGATGAAAGAACGCTGTTTTCATCCAAATGTCTGACAACTACTTTTTTGATTATCTTCTCAAATAACCTGCAGAAAATGGATGTGATACTGAGTAGCCTATAATTTGATGGGCCAGAGAAAGGAGGCCTCATTTGGATGGGAGTAACGTAATCGTGTTTCCATTTAGAAGGTACCTCGGTCCGATGGAACATGAGATACCATGGTCACGATCCAAGAGGGGCACTAAGCCTAACATTCTGAATCAATTCCAAACTATTGCAGAAAACGAGGTCTAGAGCATGGTTAGCCCTGATGTTGAAATCTACCATCCGCTTGTACTTGTGTGATATTGTCATACTGCGAAATGCATCAAGTCCAGACGGCAACCCATTTCCATGAATATTCCGTTGAATGTTGGGATAGTTAAAGTCACAGAGTAGGAGACAGGGATAAAGGCAGGAGGTGAGATCGCTTATGCATTAACAAAGCTGTTTATTTTCCTTAGCCATACATTTCGAACAGCGATAAACCGCTATGACTCTGACAATCATCTCATTGAAATATAGATTGTACGAGATGACCTGACACGTAAATCGATGCTTTTCACTTCACTAAAACATATACAGGGTGGCCTTCAGACGATGCAGAAAGGCATCAAGCGCGGCACGTACGTATTTCATTGGTATTTTTTCCCATGCCTTCAGAGGGCTTTCTTTTAGGGAGTCAAATGAATGTTTTTTTTTAGAGCAGACCCCGGTCGTCAAGTAGAACTAAACTAGACCACGCGGTTAAGGTTGGGTCCACGGCGGTCATTCTGGTAAAGTCAGGAAGCTTGTGGCGACACCACTCCTGCACTATTTTCGGTTTATAACCAGTTGCCGAATCCTGATGGAAGGGCTTGAACTTCAGTTGATCAAAATCTTCCAAAACACTTTCCAAACAGATTTTGAAGTCCATTTTCTCTCTCCGGTTTTGACGAAGAACCGGCGACCTTCCCGAGTAGGTGACGGCGGCCCAAGTCATGACTGACTAGCGGTTCAGCGTTGCTTCGACAGTAACATTTTTTTGGTCTGCGAAAATGACATTGTCGTGGCGTGCTCATCTCATCTCATCTGAGACGCTGAACGAGAGCTTTCCATTTTGTTTGGCGATTCACCATCATGTAAGGGGTGAGAGGGGCCGGGGGACCAGTAAGGTGGAGATAGTAAAAAGTAAAGTGGGAGACATCTCCGTGCATCAGGATTCGGAAAGCGTGTCGCAGATGTCAATTAGAAGAAGATCAGGCAACAATCTATCTTTATTCTCACATATAATCACCGATCGGGATGGGAGCTACGTGATTGTGATCGCCATCGGTAGGGATTCACCGCAGGGAGGACAACTGTCAATATCGTTCGACCGATTACTAATTTCCTGACCGGTCGTTTCGGTTTTCTCAAAAGTTTAACCGACGGGGTGGAGACACTCAGGCAGACGGAAGTATTTCGCCGAACGTGGAAACTTTCTATGCGTTGTTGATTTTAGCTTGAAGGTGACGTTCCATTGTTTGTCTGACTGCCGATGACGGTTAGGCAATCCGTCACTGCTGCAGCGGCCCGTGGTGTGACGAGCGTCGATCACACGCACAGCACCTACTATCGAGAATGTCGACTCTTGCCTAAGGATGACCGCATGAGGATGAGGAGTCAATTCGGCGCTAGAGTGAAGTGGAAAACCGTGCTGTGCGGCAGGAGAGTTGCCGATCAACATAAGGAACGAAGGCACTAATTAGCACAAACAAGGATGTGACTGAACCATCTGAAGATGATGCCGATATTTAACGTAGAGGTGGGGGGGGGGGGGGGGGAGGGGAAGGGTCTCAATGACATCATACCGCAATACTATTCACAAGCTACTCATCTGATCCTAAGGAGAGGTAGATCAAGATTGGAACATACTAAAGGTTTCAGATATTCCCTATAGGCTTAGGAGGGAGGGAAGAAAGCTACACTAGCAGAGGAGACACCTTGAAGTGAGTGACCTTAGCTTAGCTTAATGCAACACGGCGCAAATCGAGCGAGTGCGGGACACGCCGACAGGCGTGACGGAGAACTTGCAAATAAATAAATCACTCGTGTCGCGTTGGCAGGGCTTTGAAAAACCTCAAATAGTATTCAAACCATACCGATCGTTCCCGATAACCCGGTAGATCTTGGACATATCCGATATATCTTGCGTCAACGTGTTGTTAGACAAGCATCTCCCCTGAAACAGAGACACATGAGAAACATTGGAGCATCAGAGATCTGAACAACGATGTTCTAGCTACCTGCACGCCATGGGAATGAAACGCTAAAATCGAGTCCTGCATACAGTGGACATACTCGATGTGGAAGTTAAAGGTGAACACTGCCAACTTCGTCTTCTCGAATCCCTCCAGATTAGTGACAACCACCTAAAGAAAGCAAAGTTCTATACACAGATCAGCAGTATAGACGCCACAAGCACACCTTATTTTTGTACGCGAACAGAACCGAATCCTTGTCAATTTGAGACATGGCCACAACGTCCAGCTTCGTCGTGCACAATTGGGTGACGTCAGGAGATACGTTAGCCGTCTGAAACAAGAGATGCTCGAGAATATTTCACAAGCTCTTGACAGATAATCTGTTGCTAGTGCCAAACAGCAACATAGAGGAACGAAACTGGAAAGAAAACTGCATAAAGTCACCTTCTTGTCCTCAAATTTGATCCAGCTGAACTCGTACCTATCTATCGAGTCGGTAACTTGTACACCGATGCAGAGCTGTGGAAAATCTGTTCGGGCGTTAATCAACTAAATCGACCAATTTTGGTGGAACAAGCGTCTGCCAAGCTCTTAAATCAAACCTTGAAAGGACTAAGAGGGAAGCGAGTGGCCGTGTCAAGCTCCGACGACCTCACCAGCAAAAATTTGTTCAGAGGCTCGTACCTAGGACGACATTTATGAGCAATCTGGAACGCACTCCTCAGACTATCCGAATCAACACGCCTACCACTGGAATAGAAGAACAGCGGTTGGAATGCAACAGCACAGAAATACGGCGCCTGCCTGAGATCCTTCACCGCGAGATGTTGTACACTGGAGAGCACCCCTAGAGAAACCTACTGTTAAAGCAGGTGGGCGTCAGAGAGCAAAGTTAAGAAGAAAGTCACTTCGTTTCAGGTAGTCGAACAGTGATAGCTAGTTTCTTTGGAATGTACTTCTCTGGCACTCGGTTGATGGGCTTGCTAATTCGAAGAGTGAGATTCTTCTGCGAAAGGGCGACCAAATCGTGCCTGTAAGATAAGACTCAGAACTAGTCAACGACTCAGCATTCCGAAGTAGAAAGCGGATACCGATATAGATAAGACGTCCTTCCTTGCATCGCCATCAGAACATCTCGGTGGACATAAAGCCATGAGCATCTGCGATGATGGATCTAAACGGCAACTGTTTCTCTCGAGACGTGCCGCTACCGACACGCTGCCACATTTAGTTCCAATTTGATTACGTGTCAATAGTTAGCAAAGAACAGCAAATCACAAAGTAATGAGAGTCCTCCATGTCCGGCTTTCCTGTTCATGTTTACAGAAATGAAAATAATTGTGTTGATGATGAATATCTAATCAGTGAAGCACTCTTCTCGAAAAAGAATTCTGTCGAAGTCTGATCTATACATCAGGACATTTCAACGAGGACCGTTACTAATTTGAATGATTCTGCTGCCTCAAAGAAGATTGAAAATGATTGCAGTGTCTAAAGCGTGCTATACATAACTATTTCTGAGAATATGAATTGTGGGATTACGAGAGGAACGTGTACTGGTACAAGACTGCTGAGACTAAGATAACGCGCAACGAACTAAGACATTGGTAATGCGTCGAATGTTAAATGAAAAACAACAGCGATCCTAAAAAGAGGATAATGATGTTCTCAGGACCGTCAATGTAAACTCCATCGAATAATAAACTTGCTTGTATAAGCCTTCCTAGAATTTTACCGAGCTTAGGTGTGCTTAGACAATAATCTAACATCAAGACACATCTTGTAACCTCGCAAAATATTTATTTTTCTCTATTAAAGATGTTTTTTGTGATAAACTCTACGCCAGGTGAGAAATGAACCCGCACCCCTGCTAACCAGGCAGCGGGAAATAAGACTGCAACATGAAAAGCTTGGTTTGGTGCTAGCAATACACCGCGTTTCAAAAGCATGTATCCACCCCATAATTGGCACATATCTCGTTCATCTCTGCAGACCCGCACTAGTTCCATTAGATTTCTCGATGTCGAAAATAGGTAGGCACTCAGTTTCAGATTTTTGTTTGTCTCCTACGAGAAACCTACTTTTTTGAAAAAATTGGGTTGTTCATGGGCATGTATCCACCTACGAGAAACAATTTTTTATTAAAAAGGAAAGTTGATTGGACCACTATTACTTCTTATAACATCATAAATCCCATGATACATGTTGTTGACAAGGTTCTGGGTGCTTTTATCTTCGATAGTGTCCCGAGCAGTCAGAATCACCGCCACGTAATTGAACTGTCGGTTATTCGCGTAGACTCGTTGAACCAAGATGCACCACATGATCTCCATCGGGTTGCAGTCAGGAGAGCAGAGCGGCCAGTCCGTTACTTGAATGTTGTGACGGTGAAGCCAGCCTTTGGTCGACCTGGACACATGAACTGCAGCATTGTTCTGCTGCAGAACATGTGTCTGCCGTACCTGCCTCTCAAGAAAAACAGAAGGCTAAAATCCAGTACACCTTAACAGTCCAGCCTGTCCACGCGACGCAACAGAAAGCTAAGCTTCAGTTTTCCGCTGCTGCAAAAAGCGGCCCATGTCATTATTGATCCGCACATTGATATTGAAGTTGCTACGACTGGCTTCTCGCAGGTCTCTCCAGTAATGTCGGTATCCACCGTGACCATCCAGATTATTTTTTTTCCTGTTGGTAATAATGAAAAATTCAATACCTGCGAGAAACCCCGTCGTCGCAAATTCTGAGGCAGATCCTTACCGACATGGGCCGCCTTCTGAGGCGTAGCCTTCCTTCGTGTCGCACGGACAGTCTAGAGTGTAGGGTGTACTGATTTTCTTGAGAGACAGACACATGTTTTGCAGCAGGAAAACGCTGCAGTCCATGTGTCCAGGTCGACCAAAGACTGGCTTCACCGTCACAACCTTCAAGTTATGGACTGCCCGGTTTGCTGATCTGACTGCAACCCGATGGAGAACATGTGGGGCATCTTGGTCCAACGAGTCTCCGCGAATAACCGACAGTTCAATTACGTAGCAGTGATTTTGACAGTTTGGGACACTATCGCAGATAAAATCACCCAGAACTTTGTGAACA
This sequence comes from Heligmosomoides polygyrus polygyrus, assembly GCA_947396885.1. Taxonomy (NCBI): domain Eukaryota; kingdom Metazoa; phylum Nematoda; class Chromadorea; order Rhabditida; family Heligmosomidae; genus Heligmosomoides; species Heligmosomoides polygyrus. The sequence goes on from OX377204.1 coordinate 38,705,261, forward strand.
GCATGCATGACAGGATTTATGATGCCATCAGACGTAATAGATTAGTGCAACGGGATATGGTAGGGCAGAATCTTCATGGCTGCTCTGAAGCCCATCTATCGCATGTACGCGATTTATTCTATGAAGTGCCCGTTATCTACGTGGCGATAAGCAGGTCATTAGAGTCCCAATCCGAAATGATTAATCTGCAAAAACATTAGTGCCGGTCAAAAAGGTATGCGTTTTCACTTTTTTGAACGTAACTCCTTTTAAACTCAAGCTTTTGAACTGAAATTTCAACCGCAGGTGTATCGAATAATTGGTAACTGCCCCAGCGTCGCGGCGCGGAAGCGCGCTTCTAACGAAAACTGCTGCTATACGCTTATATTGCTTATATCGTGCGACATTTTTCATTTCAAATCTTCACGCTTCTGTGTTGAAATTTTTGGGGGTTTTCACTGTTTTCAATTATTTTTGTGATCTGAAGGCTATGTCAAGACGATCGGGCATTCGTAACTTGCGGCAAGACCAAATTGACGTCATCGTTCGGAGTTTCCAACAAGGCTTTCCATCTCGCCAGCTTTCCGAGATCCAAGATGTTCGATGCGTTCATTAGATGCGTTCAGTCAATTTGGAAGAAGCCCAAGGAAAACGGATCGGTGGGGCTCAAAAAATCCAAGAAGACCAAGGGTGACTCCTCAAGTCATCGACAGAGACATTTCACGGCTTGCAAGGACGATCCTCACCTTAGCGCAACCGATATTCGGCGCGAAATCGGTACGCCAGAGAGTCCAAGCCAGTCTGTAGAAACTGTACGTCGCCGCCTGAGAGAAGCAGGCCTCTTTGGTCATCGTCCAGTGAAGAAACCGCTACTTTCCGTCAAGAATCGCAAAGCACGTCTTGATTGGGCCTATGCTCACAAGGACTGGACTATTCAAGTGTGGCGAAAGGTTATCTGGAGCGACGAGTCGAAGCTTTTACTGTTCGGGACAAACGGAATCCAGTTTGTGCGACATCCTGTTGGTACCAGATACCATCACAGACACCAGCTGCCGACTGTGAAGCACGGCGGAGTTTCCGTGATGACACACAGCTTCTTTAGCGGAGGAGTTGGTCCTCTCCTTTGGATTGATTGATGGCAAAATGGACTCCAAAATGTACCTTCACATTTTGGAAACTGTTGTTTGGCCACATGCTCGAAGAATTGGCCATCGGAGGTTCATTTTCCAGTAGGATAATGATCCGACGCACAATTCGAAGCTGCTGACCAACTGGTTCCGCGAAAACAACGTCTCTCTGCTGCCGTGGCCATCGCAGTCTCCCGATTTGAATCGAACGGCCATCGAAAGTCTGTGGGATGTGCTTAAACGTGAAACCAAGTGGCTCAGGGCTCGCAATGCGCGCGAAAAGTTCATCCATTTGAAGACCTCATGGGAGAATATCCCACACGAGAAGATGGACAGGCTCATCGAGTCAATGCCACGCCGGTGCCAAGCTGTGCTCTCTGCTAAAGGACTTGCGACAAAGTACTGATACTGCAGTTGTTATATTTGTTGTTGCGTAGGCTGTTATTGTTGTAAAGATGAAGATTTGTATAGAATTAATTTTGATCCATCAAGGTCGTGCTCTGCCCGAAAACGGGTTCCATTTTATGAAATACTCCACAGTTCATCTAAGCAAATGAAACTATGCATTCTTATTACATTTGGCAGGCATTCACTGTAAAAAAATCAGCTCAAAGGCTTAAGTTCGGAACGAGTTACGTTCGAAAAATCGAAAACGCATACCTTTTTGACCGGTACTGATTAAAATTAACTGGTCGACAGGTCGACACCGTTTACTGTCCGACGGCAATAATACTCGCCCAATTCCTGTAATCATTCTCCTTACCTCCCCCAGCCCCCTCCCCGGTAATACTTCCTTATCTATGTCTTACCTATGTGTTGGCAAAGAAAGTGAGAGTCAAGCACGCACATGTGAACCTCAGTCCCGACTCACAGGTCACCACGTTACTACGACTTCTGTGACCCGTCTCAGAAACCTGACGCACATTGGACGATGTTGAGGGAAAATACTGGCCCTCCTTACTCTCTCTCTCTCTCTCTCTCTCTCTCTCTCTCTCTCTCTCTCTCTCTCTCTCTCTCTCTCTCTCTCTCTCTCTCTCTCTCTCTCTCTCTCTCTCTCTCTCTCTCTCTCTCTCTCTCTCTCTCTCTCTCTCTCTCTCTCTCTCTCTCTCTCTCTCTCCTCTATTGGTCCCATTTTGCTGATTTCCTCTTCACTGGTCCTCCTCCTACTGGTCCCCCTTGCTCGGAGTCCTACGCGAGTTAGACGTCTTCAGCACGCCTTTTGGTCCCTGCGCACGTTGGACCACTTCTGCGGCACGTCTTCTGAATCCTGACGCACGATGAACAACGTCTAGGACACGTCTTCGGAATCCCTACGCTCCGCACTTGATCCCCATTCATACCCTGACGCGCTCCATGCTGAATATATCGTAAATTTGGGCGATCCGCCGCCAAGGTTATACATTCGTCAGATAGCCCATGGTTAAGCTCAAAGAAAACCCGGCTGGCATACACAGCACTGTCGTAGGCATCTCTTGGCTTCAGCCCCTCTCCCCATGACGGACATGTGACATTAACCGATTATATATAATAAGATAAGATAAGAAGCAATGCTGGTCTACAGTCACGTTTCCATTTTTAATATATGATAGTGGATCAAGTCTGTGACATATCTTCTGAATCCGGACGCTCGCTGCACGATCTCTATCCAAACCACCTTCATAATGTTCCAATAATACAGTGGTCGGCTGCTAATTCCGAAAATTTCCCATGGTTAAGTTCAAGGAAACAACCGTCCGACCTCCGCCGCAGTATCACACCCTGTAGTACCGCTTCACATATAGTAGGAATAGCTAGATTTTCCCATATAGTCGAGAGAGCTCCTTAAGCAAGTCGGGCGAATCCAGTTGCAGGGAAATATGCGCGAGAAAGATATTGTTGTTCGTGTTGGCATTAATATGAAGATATCAAAAGTGATCACGTACAGGTCGTTTCCGAACATGTGTACTTTTCTCCCATTTAGGCTAAGTACCTGGATACACTAAGTATCTAGATATAAGATGTTGCTCTTTCGGGTTCAAGCTGTATTGTATTGCTGTATTGCTTTGAGTTATTGCATCACTTAAAATGGTCGAAGACAAGAAAATATCAACATTCCCAAAAAGGCTTGTGCTATCCGGCGGCACTGCAATGTTGGAAAGCGAGATTAAATTACAGCGCTGAACTAAAGCAGTTTCGTTTGAAATCCTTCACTGTCCGAAACTTCCACTCCCTACTTTTTCTTTCTTCCACACTGCCGCCTTCTCCATCAGATGAACAAACAGCGCAAACTTCCAATGAGATATTGAAGTATTCCAATTCTATATCGCAATTGGTTGTAGTTGCTAGAGAGTAACAAAGTCACCTTGGTAAGTTCTCCGTCGTGCAGTTTATTGGTGTCCACGGCGTAGATGCCTTCTTCGCAGCCGAGAAGGAGGAACTGTGCACCAGTGCCCGGATGAACCCAAGAACCAGCGCAGTTGATTCGTAGGCCACACTCGTGAACCATCTTGGTGAAACACGCACCCATCATTACCTGTAATTCATTAACTCTCGCAGCTCCCACTGATTGCTATGCCAAGTAACTGCTTTCGTTGTTTAGTTACTTAATATCTAACATGTCTACCCACTAAAAGTCCACTGTCAGAAACCTTTAGCTATGCAACAATGTTGATCAGCTTACGGAAAAACCTACTGTTACTGTAGATCAACAAGGCCGCATAATCCAAAAACTTCTGACAAACCAGCACTGTTTTAACACGTTGACGACACTGTCGCGCAATGGTGCGCGAAGGCTATTATTTTAACAAGAAGATATCCGGCCCATCCAAACTTCGTCCAAATACCTTATTCAGGATGCTGAACACAATGCCGATGTCCATTTCGACAATTACGGCCGATTTTCCTCTTAATCGGTAGTCGTGTCAGGAGCACCGACTTCCCCAAACTCTGTGTAGGAGTTATGTGAGAAGATTGAAACAAATCTTACCTCTGCTGTTTAGAAATGCGTTCAACTCCACTTTCGAATTAACCTCCTATTATTGCTTTTCTCCATAGCAGCCTCATTCGTTCCCTTTTTCCCATTTGAATTCTCCCTACTTTCTCTGCTTTGATAACACAGTTGAAAGGTAGTTGGTGAAAGGAATTTTCTAGAGTAGCTGTCGAAAAGTAACATCATGAGCGTTCCGAATCCCGACGAATCACGAATTTCAATCTATAGCTGCGTTCCTCCACAAGGCAGAACGGTCGTCGCCAGGGTATGTGACGGTAGGTATGCGCTGGTGAGCGTTACCCATACCTATCGCAACATACCCTCCTCGCTAGTTGGCTGAAATTTTAAAAACGGACGTCCGATTCGTCATGAGCGCCAAAGTAACTTCCTAGACGAAGTTTTTTCTACATAGGACCCATTCCTTCCGTCTCTTTATATCCTGATAAGACCACCCTAGTTAACGACGTGGGGGAGGGGGTAACCGGCGGTAACTGTTAAGAGGAACATTAGAATCGTGTTTGGCACCCCATATTTATCCTTAGACGAAGTTTGGGTCACGATATGTCATGTCACGTTCGTGCGGCGCGCTTCGTCCCACGTGCCAGACACGCGAAAATCGCTCTCGTCGTCAACGTGTTTTACAATCGATCTTTCAACTTTAGAAGAACTTTAATAGCGGGCGCACCTGAGGAGTTATAGGCATGCCAAAATATGTCTTTGGACGATCCGTGTTGTCGCTGGCGGTAGCCCGTAAACGCACTGCATCTCTGTTCTCCAGCGAAGATGACCGCAATACCGCATTTCGACCAGGCCGGAGAGTTCGAGGTGGCGCTCGTGGTGCTGAACCATCGAATCAAGAAATGTAGGAGCACTGAAGCTGTTCTTTTACAGCAATAGCACGCTCAAGACCAAACTGGCGCTGGACTCTGTTATATATGTACACAGAAGAGCTTGTCCATGTACCAGTCGAACTGTCTGTTGGTCCATCTGACCATCTGATGCATGGGCTTATCATCTCAGTCGGCATTATCAATCTCTCCTCAGTGCCAGCCGTTTGAGAAAGACACCATGTGAACACGTTGGTTGATGACCGTGCTTCATAACAAGTAGACAACGTCGATCGACCGCATATTGTCTGCTCATTTTTTTTTCTGACCCATGTTGATTGATCGAAGTGCAAATCGTGCGAGCAGGATGACCGACGAGCCTCAAACGAGTGATCGAAATCGACCGGTTAAAATGGAATTCTGGGATGAAACTTCAACCAGAAGTCAAACGGCTCTGACGGTTTACGAATAAGCTGCGAAAAGTGCCCTTCCTTCACTTTGTCAAGTTTTGCCCTTAAAACCAGCTCAAGCCTCTTTTTGCTTTACAGGAAATTTCTAAAAGGAACGTCTAAAAGTCTAACTCCACAGAGCAAGTAATTTGGTTTCTTGTTTTCACAAGCAATGACAATTAAACTCACCCATGAGCGTTCCGCAGTCATCATCAATAACACCATCGCCGTCGTGCAGTAAAGCGTCGCCGGACACAACGTCAGGTAGGGGAGGCATGTCCTGAAAGCAGTGTAAATATCGAGATAAGCTGATGTGGCAGCAGGGAACGGCGATATAAGAGGCCAATTTCTTCGCTGAAAAACTATCACCTCCCCTACGTGTGGGAAACTGGAGCAAACTTCCTACTACTCTGCAATAACACTGCACTAGTTTGCAAAACAAGCAGAACTCCTACCACGGCTTTTTCAACGTTTTTCTTACTGCTACTTAGCCTAGATTATCATAGGCATTATAGCTGACAGGCAATGCTCCAGTCCCAGGAGCAATCAAATTCTATGCTATCCTATCTGATTGTCATCTACGTCACTCATTGCTCTCATAGTCCATCAACGAGCACTCTTTTAGTCATCGTCACTCGTCAGTACAATGGATGATAAAGTGTAGTCCCACCTGAGGATTCAGATCATGAAAGAAAGTGGATCGGAAATGCTGATTAACCAACGGACCACAGGGGGGGGGGGGGGAGACGGGAGGGCAAGGGAGTCAGATGAGCGGCGCCCCGTCCATTTGCAGAATTTCACAGAAATCATCTAAGTTCTCAACGCATTAGCCCTCCAGGACATAAACACATAACGACATTTCGTCTTGAAATCGAAGAAAGAACGAACCAAAAATGAAGGACTCGAAAACCAACCCTTGCTGGAATAGTACGGTCAGAATGAAAGGCGCCACCATGAGATGAAGCTGATGAGATCGATGACGGTGTTGACGGAGTCACGTCACGACTGTGTCCCGCCAATGCGGCTCCCATTCGGAGACCTTCTAAGCGATCGGGAAGACCGAGACGTAAGGGGTGCACGTGCTGAAGCCGCAAATCATCCTGAACTTTCTGTTGTTAAGAAAAGCGACTCGCTCTATAACACGAGTGACCGGCAGCAATGTTCTGCTGCTCTTGCAGATTGAGTGGCAGTTTAAGAATTTATGCACAAGGATAAAGATATATCTCAGTCGGTTTTCCTTCGGTTTCGAAAACACCACGCATTCTAATTACTTGTATATATCGTGGAGTCAATTTGAGTGCGCATTCGACTTATACAATGAGTTGCAATGGTCAGGTGATAGATATATCAGTGTTTTTTCCTCCCACATCAGTTTGGTACCAATTCACAGACACGGGATAGATGAAAGGCTTCGTTGGCCTGGGCGAGACCTGAACCTTGGGTCAATTCAATGTACAAGTTAGCGTTGGTGTCCCCTCACTACTACTGCACTACACACCCCTATGACACCTCACGCTCCAGAAACTGCTTCCTTTATAGAACGATGTTCCTGTTCCATGAACTTTTCTGATAACCATGTACAGCTGCTAGCAGTGAGACTGCTCCTATTGTAGGGAACCGCATGAAAGAAATATGCTTAAATATGCGCGACTGAAATATGGAAGCAGAAGAGCATGAAGCCGACTACCATACCACATAAACTATTCGTAACCATAAAACATGGCAAGATCATAGTAATCATATGTAATGCTGCCATGCCAAATCAACTAATCAAAGCCGAAAGTATTGTGTTAGCTTGCAACTATTGGCGCCTTGTAACAGGTGGCTTCAGTTTTCCAGAGATTGTATGGAGCGATAGCGATATGTATGGAGCCTACTGTTGAACAGCATGTGACTAATCTACTGCATGCGACTTTTTGAACATGTGCCAGTCTCGCACATTTGTAGAGATTCTTCCCATTAGAACACTGAGCTGGAGGTCACTGAACTCGGTCCGGAGATTCTGAATGAGACCTATATGGTCTTGTAGGGCATCGGACGAGGATCACAGAACTATGTTTCGTTTTTGCTAAATGCCACTGGGTGGGCCAAAAATGGCAAAAAACTGAATCACTTCTGGGCGGGCTGATAAGGCAAAAGTTACACCTGGAATGGCCCTGACGGGCTCAGAACTTGACCTACAAAAGGTTAGGAGCTCAAATTAAAGTTAGATTATAATAAAATGATAATTAACGACGTTTACTAGACGAAGATGCAGTGTGCATTCAAGTGATTCATTCGCATCAAAGGTGGCAGTGACTGGATGGCCGAGTGGACAGCGAGTCGGATTTGTGGGTGGGGGTCGAAGGTTCGACTCCGGGGGTGTCCGTGCGGCTTGCTCTGTGGAGTGCTCCCATTTTTGCATCTGAAGAATACATTTTGGCCACGGTAAGGTACCTTCTTCGCTTCCTAACCCGCTTTCAACCTGTTGTCAGATGTAAAGAAGCTAGTTTTGTCGTGTAGGGTGATGTCGAGCATCCATTAAACCATGCTTGTCGCGCTGAGAAAGCTCTCGTTAGATGCTACCCCCATATGACCTCTTTGGAATGTTTTATTAGTTTTGGAAGTGTTGCTCGCTGTCACCATATTTGTGAACACGATCGACAAGTATTGAGTTGACCCATCATCAAGACACGTTCATCGTTCTTCGGATTTCTTTACAGACTGCTTTTTATTCTACGCAGCTTTCACTATTTCAGCTCACTGTTACCAAGTATAGCATACTTTATCCACCTCATGATATTTATTTAGCTGTGTATTTTTTCCTGACTATTCTCCTATACACTTACAGTAGACGGGTCGGGCATTGCAGCTATGACCACTTGCACTCTCCCTCAACTCTGGAGATCGAAAAAGTTTTCTCCGTCCCAAATAGGATATCTGGGATGCAGATCACCAATCTGACAACTATTTCCGTTGAAACGATGGGTGACAGAAGGTTACGGTGGGTATGTGTAAGTAACGGGTTATATGCGGAATAACCGGCACTGCTGCCTTTCACGACTCCAAAGGTCGAGGAGAGGTCGAGGGAAAAAATTTCGCCAAAATATCGCCTAGGGGGTTGCTTGGGGTTCTGACCACAGATATGATACCTGTTTTTAAGATTTCGATATATTACGACAGGTTACGGTAAATATGGGTGCGTAAAGCTATCTATGTTAGCAGGATTGCTTCCTTCACCAATGTGGTCAAACTTGTTTTCCAACCTTCGCCTTCAACCTTCGATGGAAAGTAGTGCAAAAAAGTGATAATTTAGAAAAAGAGTGACAGATTTGTGGTCAGCAGCTTAAATAATTCCCATAGGCGAAGTCTGGGGGAAATCGGTGGTCATGACTTCGTCACCCTAATTCACCTCTAGCCAATAATACGATAACCTGCCGAAGCCAAAATGTATTCTTCAGTTGCAAAAATGGGAGCACTCCACAGAGCAAGGCGCACGGACAACCCCGGAGTCGAACCTTCGACCCCCACCCACAAGTCCGACTCGCTATCCACTCGGCCATCCAGTCGCTGCCACCTTTGATGCGAATGAATCACTTGAATGCACACTGCATCTTCGTCTAGGAAACGTCGTTAATTATCATTTTATTATAATCTAATTTATTATTTATTCAAACTCTAATTTATTCAAACTTTAAGTTGAGCTCCTAACCTTTTGTAGGTCAAGTTCTGAGCACGTCAGGGCCATTCCAGGTGTGACTTTTGCCTTATCAGCCCGCCCAGAAGTGATTCAGTTTTTTGCCATTTTTGGCCCACCCAGGGGCATTTAGCAAAAACGAAACATAGTTCTGTGATCCTCGTCCGATGCCCTACAAAAGACCATATAGGTCTCATTCAGAATCTCCGGACCGAGTTCAGTGACCTCCCTCGTGAGCAATAATGTTGTCGACCCCAACTTATAAGACGATGGATGTTTGATTTCCGGTCTAAAAGTCTGTCTACCACCTAGTGATCAATCAACTCTTCGGTTCTAAAACAACGCTCAACTGTCCCTCACTCTTCCATTATCAAACAGGGATGCTTACAAGTTAAACAAGGTTGATCTTATTAATAAACAAAATTATGATAAAACTATTAATACAGAGCGTCGCATGGCTAGGTTTTCTTACTAATGCTAACTCAGTTGACGGAAAATACGAACTTTTGATTAATGTTCTCGACCAAAGAATCGATTTGCTTGTTCCGATGAGACACAGCTTAACAAATTCAGCTCTTCCTTATTACTTTGAAACGGCCTTGAGAACGACGGAAGGAGTGTGGCTTAAGGCCTAGCAAATAGACGAACTCGAGGCGTGAGTTACCGAGAAAACTGAGTAACAGATTTTAAGCGAAATAGAAACTCAATGCTTCTATTAAAAACGAATCATAAGATCGGACAACAAATGCTCATTTTACAAACTTTTAAAATTTCAACAAAAGAACATGAAGAGAACTCGTTAACCTACACCTCTCTTTTGGCCATGTTCTTTACAATGATTAGGACATGGCTGAGTTGCTGAAATTCAAATTTGCAGAATGTTTCAAGGAGTGCGATAAAGCAATTGCGATGAGATCAGTACTAGCTAGCTTTGCTGTCATGAAGGACTGTTTTGCTACATAAATGGCATATTCTCAGCCTTCTAATGAAATGGCCTCAATCAATCAGTAAGTCTTTTCACTGACGGTATCCACTTACAATTTACTAATAAAATTGCCCCTACGGCATGCGACCCACAAAAACACATTTTTAATCGAAGTCTTATGACGGCGATGGTGCACAAAGATGGGTTCAACCAATTGCCACTTCAGTTATAAGAAACCTCCGCTCGATGTTCGCGATAACATTAAAACTGTCAGTAACTGTATTGTCCCCTTCACAAGTAATACCACGCAATTAACATGGCTTTCAGGAGGGCAGGGCAGCAGTAACAGCAATTGTTTAAACTCTCCGTAGAAAATAAAATGGTGATAATTGACATCCCTACACGCATTGCACGCATTGTTCCTTGAATTAACTCATTCTTCACTGATAACAAACTTACTATTCGTAAATATCTCGTTTTATAGACAAAGAAAGATGCAGTGGATTTCCTCGAGGAGTTCGCTATCCTACACTGTTGAACATTAACATACCTATTTGCTAAAAGTTTTAGAAAATGTTGGAGGAAAATGTTGTGCCTTTGTTGATGGTACTAGGACATATCGGTCGATTTAGAATAACACTGATATAGCAGAGCTTCAAAACGCTATCGAAACCGTTCAAAGTGGTCCTCAGACCTCACTACTTTCCGAGTGAATGTGCAGAGCGCCTCCATTTGAACAATTGTACCAATACAATGTTAATAAATCTCCACTCACTAGTTTTGACGACGTTATAAAGGCAGGTTCTGAACACGAGAAATCTAAAATCCAACGAAGCTGTGAGAGTTCGATGTGTTAGAGCTACAGCTTCAAATGGATATAGCGTACTTCACCAAATACAGAACAGAACTACTAATGAAACCATCCTTAATCCTTGTACTCGCAAAACTAATCGTATGTTGGAACGTACACGGAACAACAAAACAAGAAAACTCATTACAACATGCACGCTGGGATGCATTTATGACCAATCCCCCTCAGGCAATGTGCAAAATAAGAATTTCGGATTAACGACTCTTGTCTTCCGAAAAAAGTGGAATGACCAACTGCTATTTAGGAAATTACACACCTTGAAGTTGGTATCGAGTCTACAGATCCAGTGTCGTGAAGAGCATCTTACACACGAGGTGATAACATTAAGCATGACACTAATGCGGCCAAACGCAACTTGCGACGTTTCTTTTTCAACCACAGAAAACCCCTGTCATCTCAGAAGCTTCTCGTATTATACCATCAAGCTATAATGCATTCAAAAAAACATTCATGAACGTAAGGGTTGTTAGCTTAAGGTGCTTCAGATGTTGACTACTCGTATTTGTCCAATTCTCGTATTTAGGCCATTTTGTAGTGATTAGCTATGACTGTTGACAACAATTGCCAATCTGCCTGTTGTGCTCGATTGCACTGTCCACGAACACAGCCGTGCAATGATTATAAATGAATAAAACAGAAATGCACCTCTTCTTCCTCGCCGCTATCCCTGTCATCTTCCTCACGATTGGTTTGTTGAACAAGACGTGCAGAAGAACCGTTGTTCACCTGACAAGAGGTTAGACCAAAATGAGGAGGAACAATAACAATTCCACGAAATTCAAGGGTTAATAAATGACATGAGTTTACCTTGTCGAGCAGATCTCTTGTCATGCGAGAGCTCAGCGAACCCAAAACAAAGTGATGCGTCTAAAAAAGGAAGCATTTACGGAACTGCAATATACATGAAAAGATCAATATATTTTTCTGCTTAAGTTCACTGTAACACATTTTCCCTAAAACACTTATGAGAAACGGCGCTGCATAGGATAGGCCTCTGTTATACTCCCGCGGGAGCATCCGCGGAACGTCCGCGGACCAAGGATGCACGGCGGACGGCGGGGCGAGGCGCGGCGATTGGTCAGGTGAGGAGTCTCGGCGCGATTCCCGCCCTTCCGCGGATGCTCCCGCGGGAGTATAACTCAGGCCATAAAGTTGCCTGTGTCGGCCTTCCGATGTGACTTTGCTGAGAAAATGGGTGCACGAAAGTTGCAGTTTGGAAATCCCTTCAGGGAGTTCTTATATGGCTTATGCAATTTCGCTCAGTGGCCAGATGGCGGATATGTCGGTGTTTTGTCCTCCCGAGAGGCATCTGGTAGCAATCCGGCGGTGGAAGAACGGAAGGGTTGATTATTTAAACATGGGATGAGCAAAACACATGGGCAAGGAATTGGTAGGTAATAATCAGAATAGAAGAAGCGACGATGAGAAGATCGATGTCGAAATGTGCCAACCGTATTTCTAATCATCGTACTCTATAATAACGCGTTAAGCCATGAGTCACACTATCGATCGGCGCCGCCGCAGAAATTATAAAATAGGGGGAAAATAGGGGAAAATTACGACACGAAAATAGCGGTAAATACCCAGACGTCTTCTCCCTGCCTGGAAGTTCGTTTTTGAAGTATCGATCGCCATCAATCGAAATTGATCAAATTACGGCGCGAGAAAATAGCGGAAAATACCCAGACGTCTTCTACCTGCCTGGAAGTTCGTTTTTGAAGTATCGATCGCCATCAATCGAAATTGATCAAATTACGGCGCGAGAAAATAGCGGAAAATACCCAGACGTCTTCTCCCTGCCTGGAAGTTCGTTTTTGAAGTATCGATCGCCATCAATCGAAATTGATCAAATTACGGCGCGAGAAAATAGCGGAAAATACCCAGACGTCTTCTACCTGCCTGGAAACTTTAGCCCTGGGAGAATCGCGGTCGCTGAACACGAATGTGAAGTTCGTTTTGAAGTATCGATCGCCATCAATCGATATTGACCAACTATAGATTTCTGGTGGATGCCATCAAGGCGGCACGAAACTTTAGCCCTGGGGTAATCGCGGTAGCTGAACACGAATATGAAGTTCGGTTTCAAGTATCGAACGTCATCAACCGATATTGATCAAATTATGGATTTTTTGCGAATGTCGTTCAAGCGGTCCGAAACGTTTGCCCTGGGAGTGATCGAAGTCGGTGAACACGAATCTAAAGTTCGTTTTTAAAGTTTCGATCGCCATCAATCAATATTGATTAAATTATGGGGCGCGAAAATAGCGGAGAATACCCATACTTCTTCTACGTGCCAGGGGATTCAAAAGACGTGAGGAATACGTCGCATGACGTGCGTGTGGGCTCAAGGGACGTGCAAAGACGTCGATCAACATGTTTGGGGACTCAGGTAGACGTGCCGAAGACGTCGTCTACTAAGGGGGCATCATTGATGGAACCAGTACCAGTAATGGGAGACCGTTTCACTAAGGGAGGACCAGTAGTGAGGAACCAATAGATCGCCCTATCATACTATATACTGTACGTACTGCGAGCCTTTTGTACTCCTAGGTATGGAAAAAGTCGTACAAGCAGAGCAGCTAACTTGATGTGATTGTCCTTAGCTTAGTGATACTGCAACATCGCGCGAAGCGCGCAAGTACGAGGCACGCCGACAGGCGTGATGGAGCACTTGCTATTATACAACCCTAAAAGGCGCAGGCTGGAAGCCGACCATTCGATGTTCACGTGTCATCAAAGGAATGATCGTAGCAGTGCTTTGTCAAACAAAAACAGTCGAGATACTTTAGAAGGGGAAAGAGAGATATCTACACAACTGAAAACGAAAAACCATAGCTCAGCATGGACTCAATATTATAGTGAAATCACAGCTTGCAGATTAATGGAACAATAACATTAATCACAACGACTTACGGCGAGCAACTTGTCTGGTGGCGGCCGCTTTTTGGGGTTCTTCGTAAGACATTGCCGGACAAAATCGTGAAACAACGGCGACCTGAAAACTAGCACCTCAAACGAAATGGTTAACAAAGGTGTATATCTTAGTCAATGCAAATTCTAATGCAAAGCTCGAGGATCAAGAATTAACGAGAGCGATACAGCCAAAAACAACCTTCAGCTAACTGGTGAAACGATGCCACCGCCGGCGAAATCAGCAGCGTTTATTGGGAAACACTGCCATGGCTAGGCAAAAAATTGCTAAAAGACAGTGTAGTGTAGCACGCACTCTTGAGGCCACGTTCATTTCCACAAAGGGAAAACAATGCCGGCTCTAACTTCGTCTAAAGCAATTGTCGGTGTTGTATAATAAATACTTAAACCTCAGTGATCTCTACCGCTTTTGTCTACAACTTTGCATTGTAAACGCTCAATCTTTAAGGGCAAGCGTTCAACTCTAGGCACCTCTACATCAACGAAAATCCCAACTACGTAAAAACAAACCAACGGTGCTTCTCCTTGAGGTGAGGTGGCTTGTAGCTACTTTTTGTCATCAGATAGAGCACCTGGAAACATGAAAGCTTTACGAGACTGTGGAAAGCAGAACAGGAGCTCAGCAATTCCGATTTCTATGACATATCAGCTCGTCCTTAAACAACTCTCATGAATACGAGAGAGCTCTGTACTTGACACCAGAGCTTTTTCAACGTATTATCACCTACACCTCCCCTAATTATACTTTAAATGCACTTCATGTTATTGGACATCTTTTCAACGAAAGAGCCCCAATGCCTAATCACAGTTCGAGATGCATACCGAGCAATTTTCTGAAGGACACTAATTATTACCCTATCTTTTCTAGCAAGGGAAGGATACAAGGTTACCATGGCACCTTGAGATGAGATGTGCATCACTGGATGCGGCATCGAATGCCTTCACTACTCCAAACGTGGAAATTTTTCACCTAAAATAGCTTAAATAGGTTACTTAAGGCGTTGTTCACTTTAAGATCTGTTTTTGCAATTTCGATTAATTGGAAGTTACGGTGGGAATTGATGAGCATGGATGGGTGACTTTTACCATGCTATCGTAACATACCGCATTCAATCAAAAATTTGAAAGCGAACTTCCTATTAATGATCAGCGCCTTAAATAACCTTTCTACGCGACGTTTGGGCGAAATTACCATGACACCACAACTCTCCAGGATGGGTGATCAGTACCTCAAATTTACCCCTTAAGGGAAAAGTTTTGAAGACGAAATGAATTAAAAAGTGGTACTCGTACTTGAGTGGGCCACTGCCGCTTTCAGTAGAGCGGAGCTCAAAATTGGCTCATCCACCTAGGCAAGATTGAAAATTTGAACAGACTTCCAAGCCGGCTAAAAATGCAAAATTCGCCTTTACCTTCGAGTCCTCCACTTCATCGAAGCGAGAAGATCTACGCTGCTAACGTGTGTTTTAGTTACCTTCTTCCTCAACTGACCATGTAGAATCCTCCTTTCTGGTTCCACACCGACACACTCACCCTCAACCTTAATGCTCCCGCATTAGCCCTGGTTTATACTTGCGCCGCTGCGGGGCGCGGCACAATGGTCGAGATAGGTATCGACCAGGCGGCGCAAAAAAATCGATATCTATGGCAGTCGTGGTGCCGCGCCGGGTGGCGGCGCAAGTATAAACTAGGGCTTACGAAGTTGACATGATGGACGAGAAACCGATGGCCACCTTCTTCTTTTGTCTCGTGGACACACGTGAAGTATCGGTAGGACCAAACTCCTTCAAAAGGCACGTCTGCAGATATCTGCTGGCGAGAACATAATTTGGAAGATGGATCGGCCATATTGCCGTTAACGGCCGAAAAAAATCCCCTAAGGGATTGGCTATTTGAGGCAGTGATCACCCACTTGGGGTGGTGGGGTCATGGTAATCGATCTCGCCCAAACTTCGCCCAGAGGTTATTTAACACATTCGAGACGATATCCACTCATTTGAGTGGACGGAGGAGTTTTGGGAATAACTCTTTACTGATGTTTTTATTCAATTTTCTTCTCAAATTCACAAATTATAGTAACAAATTAATGTTGGGTTTGCGTAGGCAGAAAAATGACTGGCTTTATCGTAACTAACAAAACAAAAACCTTTCCTTTACTGAAACACAATAGGCGCACATACTTCTAAACCAGAATTAATGCACAAACTTCAGATGAAATATGAATTGCACACTTAAATGAAACAATATAGGCTCTGAGTGATTATGACAATAAACAATGGTTCAACAAGAACACTCACGGAGCACCTCAAACAAACATATTTTCGCAACTGAAGCAGCACGTATGACTCTCCTTTCTTCTTGGCAATATCTCTTTACAGGCTACTACTCAATTTTTTTGTGGCAACCTGTGCAGTTCTTCTTAACCTTTCTTGAGCCGACAGGAACGTTTTCTAAGACTCTGCTTTTTTTCGTGCGTGTCCACACAAATGAGTGGACACGCGCATGCGTCAAAAAGCAACCCGCCGTTGCGCGCACAGGGCGCGAGAACGCTCTCGTCGTAAATGCGTTGAGGCGCTCGTTAAATTGAGGCCCGTTTTTAAATTTCCGGTTGATTACAGTGGGTTACAGTAGTTATGGGTGAGTAAGAGTCGCTATCGCAAATAACTATAACTAATCGAAATTATAAAAACAGATCTTACATGGTCATCAGCGCCTTAAATAACCTCTCTAGGCCATATTTAGGTAAAGAAACATTTCCACGTCTGGAGTCGTGAGAACACGATAGTACCTATAAATCATGTTTCTTTTCTGGTGACCTTTTTCGTTGCGATTCTACACGAGTATTTCGCTTGATTGTGACAGATCTTTTTTTACAAAGTGCAGAAATGTACTCGCGCCTAAAGCGACATGGTAGCGACGAGTTTTCCGGGGCGGGTTGGACGAGTTTTCGCACAGTATGCAGACGATCGTTGCGGGACCCAAGTACTCCAATCAATCATCGAGAAACCAACGTGCGAGCGTAAGCTTCTGTACTCAGCAGGAATCTATGGAAGTTGAATTGAAAAGGAGACGAATGCTAGGAATGAGCAGTAACTACAATCATGGAGCTGGAAGGAATAGAAAACCCTCAATTCCCTAAAAATGTTTGCAAACGTTTGCACTGTTGGGATGAGCATGAGCTTCTGTTTCCGCTTCCACTAGAGAGTTGACTATGGCTCACATGTTATGTTTTGAAGAACTGATCCATACACCTGTCCACATTGTTCATTGATGGTGGAAATTCAATTTAAGCGGAGTTCTGCAGCAGATGTTGAACGATTTTCTTAGTCTGCTATAACGAACTATGCCGCTATGGTAGTTGTGGGGGGGTCACCTTATAAAAAGTGTCACTAACACGAACAAAAAGAAATGATGGCAAACCTATAATGAGGAAAACAAACAAACAATGCTATAGCTCTGTTCTATGCTCTTGATTTAAGCAGGGGAAGGGACTCCAGGATGTGGCTGGAGTGACGCACCCGTGTTAAAATTGCCTACATCCTGGAGCTCCTTCCCTCGCCCAATACGGAAGCAGAGAAAATACGGACCTGTAATCGAAAATAAGAGATAAGACTGCATTTACATTGGCTGTATGTCGCTACTCCACTCTCGCACCCCACGGTATGCTATGGTGACCCCTCCCCTAACTACCAGATACCAATAGTTCTCTATTTTGAAGCAGAAATCTCGATTGCCTGAGGCTGCCCCACAACTTGGTCCCAAGCTTACAAGAGCAGCTGAAAATTAAATAGCTTATCTAAATAACAGTGGGTTTGGTCTTTTCCGCTCCGAAGCAACGTTTGAAACCTTCTGTGGCTAACGCTTTCCTTCTGCGCTGGCATCACCCACAACGTTGTAGCTGCTGGGAGCACTGCAGTAAAATCTTCTTCGGATTGGAACAAAACATGCTATAATCGTTTATTGATGGAGGTTTTTTTCGTTTCCGTCTGCAAGTCCAAAAACAACAAAGGGACATAAACAAAGGAACTTAAGAACGTCGGAAAATGGTTTTAGCAGAAGTGTCCTACCGCTTTTAATCCGCACTTAAAACTATTATCCTTTCTTGGTGGAGCCTAAGGACCATAGGTACACTTGGTGTTACCTCCCGAGATGGAAGGTCTTATATGTGTGTAAACCTTGTATTGTGTTCCCACCCTTGATCGAGTCACGGAACAATTCAGCCCGACGAGGCCTCGGTTGGCTGCGACCGCGTGGCAGCCTCCAGTCGGTCCCGCGACGATCGCCTGCATACTGTGCGAAAACTCGTCTAACCCGCCCCGGGAAACTCGTCACTGCCATGTCGCTTTAGACGCGAGTCAGAAATGTTGCGCCATAGGAAAGTCGCACCGCAAACGACGCCATCTCGCTGTGCCGTTCTTCTATGCAGTGCGACACCACTGCTCGGCAGCCGCTGCTGTTCTCAACCCACGCGAGCTCCCCTTCTTGTGGTTGGTGGACTCTGCGCGCAGACACAGGGCCCAGAAGGCAAACTGAAAATAGCCCACAACTCCGTCCCAGAAGCGTTTCGCAGAAATGGAACACATATCTGGAATCAGCGTTCGAAGCCGTATCCAGCGATATACATCTCATCTCAAAGTGTCATAGTCACCTTGCATCTTCCCACTGCAAGAAGTTTCAGAGCTAAAGAGCATATCTCCCAAATAAAGCACTCCTGGGGCCGTATGCTCGCCTTCCCCGGTTCGGGGTACCCCGAGCGAGCACCCCGGTTCGGGGTGAATGCCCGGACCGGGGCACCCCGAGCGAGATGGCATGTACGTCTCCCGGGGCTCTCCGGGGGAGGGGAAACTCGGAGTTTGACGCCATACTGCAGAAAATCTGCATTCCGAAATCTTAGGAGCGGTCGATAATCTGGATTCCTTCTTTACACTCAGCTGTGAATGAGAACGTCCTCGCCTCTTCCCTGAGACGAGGAGAGCAGGAGAGATGGAACGCTTGGTTAGCCAAGGTTGAAACCGACCTTGAATCAATTTTTGATGCACATAAGGACCTCGGCACCTCCCACTGTACTACAAGTCCCCTCAGTCTAATGGAAAACCTTTATTAATGAGACTTCCTTCCACGGGGTATCTATGTCTTCTAGTTTCCTCGCATTCTTTGTACCTTTTCCATGCGTTTTTATTAGGGGGGGCCAAAAGTAATGAGACACCCCACGCCGTGTCCATATATCTCGTGGCTGGAGTCTGGTTTCGTGCTTGTTGTATTTGTATGTTTGTATGCTACTTACTGAAGCCCATCTGAAAAGTTACCACTTCCGCTCTTTCCAGAAGCATGCCAAAAACCCCATCCTGTCTCGTGCCGAAACCCCAGTCTGACGAGTCGACCTGTGTCGCGCAAATCTCCCCCAATTCCCAACCCCGAGCAGCCTGGGCTCAATATTCACGCAAGATGAAAAGTACGTCTTCTACCTTAACCCTGCCAAGCAGCAAGTCTGGGTGAGGCCTGGTGAATTATTAGCGACCTCCGTTCGGCGAGATGTTCACGGCGAGAAGCATCTTTGGAGCTTTTGGGTCTGCGCCCATGAATCGGTTTACCGGAGGCTGTTTCCCAAGAGCACCGCGATGACCTCCAAGGCCATGGTGAACGAAATAGAGGAGATGGGCGGGCGACTCGCTCTTATTCATTCGCAGCGCTTCAAGAAGGTTCTCCTCTTCGACAACGCCGCACCCCATCGGGAACAAGTAAGCACGGATAAGCTTAGCCAGCTGGGCTACGTTCACATGCCTCACCCACCGTATTCGCTGGACATCTCTCCATGCAACTACCGCTACTACTTGAGCCTACAGGACTTCCTAGTCGGAAGGGACACAAAAACCCAAGCAGTCCTTGACAACCATATCGAGCAGTTGATCAACACCAGGCTCGAGCAGTTCTGGAAGGATGGGATCAGGAAGTTGGCTGAGCGATGGCAGCAAGGTCCTTGCCCTTAATGGCAAATACACTCCTCAGCATCGTTGAGTTGTAATTGAGTTATAAGGAGATAAAGATTTTTTTCATTTTGTCTCATTACTTTTGGCCCCCCCCTAATAATGCATAGACTATTGGTACATCGAATTACATCTGACGCTTTTCTAGCACTTTCTTCATACTTTTCCTTATTAGGCGATTATTTCATCCAAGCCTTCACCTTTCTCTTCTATTTCACCACTTATAGCAGTTAGCAAGTACGAAGGAAAAGAGGAAATGAATACGAAAATGCAAGGAAACGGTTTAGTGGAATTAAGAACTCAAAGAACTTCCTCATAAACACGAAGAACTTGGAAAATGGCTTTTAAAAAATCCAAAAAAGGGAGGGAGTCTCACCAGTGGCGATTTTCCATTTGTCTTTGACCCCGAGGGATGAAAATTTTGCTTAGACGGAGAGAGACCTGGACGATTAACCTTAGATAGGGGATCGCGCGGCAGCCGACGCCTTCTCCATCTGTACTACCACGCACACGGAGTAAAATACACTCCTGTTTTCAGGGAATAAAATAAATAAGAAATGTTTCTCAAGAAAACCATCCTGAGCATGAAATAGGGCGTGGGCATCAATTACTACCACCTTAGTACCACTTTTTAACAGTTTTTTTTTTATGGTTGCTAGGAACACATTCCTTTTCAACTCGCAAGCCCTTGAAGACTAAGCAGACCGTGAGTAATTACAGAGGTTCGATTTTATGGCTCAGAACATACAGAACATAGCTCAACACCAAGCAAAAATGGTGAATTATAGCAGGAAATCCATTTTCATGCATCGCTGGCGCACGTTCAGCACGTCTATATCCCAAACACGGTCAATACAGATCGTTTCGTGCTCTTCGCCTAGGTTCTCCATCTCGGCTGTTCGACACCAACGCGATCCATCGCTAAATAAGCGCGCCACTCCGCCTCTCCCCCTACTCAATGCTTGGTGAAGATTTTCCCACTTTGGGGAAGGCGTGGCCTCACCCCGAACGGGGGCTGGGTGAGACGAGCATACCGGGGATCGCGCCGGGGCACCCCATCCCCCATCGGGGGTGGCTCGGGGTAGACGAGCATACGGCCCCTGATGAGAAACTGCTAAATGATGGATTTTTTAAAAATGCATTTTCGTGATGGCTGCCAAGTGATTTACAATGAATCTTAGAGTGGAAGACAACACTCGTTGACCTCTATGGAGCGTTCAAGATCCTGCTCACAGATCTCTGTGACTTGGAAAAGCGTGGAAGTAGAACGCTGGCCCATCACTGTACCTTTAATCGCGCATTCAAGTTAACGATTCGGCGAAGGAGAGTAGTGAACCTTTCAGCTATCACGGTGTCCGTATTTCTCTGTTTCCCGTATCAGAACCAGGTTTTAATAGACAACTAATTCATCAAAACAACAGAGTCGCGCTGCGGGTTTAAGTTTCTCCGTTTCGTCAATTATCCTTAAATGTAGTAGGATGCTTGAATAGAAAAACCACTTTCGATGAAATTAAAGATCAAACTAATCCTGTAGTTCTTTAGCCACTACTACTTTCCTTTCAGGCGTGACTTGCCTGCATTGGATGGAGATCAAAAGAAGGCGGCTGGCATTCTGCCAATTCAATTGCCGTGATTCCAACCGCCCAAACGTCGCACTGAACACCATAACCACCTCGACGTTCTACACATGCCACCTCGGGAGCCATCCTTAAAAACACCATAACATCACCATCAACAAAGACAAAACGAAAAATTAATGCCAGACATTGCACCGAAGAGACTCACCAATAAGGTGTTCCTATGAATGATTTCCGCTTGCCTATTGTAGCAGTGATCTGCGCAGCAACACCAAAATCGGCTAAAGCAACGAGCAACGTAAAACACCAACGAAGAAAACGTTAACAAATTACAATGGTACGTACCTAGTTTAACATCCCCAGACTGAGTAAGAAGAATGTTCGCCCCTTTGATATCACGATGAACCTGAATGTTATACGTAGACAACGTCAGCGTACAAACCAGGAAAGCAACTAACTACTGAAAACTCTATACCTTTCCCATTTTGTGCAGGTAATCCAAGCCTTTGAGGGTCTCTCGACAAACGAAGGCGATCTGCAGCTCAGATAGAGGTCCGGTCACTGAAATAAGGAAGGTGAAATGGTAATTAAAGGGGATTGGTATCCTAACAATTGTGAAGTATGAACGGCAAATACATAAAAGCGCACATGTGTTATCTTCTCTGTAACAGCCTTGAGTTCAAAAGTACGTGTTTTTTGAAGCGCTGCATTATTCTGTCTCATCAGGGGGAAGGGTTTAACAAGTCGCCATGAAAGCATCAGCAAAAGAAGTTCAGAAAGATGGCAGTGCATTCCTCATCCCCCAAGTGCAACGTAGACAAGGCAGCCAGCGTGTGATACTACAATTTTCTGGATGATAATGAGCAGCCCAACGGTCCAGCGTAACCGTCGCATCGCACGCTGCCGTTCAACGCATACGACATCAATAGACTAGTCGAGATCTATAGTAAGACGTGGAATCGCAAAGCTATAAAAGCTTCGAGCTTTATAGATGAACAAGTCATAAGCGCAGTCATGTTTGCCTTATGGTAAGCGCCTCCCTGGCTCTCCATCGCATACAGGAAAAATATAGCACCGCAGAAAGGACGGCCATCATATTTTACTGGATGTAGCATGAATTAATTCAGCGTCTGTTATGTACACAATTACATCAATGTTGGAATGAGGAATGACCGTATGGTGGTCCAACTCGTCCCGGCGCCGCAGGACACCACCGACGCCCGAGCTGCATTCGGACAAGTGCAAAATGTGCCAAATGAGGACATGTTCACCGTCAATCTCAATGCCTCGTAGGTGACGAGAAATGTTGTTCGCTGAGGGTTCACTGATCGTGGAATGTACATATCTCGATGAAGGTATGCTATTTTATTAGGACGGTAGAATGCTTTCTGTAGAGGATTTATCAGCATTAATTATTTAACGGATTTTTATCAAGAACTGTCTCGTCGCATTCCTGCAGGGCAGATGTATAAAAGGTACAAAATCCAAACCGCGAGTCAGTTTTCTTCAGGATTCCAAGCACTTCTTTATTACTCCACACTACAAGGCGATCGGAGAAGGATATAAGTTAGTTTCTTTAATCTTTCGTTCTCATCTTTGATATTTGTATGTAATAACGTATCGGTTTATTTTCATATGTCGTTTAGAAATATATGAAGTTTATTTACACAAGTTTGACATCAAATATCAAGTCTCGTTTAGCGCGGTTTGATACTGCCGTTAACTGTATATCGACCAGCATAACGACTATACTGAATATTCCACATATATGACTTTAAAAAGCCACACCCGACTTTAATTTTCAAAATGGGGTAAGAGAGCTGGGGTCTGGCATCTACAAGGTCACCTTGATTTTTGACAACAACACTCCCCTGTTCCATAGACGCTCGGCGCAGGACCTCGTGATCATATGATCTACGGCGTTTCATTCTATGTGCAAAGGATGGCAGCACCGTGTGTGAGTGATGTTGTGGGATGCCAGCTTGTTACACCACACCTACTACTGATCTGGCTGTTAAATTTATTTATTTATTTGTACACTATTTATACACAAGTAGTGCGCCTCAAAACAGTCAAATACGTCAGAATAGTAGTGCAAGTAGAATGAAAATGGTGAAAAAGAAAAAAAACAGTAATGGCCAGACTTCAGCTGAAAATTACCCATGCCCAGAAAATCGGGTTAAGGATTATACCACAAATGGTTGCACACGGTGTAATCTGCCATTTAAAAAGCGGCTGTTATCCGTACCATAGTACTCTCGAACAAATAGTTGTCATACGTCATTGCTTGAGCTTCGGGACACGGGTATGCCAACCACCCTCGTGGAACCAGCAATTAGAATAGCAGCTGAAATTTAGTAAGGCTAGAATACACTACTGGCACAACCAGTAAGTAGAATCCTTATGTTGATTTTAGCAATTGGATTAAGACCCAGAACGCTATCTTTAACTGATTGCTGATCATTCAAGGAAAAAAACATGTTAGAAAATAATGGTTATTGAATGCATGGCAAAAGATACTGAACTTAGCTAGTAGGAGCTGCAACCATAAAAACACAAACGCTAAAAAAGGCAAAAGGTAAAGAAGGACACATAGCCAAACCAAACTAGAGGAAGTGAAACAAATGCCTAAAGAATAAACAAAGCGCGACGAAAACTGCCCAGTCGCAGAAAGTAGTGATAAATATCTCAAAAATGACAGGAATTCGACGGGCAGATGATTCTAATGTTAGATTGATCAAAAGGAAAGCCGGGTTCCGCAAAGTGTACTGGAGAACTGCTCTAGTTTCCCAATTAAAAAATTACCGCAAAATTCGATAAACTGTGGTAGATGTGGCGAAAACCGGTAGCATTGGGAAATGAGAAAGCCCCATCCAATCA
This sequence comes from Heligmosomoides polygyrus polygyrus, assembly GCA_947396885.1. Taxonomy (NCBI): domain Eukaryota; kingdom Metazoa; phylum Nematoda; class Chromadorea; order Rhabditida; family Heligmosomidae; genus Heligmosomoides; species Heligmosomoides polygyrus. The sequence goes on from OX377204.1 coordinate 38,729,455, forward strand.
GGCTGCATTGAACGGGTGTCCAATTCAGAGAGGGAGTGTACAGTCGGTACCCTGACCGGCTGGTATGTGTTCGGTCTGTGCTCTGCTTGGTTATTATTGGCTGGCGCGCTCCCGCCTACCAATGCTGCTCACTTTCGCGAAATGTACCGATGAATTTCCTCTTTATGTGAGAAATCAAAGATGTCACACAAATGGCTATGCTAAGGTTATCAGGTGTGCAGCTTTCAACAGCAAAGAGTCTTGGGGACAGCAGTCACATAATATGGGAGAGCAAATTTTGCAAATGGCGAAAACCCATATCCAATTCTTAAAAATGAGGAATATGAATAAACCTAACAACATATATTTACAGGTATGCTTGAAAGATATAGAAATGACCTTTCTCCACAACAGCTATACCATTCAATGTAGAAACGTTCAGAAATCCCGAGTCACCGTCAGGCGGAGTTTCTAGTGAATAAAGACACTTCTGGCAAATGGAGACATTAGATACGTGACTAGGCAGCTTCTGACGGAAGCTATTGCATTCAGCTGATATCCACCTAGATCAGAAAATGATCTTCTAGGTCAGCCGGCGAATACACCACCGTCAGAGAGGTCATCGCCTGCCCCACCGTTTTCCACTCTTCTATTTGAACTTAGCCGCTCCTGGTGAACGGATGTGCATAAGGAGCAGATTCGAACGACTAGGATCTCTCACACACGACTCCACCAGCTCCACAGTTTGCCTCACCACTGATTTGCGTTCACTATAAACTTGCTCTTTACGTTGTGTGCCACGTACCGGAGAATAGTCATCGATCAGTCTCCACTTCGAAGAAACACTGGGGATACCAGTAGCCAATTGAGCGTCAATGGAACCATTGAACAGTCACATGGGGGCCAATCCTACCGAAGTCGGATCGACTAGCCAGGATAACCGTAGTGTGCGGGCGCCTTCTGCCATGAGCAGAAGCGGCAACATTGCTGCGGAACGAGCACCTAGTCCAGGACAAATGGCAGTGAATAACACCACCAAGGCCAGAACAGAAGTCGATATGAATCGAGGCGATGCCTGGTTAGAGACCGCGTTTGACCATATTGCGTCACGGTTAGATGAGACGCTTGACGACCAAATTCGGATCATTTCTGCTCAGAAGAAGCAAAACATCCTGGATGCTGTCCGCGGAACTGCTGACGTTGTCAGGGAAAGGGCTAAATTAATCCAAAAACCAAGCCGGAACAACGGCATTTTTGCGGAAATTAATATGGCGCCGAGCAGTTGTGCACAGTGTTGCCGACTGCAGGTCATAACAGCGCACCAATGGAAATTTTGGCGGCAGAACTTGGCTGCGAAACATCGCAGGTAGCTACAGTTGTAATGTCTGGGTGCAGACGCGATTAGGCATCAAACCGTTCTCGTGGTGCGGAAAAACGCCAGTTGACTGATCAGTTCTCGGGAAACACCTCTCAACGCTAAATAAAGTCAAGAACGGACCAGTTCAGAGTACTCAGGTTGCGTTTCACGCAACGAACGTCGGGAGGGAGAAGCAGCAGAGGTCAATCACCAGTGAGAGGTTGACACAATCGTCTCGGAGCTCCTCCAGCGGTCATAGCTAAAGCGGTCGGCAGTAGCTGAGTCGGCTTTAGCTATGCAAAGCGCATACAGTAGTGAGGGGAGCTCACATGCTAGCGCCATTTCCCATTCTGTCGATGGGATGCTCAGTGTTTTGAAGAAAGTGTTTAAAGCGCAGAGCGTGGCGGATATCGTCAAGTATGATGAAAAGAATTCACTAAATGATTTCGTCCAGCAGATGTGAAATATCCGTCTATAGTGTGGTCAGACTGGGATCGCCCCGACATACTGGTGAATCACCTAGTAGGACCGGCACGACCCACGTACAAAGGCCTACGGACCGCGTTAGGCAAGGCAGTTTCAACAGGGTGATCCTCGCCCTTAAAGAAGCGACTAGGTGAGTCCTTGCAAAAAGTTGAAACTGATGAGAGACTGGGACAGTCTTGCAATAGGTAACAGCGAATCGGTAAGCGATCTTTGCTGTCGCATGGAGGAAATCTCCAGGCAAATATACCCGAGCGGTGGTTGGTATTTCCATCTCGCTTCAAAGTATTACTTCACCCTGGAAGGCGGGAAGGATTCGTATTATATGTTAGCGGCACTCGACGCACATGATGACAAGGCGTACGGAGTGGTCATGAGCGTTGCACTCCGCCTGAAAAAGACCCACGTTCTAGGTGAAGCCTAGAAAATACGAATCCTTGGAAAGCTAAGGCATTTCAAAAAGAGTGGACCTGATGAAAAGGCGGATGCGTCAAATCATGCACAAAGAATTCAGCAGTGCTACAAGTGTGGGAGGAAAGCCACTATGCTGCAAACTGCCACCCCAGGACGCCCCCAAGACATCCTCGTTGGCGAAATAGAGCAAAGATCAGATAGGCGACCCAACAGGGAGCCTTCGAAAACAAGTGGAGCAATGTCCACATTCGTTGAAGAATGGTGTGGTGCGGTGCGCACCCAAGGTAGAGGGGATGTTCAAGAACTTGGTGCGGTGGGTAAACCGAACCTGTTCAATGCGGTGATCTTCGGAATCGAAGTGGAAGCCCAATAGATATTGTATCAGTAATCTCGATCCTTCCAGCAGCCCTTCTGAAACTGGCGAAGAGTCGAGACTTCGACATCGATAAGGAAGTAGAATTGGTTAGCAATGACCAAACACGTAAGGCGTTTGACGCATCAGGGACCCAGATGGACTTCTTGGGTATGGATAAGGCCGATGTAAAGATCCATGGAGTTGCCAGAGCTCGAGTGATCATGCACTTTCAGAAAGACAGGAGGGCTACCCTTCTATTGAGAACGAATATTCTAGGTGCATTAGACATCCAGCTTAAGCTTTCCACAAAACAAGGTCTTCCGCGGAGTGCGGAAGGTCCGGTGATGGTAGCAAATGCTACTAAATAAGTCTTCGTTAGACCAGAAGCGCCCACACTACTCGAGATACTTTGTTATAATAAGGGGTCGAGAGATGGGGTTTTCCTATCAAATGACCATATGAAGTCGAAATACGACAGACGACCAGGGACCGGAAAATCAGGCGTTTTTAACCCGGAAATAGGGTTTACGTGAAGCTCCCTGGATAGGAGGGGAGGTCTCGACATCCTGAGTTGGTAACGGACCGGTTAGGTCATCTCAGAACTGAACAAGCTAGCGCGAATCCCACTCTAATCGCTTCAGTCGGTGTTAATCAAAAACCTCACAGAGTTTCATCTGATCTCTTAATAAACTTGCCTCAGGAGATTTATGATATTCAGGAAATCTATGCGCGGAAGACGCGGAAAGCCCGGGAGGTGTTGGTTCGGCGTGGTGGAAACGCCGATTTCCAGAGGGCCACCATGTTGGGTTGGGCTTACTTCCCTACCGTAGTTCATGCCGTTGACGGTGCACACGGTGGCATGACCGGTGGATAGAACAACGTGGGGAGAGGTCATCGCCTGCCCCACTCTTCTATTCGAATTTAGCCACGTTCTGGTGAACGGATGTGAGTATAAGGAACACACACTTCTACTGTCTGCACCACCATTTGCGTGTTGCTTTTGTACGACACACATGCTATCTGATTTGCTTGCCTCGTACCGCGGAATGGCCAGTATCTACTTCGAAGAGACACTGGGAATACGAGTAGCTAATTGGGCGTCAATGGAACCATTGAACAGCCACACCCTCTCCGGTTCAATACTTCAAATTCTCCTTGTTCTCACTGGTTAAACTATTAGGTTGTAACGAATTAAATGGCACTGGCTCGCGCCATTTTTTGGCGCGTCTTTACGCGTTTGATCAAGAACAAACCGTAACATGTGGCATATCGTTTAGAAGCGCAAACTTTGCTCTACCGGAGAGTACCAAACTTTCTATGTAAAACTGGGAAAACTTTAGAGTTTTATTGACTTTTTTGCAGATGGACAAAAGGGTAATCCGAGGCATTTACTTGTATGAATTCAAGCTGGGCACTACAGCTAAGGAGGCGGACGAGAAGATCAACGCCGCATTCGGTCAAGGATGTTCCACAATTCGGACGGCGTATCGTTGGTATCAGAAGTTCCGGAATGGAGATGAGAGCTTGGAAGAACATGAAGGTCGTGGGAGGCATAGTGATGTTGATGAGGACAAGCTGAGAGATGTGGCAGAGGAGGATCCACACAAAGGTACCAGGGAGATAGCGAAGGTTCTTGGCGTCAGTCACAACACAGCTGCCCGGCATCTGAAGGAAATTGGAAAGACCAGAAAGCTGGAAAGATGGGTGCCTCACGAGCTGTCTGAGGAGCAAAGAAACCAACGATATGAGATCTCGTCCGCACTGCTTCTACGGAACGAAACGGACCCATTCCTTGATCGCATCGTAACCTGTGACGAGAAATGGATAATGTACGACAACAGGCGACAATCGGATCGGCACAGTGGGTGGACAGCGATGAGAGCCCCAAGGTTTTTGCGAAGCCGGAATTGCACCAAAACAAAGTAATGGTGACAGTATGGTGGTGTTCGCTGGGAATTATTCACCACAGCTTCCTCCGTCCCGGTGAATCCATCACGGCAGAGAAGTACTGCATTGAAATTGAAGAAATGAAGAAAAAGTTGAAGGATATCCGGCCGGCCTTGGTAAACGAAGGCGAGTTCTCCTTCTGCACGACAATGCTCGCCCCATGTAGCACGAATGACGTTGCAGAAATTGAATGAGCTGAGCATTGAAACTCTACCACATCCTCCGTTTTCTCCCGACCTCTCCCCAACAGACTACCATTTCTTCAAGCATCTTGGCGACTCCTTGGTAGGGAAAATATTCAAATACCAACAGGATGCCGAAAGTGCCTTCGAAGATTTCGTCAATTTCAGAACTTCTGATTTTTATGCTACTGGGATAAAAAAGCTTGTATCACGTTGGCAAAGATGTGTAGAATCAGAAGGTTTTTATTTCGATTAATAAACTTGCCTACAAGCCGAGATATTAAGTGTTTAAATTTACAGTGGTTTAGTGCCATTTATTTCGTTACAACCTAATATTTCCGACTGCTGCCTAGTTAGTTTCCATGGCGCAATCGCAAAATAAAGGGGTTGGTAAATTTCAATGATTCACCTAGGATGCGACTGAGCACATCCTAGGTAACTCATTCAAACCAAACAATCCACCTCAATCAGGCCAGTATACATGAAAAATAATAAGCAAATAACCCACCTAGCTCAGTTCCCGGTAGCTCCTACTATAGGGGCGGGTCTTCCAGCGAAGGCCCAGAGTCTCTTCTTTCGCGCATTGTTGCGCATGCGAAATCAGAGGTTTTAGGCATTCGGGTCCATTTTTCGCAGCGGATCGGTAGCGCGCGGCCGTTGTGGCCGTTTTGATGCAAATAGGGTGGCGGGGGGGGGGGGGGTCATGATAGCATGCCGTGGCGGGCAAGCCTGGCAAATAGCTACATGCAGCGAATGTAAATTCACTCTTCTCTCCTCATTTTGATACAGAGTCGTGTTTTACTTGCTTTGGGCAGAGGAGGGAACTCCAGGATGTAGGCAATTTTAACACGGGTGCGTCACTCGGGCCACACCGTGGAGTTCCACTTTCTCTGCCCAAATCTGTCAGAACAGAGCTGTAGCATTGTTTGTTCCTTTTCTTTACTATCAGTGTGGCTTACCTCATTTTTTGGTGTTGGTGATGTATTAAAGGTGACCCCTCCCACCCTATTTGTGTCGCCGTTTCCAGTTTTTTTTTTGAATTACGCTTTGTTCCTTGTTTGTGGTGTAGGAGGAGAGAGGAAGTTTGCGGAGGAGAGCACAGATTTGGGCAAGAGAAGGAACTTCGGAGTATGGGCCGAGTTACGCACTCATGTTAAAATTGCCACCATCTTTGAGTCCCTTCCCTTGCCAAAATATGGAGGCAAATGAAACATCAGTATTCTGCTCTGCGCCATACTCCGCTGACGTGAGGGATCATAATTTTTAAGGCAATCTCCAACCTTCCTGCCAGGGTTAGGTTATCTGGGTACCCTCCCCCCCCCCCCCCAAACAGCATGGCACCGGCTCTGTTGGGGTGAAATGGTAAGTGGTTTTGTGTTGCTTACATAATTGTCTAACTAGGTATGCATATATTTGTTAATTTTACCAACCCCTCTATTTTGCGATTGCGCCGTGTCCCTTGCACCCTTTGCTACTCCATATTTGCGTATGAGTCAACATCCCTCTATGAAGCAGCGCTCCGGGAGTCCGCGTCGAGATAGATAAGCTTTGAGGTGGACGGCTCGAATTACAACAGCCGGCGACGTTAATGCCGTCGAGCCCTTAAAGTGGTACTGAGACCAGACACACACGTGATGCGTTGAACAGGATAAACAAACAGCAAACAAAACAGAAAGGACCCACGGTCTGACCGGACTAATGTTAATACGCAGATCGATGGTGGTTATCGAACGTGAGCTTGCTGTGAACAGTGGATCAGGGGTGTGTTCAGGGCAAGCGGAAGAAAAGAAAACTTGCAAAGCAAAAGCCATGCACAGCCCTCCTAATCTAATCAAAAATGCCTAAATGGAAAGGAACCAACTGTGATAAATGTCCTGGAGCGAGCCTCCTCCACAGTATTCCATGACAATCCATAGCCGATCGCGACGTAAATAACTGCCGTGGTAGGCGATGATGTTGGGATGCGAACATTCTCTAATCATAAGAATTTCCTGCTGTATAACAGCAAAATTGTCGCCTGCTTCCAACTTCACCACTTTCACCGCAGATAGCTCACCGCTCCTGAAATTACAAAACGCATTTTCTTACAGATTCTAGCCTCTCTCATAGCGAAGCCTTTCGAAATTAGACCAAAATCTCTTTAAACTTTCACTCCTACCCAAGTCAACCATTTTACTCACGGTATAGATAATATATCTATAATAATGAATTAGGAAAGGAGAATTACGCTTGAATGTCGAACGTGGAACGTTTTGTTGCGATTACCAACATTTACTTCCAAGTAGCCCATCTAGATATGACCACCAGGGTGGCGCTCTTTGAAAAAACGACTTGCCACCCCTGGATGGCTAGGTCTTCAAAGTAAAGGTTCTACCGAGAGCGTGGTAATCCGCGTGCTCACCATTCATTGGATCCGAATGAATCATCTTAGGATCTCCGATTCGGATAACCCTATCCGAATCATCCAAAAATCCGGGGTCCCCGATATCCTCGTTATCCGATCATCCAAAAATTCGGGGTCCTCCAAAATAGCGTTATCCGAATCATTCAATTATCCGAAGATTCGGTCGAGCTCAATGTATTAAATGAATCACTTTCGGATATCCGATTAGGATAACCCGATGCGAATCACCAAAAGACCAGAGGTTCGCCAAATCGCCGTTATCCGAACCATCCAAAAATCCGGGGTCCACCAAAATAGATAGAAATGATCCTACCATACGGCCACAATTTCTACACCGTAATCTTTTGCTGTCTGCGCCCTGCTAGCCTAGAGATCGCGCGTCTGCGTCCACATTGAAATTCGATCGATGACTTGTGTGCCCGCGATGGCACCCCAGACAAGCAGGTCGTGGTGCAGTGGATAGTGGATAGGGGCTCGCTTTATGCGAGGGAGATCGGGGGTTCGGTTCTCCTGCGTTGTGGCATACTTGCATTTCAGGTGACTACTCGGGATTTGAGAACCCTCAAATCCTGATGCATTTTTTGCTCATTTCCCAGCCGTACGCGCTTCGCCGCTCGAAGAGCGCAGAACCGAGCCGCGGACTCCCCTGAGTGCCGAAAGCAGTTTTCACACGCGCAGCTTAGATGGCACACACCCTGGAGTCCCCTCCCTAGCCTGGTTCTGCCATTGCCTGACCCGACGCCTAAGGTTACGGTGTAGATTTTGTGGCCATATGGTAAAATCCTGCTTGTCCAAAATAGCGTTATCCGAACCATCCAATTATCGAAGATTTTCGATTGATCCAACGTATACTGCTCACCTTATGTGGCGAGCTTTGTAGACCTCTCCGTAGGTGCCAGAGCCAACTCGTTGCAGTAGCTCGTAGTCGTCAGCGGGGTTTGCCCGCTTAATCACCTCCGAACTCATCCTGCGCTCCACGAATGACTCAGAATGTGCTCGACCGGCAGCCCGACATCACTCTCCTGAATGCGCACGGATTCACAGCTGCACAGCTCCATCAACGACTACGCCACATCGGTGGAAAGGAGGAAGCCGTGAAGCGAGCCCCGCACAGCGGGAGGGAACGCCGGCGCAGCGGTGCGACATCGACGGAACGGCGGCGCCGCTTTTTTTGCGGTCGGCGAGGGCCGCATTAGTTGGGCGAAGGGCGGCTGTTGGCAATTTGCCAGCAGCGCGGCGGCTCCGCATGCGTTCGCGATGGAGCGCGAAATCCGTTGCTGTTGGGTTCTTTCGTCGCTCAGGGGGGAGTGCGCAGCTGTGTTCTGCGCTCTTCGAGCGCAGGACCAAGCTAGGGAAGGGACTCCGGGGTGAGTGCCATCCAAGCTGCTCGTGTGGAAACTACTTTCGTCGCTCAGGGGGGAGTCCGCAGCTGTGTTCTGCGCTCTTCGAGCGCAGGACCAGCTAGGGAAGGGACTCCGGGGTGAGTGCCATCCAAGCTGCTCGTGTGGAACCTGCTTTCGTCGCTCAGGGGGGTCCGCAGCTGGCTCTTCGAGCGCAGGACCAGGCTAGGAAGGGACTCCGGGGCGGGTGCCATCCAAGCTGCTCGTGTGGAAACTACTTTCGTCGCTCAGGGGGGAGTCCGCAGCTGTGTTCTGCGCTCTTCGAGCGCAGGACCAGCTAGGGAAGGGACTCCGGGGTGGGTGCCATCCAAGCACCTTGTGTGGAAACTGCTTTCGTCGCTCAGGGGGGAGTGCGCAGCTGTGTTCTGCGCTCTTCGAGCGCAGGACCAGGCTAGGGAAGGGACTCCGGGATGGGTGCCATCCAAGCTGCTCGTGTGGAAACTGCTTTCGTCGCTCAGGGGGGAGTGCGCAGCTGTGTTCTGCGCTCTTCGAGCGCAGGACCAAGCTAGGGAAGGGACTCCGGGGCGGGTGCCATCCAAGCTGCTCGTGTGGAAACTACTTTCGTCGCTCAGGGGGGAGTCCGCAGCTGTGTTCTGCGCTCTTCGAGCGCAGGACCAGCTAGGGAAGGGACTCCGGGGTGAGTGCCATCCAAGCTGCTCGTGTGGAACCTGCTTTCGTCGCTCAGGGGGGTCCGCAGCTGGCTCTTCGAGCGCAGGACCAGGCTAGGAAGGGACTCCGGGGTGGGTGCCATCCAAGCACCTTGTGTGGAAACTGCTTTCGTCGCTCAGGGGGGGGGGGGGAGTGCGCAGCTGTGTTCTGCGCTCTTCGAGCGCAGGACCAGGCTAGGGAAGGGACTCCGGGGTGGGTGCCATCCAAGCTGCTCGTGTGGAAACTACTTTCGTCGCTCAGGGGGGAGTCCGCAGCTGTGTTCTGCGCTCTTCGAGCGCAGGACCAGCTAGGGAAGGGACTCCGGGGTGGGTGCCATCCAAGCACCTTGTGTGGAAACTGCTTTCGTCGCTCAGGGGGGAGTGCGCAGCTGTGTTCTGCGCTCTTCGAGCGCAGGACCAGGCTAGGGAAGGGACTCCGGGGTGGGTGCCATCCAAGCTGCTCGTGTGGAAACTGCTTTCGTCGCTCAGGGGGGAGTGCGCAGCTGTGTTCTGCGCTCTTCGAGCGCAGGACCAAGCTAGGGAAGGGACTCCGGGGCGGGTGCCATCCAAGCTGCTCGTGTGGAAACTACTTTCGTCGCTCAGGGGGGAGTCCGCAGCTGTGTTCTGCGCTCTTCGAGCGCAGGACCAGCTAGGGAAGGGACTCCGGGGTGAGTGCCATCCAAGCTGCTCGTGTGGAACCTGCTTTCGTCGCTCAGGGGGGTCCGCAGCTGGCTCTTCGAGCGCAGGACCAGGCTAGGAAGGGACTCCGGGGTGGGTGCCATCCAAGCACCTTGTGTGGAAACTGCTTTCGTCGCTCAGGGGGGGGGGAGTGCGCAGCTGTGTTCTGCGCTCTTCGAGCGCAGGACCAGGCTAGGGAAGGGACTCCGGGGTGGGTGCCATCCAAGCTGCTCGTGTGGAAACTGCTTTCGTCGCTCAGGGGGGGGGGGGAGTGCGCAGCTGTGTTCTGCGCTCTTCGAGCGCAGGACCAGGCTAGGGAAGGGACTCCGGGGTGGGTGCCATCCAAGCTGCTCGTGTGGAAACTACTTTCGTCGCTCAGGGGGGAGTCCGCAGCTGTGTTCTGCGCTCTTCGAGCGCAGGACCAGCTAGGGAAGGGACTCCGGGGTGGGTGCCATCCAAGCACCTTGTGTGGAAACTGCTTTCGTCGCTCAGGGGGGAGTGCGCAGCTGTGTTCTGCGCTCTTCGAGCGCAGGACCAGGCTAGGGAAGGGACTCCGGGGTGGGTGCCATCCAAGCTGCTCGTGTGGAAACTGCTTTCGTCGCTCAGGGGGGGGGGGGGGGAGTGCGCAGCTGTGTTCTGCGCTCTTCGAGCGCAGGACCAGGCTAGGGAAGGGACTCCGGGGTGGGTGCCATCCAAGCTGCTCGCGTGGAAACTGCTTTCGTCGTTCAGGGAGAGTCCGCAGCTGGGTTCTGCAAAACCGTTACAGCTGGAAAAATGGGCAGAAAACGTCTGAAAATTGAGTAGACGTGAAAACTCCTGAGATCTCGTCCAGTAGTTGAAATGCAAAAACACCGGCATGCAGAGGAACCGAACCCCGACCTCCGTCACCAACGCGAGGCGCTCTACCCACTGCACCACGAGCCGCTTGGCGAAGGTGTCATCGCGGGCCTATAGGAGGCAGAAATCGCACGGCTTCCGCGCTCCGTCGCCAAAGTGGAGTGCAAGCGGCTGCGTCGCGTACGTCACTGGGCATGTTGCCAACAGCCGCCCTTCGCCTAAATCTTTCGGCCGTCGGCGAGCGCCCGCTGCTACTCGTCCGGGGCGGGCTTTAGGCACGGTCAGTCGCCGCCCGCGGCAGCCTCCATCGCGGCCACGAACTCGCGTCTAAATCGACATGGTAGTGACGAGTTTTCCGGGGCGGGGTTGGACGAGTTCTCGCACCGTGTGCAGGTGGTCGTCGCGGGACCGGCCGGCGGCTGCGACGCGGTCGCACCAGAACGGAACCTCGTCGAGCTGAGCTGTTCCGTGACTCGATCCAAAGGTGGGAATGCTCGTTCTTTCTAGTAGTGTTAGAATATGGAGCCCGATAAGTAGGATTATTAGTAGAAATAGCCCCAGGGAGTACCAGGAAATGATTTCTGAAGCTGAAAACCAAGGAAGTGCAGATTTCACTTTTTACTTCCGCTGTGCTTGCTTCTTACTATTATGGCTAAACAGAAACATTTGTTGAGGTTCCACCAAGGCAAAGAAAGAGTTTTAAGTGCGGATTAAAAGCGGTAGAACACTTCTGCTGGCACCATTTTCCGACGTTCTTAAATATTAGGTTGGAAAAAAAGTCTTTTCATTTTTTTCAAAGATTTATTACTTCACAACTACAAAGTCAAATCAATTGAGATAAACTCTATTTTGTTCTACTACACTTCTCCAAAGACTGGGTGATTTTCCAATTCCTCTCGCTTAAAAGACTGCAGTTCTGGAGTCGAACCATTGATAAATCCAATTTTTGAGGTCTTCACCCGTTCCAAAATATTTCTCTCCAATTTCTTGCTTGAGAGCACGGAAGAGATGGTAGTCGGTAGGGGCGAGATCAGGGCTATACGGTGGATGTGGCATTACCTCCCAGCCCATCCCCTTTATTGTTTCTCTTGTGAGTCTTGCAACACGTGGTTTTGCATCGTCATGCAGGATCATCACCTTCGACTTCTCCGGCCTGTTTTCTTGGAGAGTTGCGACGACTTTGTGGAGTTGGCCGCAGTATGTGACAGCAGTAAGTGTCTCTCCACTTCTGAGAGTTTGCCGATAAATCACTCCTCTGATATCCACCAAACACTCAAGAGAATCTTCCGTTCGTGAACATTGGGCTTGAGATCAGACTTAGGGCTCTCTCCCTTTTGTACCCATTGCCTTTTCCTCGGAAGTTGGCACACAGAACCCAGGACTCTTCGCCTGTCACAATCCGCGGAAGAAACGATTTTCTTCCTTATCTGGACAGAAGAGAAGCAGCGATGGAGAGCCGTCGACCTTTCTGAGTGTCTGACAGGGCATGTGGAATCCAAGCTCCAAATTTCCATGAAAGCCAAGATTCTTCAGATGGATCCCCACTATCCTATGAGACACTTCGAGCTTCTCTGCCAGCTGACGTGTCGTCTGCCAACTATCGGTACGAAGAAGATGGTGTAGTTCACTGTCGTCCAATCCAGTTGGCCTTCCTGACCATGCTTTGCCCTCAGTGAATAATTTCCCTTTAAAGACTTTCCGAACCACTCATAACAGGCGCGATGAGTAGTAGATCCCAAGCCATATATGTGGTTAATTTGGTCTGCTGCCTGACGTGCTGTGGATTCTTTAATGAATTCTTGAAGAATGCCGTGCTGAAAACGGCCATGAGGTAGATCTGGCATTGAGTTCGGAAGATTGGATGGATAACGAATTACAAGAAGAGTCTTAACCTGTGTCTGCGTGCGAACGGTAGACAAGTGTGATAGGATTACGAAATCAGCAATCAACATTGGCTAGTGCGTTTACAAGGGGAAGGGTAAAAAAAATTTCGAAGTGTGAAGAGACTTTTTTTCCAACCTAATAGATCCATATTTTATGTTCCTTTGTTGCTTTTGGACCTGAAAACGGAAAGGAAAAGGCCCTTCTTCATCCATAAACGATTAGGGCATTTTTTTGATTCGAAATCGAAGAAGATTCGGCTGCTGTGCTCCTTGCAGCTACAACGTCGTGGGTGATGCCAGCACAGAAGGAAAGCGTTAGCCACAAAAGGTTTCAAACGTTGCTTCAGAGCGCAAAAGACCAAATCCACTGTTATTTGGATTTTCAGCTGCTCTTGTAAGCTTGGAACTAAGTTGTGGAGCAGCTTCAGGCAATCGAGATTTCTGCTTTAAAGTAGTTCGGGCGCTATGGTAGTTAGGGGAGGGGGTCACCGTAGCATACCATGGGGTGCAGGTATGGCGAGTAGCTACTACAGCGAATGTAAATGCAGTCTTATCCCCTATCTTCGATTACAGATCGTATTTTGTCTGCTTCCGTATTGGGCAATGGAGGGAACTCTAGGATGTAGGCAATTTTAACATGGCTGCGTCACTCCAACCACATCCTGGGATCCCTTCCCTGCCCAAATCTAGAGCACAGAACAAAGTTATAGCATTGTTTGCTTGTTTTCTTTATTATAAGTGTGCCATCGTTTCTTTTTTCATGTTAGTGACACTTTTTATAAGGTGACTCCTCTCCCCCCCCCCCCCCAACTGTCATAATTCGTTATACAGACTAAGAAAATCGTTCAAGCATCTACTGCAGAACTCCGGTTAAATGGAATTTCCACCATCAATGAGCAATGTGGACAGGTGTATGGCAGACAGTTCCTCAAAACAAATATAACATGTGAGCCATAGACACTTCTCTAATGGAAGCGGAGAAGAGAAGCTCATGCCCATCCCAACAGTTCAAACATTTGCAAACATTTTTAGTGAATTAGAGGTTTTCTATTGCTTCCACCTCCATGCTCGTATTGTTACCGCCCATTCTTAGCATTCGTCTCCTTCTTCATTGCAACTTCCATAGATTCCTGCTGAGTATAGAAGCCTACTCGTAAGAATTGCGCGAAAGTGGTATTAAATAGCTCCAACAGCGAAATGAAGGTTGAGAAGCGTTCGATGTGTTCCTGGTGATTGATTGGAGCACTTGGGTCCCGCAACGATCGCCTGCATACAGTGCGAGAACTCGTCCAACCCCGCCCCGGAAAACTCGTCACTACCATGTCGCTTTAGACGCGAGTCGGCCACGACACGTTCCCGAATGGTAAAACCATGCCACCTAGATGCATAGTTGGAGAGAGGAACAAGCCTGTGCCAGCTCATTTACTAAGCTTAAGAGGCATAGCATTGCCATCAGCATTCACCCGTTCAGCGTCCAATTTCACTGATCCTAGTTATGCTGTCAATTCTTCCTTCGGGATATTTTGTGTCGCTGCATACTCGTGTCCCCTTCACACTGCAATGACAGACCTCGCAGTATCGAGCTCATCCACAGTGTTCAACCAGTGATGATGCCTGATCGGTAGTAGCGCGTGCGGCGATCGCTCGTACATGAAGAGGCGCAGCCTACTCGTCCTCGTCGAACAAATCGCACACGCCTGGGGGCCAGCGCCGTTGCTTATCACCAGCACACGCTCCGTTCAAATTTGCTCTCTGTTTGTTCCCACTATGGCTGGTGATGACGCGAATTGTCTACGGTCACTGTGCATGCAGAGGATACGAGGCGGGAGGCGCAAATAGGGTCCGCGGAGGGGTCACCAGATAGGACTGCCCTAGAAAACGGCCTATGCTTTTTGAAACCAGATTTTTTTGCAGGACTGGTGTGTTCTACCCTTACAGTGATCTTAGGTAGGTTCTTTCTGATGTAGCTGGACATACACATGTCTTCTTACCAAGGCGTACTGTAAGCGTTTGGAAATCCCGGAGTCGTATTCCAACTGCCTTGACCCAGGGTTGACCCGCCGCGATCATGCCACAGGCACTCACGGAGACTATTTAAGGCCGCTGCGGCAGCCGTCGAGGAGATCACCCGATATCGACCACGCCGCCGCCATCGACGCCAGTCCAGGACCGCCGCCCGGACCAGCAACCCGCCGACGGACCTCGCCGGCCTGGCCAGCCGGCCCCTCCGTCGCCGCCGCCTACCGCGGTCGCCGACACCGTCCTCCTGCCCCGCCGACGTCACCTCTGGGACCGATCGCCTGTCATGATGTCGTTCCCGGATAAACTGTTGTTATCACTGAAGTGTCACGCTGCTCGCGAGGGTGAACTGCCGAGCCATTACTGTACAACCGCTGAATAGGGGGTGAACCCCCACAAGAACGGAAGCAGCGAACGGTTGACATTGGGTCAACCGTAATCTTAGCATGCGTTTCTTTGTGTCTGGTGCAATCACGGAGGACGTGCGAAGATGAAGCAAGTGGACCGTTAGGCATCTGGCATACCTCCGAGTCGTTCCAGCGACTGGTCGCGGCGATAGTATTGAGAGGCTACCCGCGCAACACTATCGCCACGACCAGTGGCTGGAGCGACTCGGAGGTATGCCAGATGCCTTAAGCCGCATGCACAATTTGCAGCGGGCAGCGGGCAGTGGAATGTGGGCGGGGCTGGTCTCGCACACTGCGGCACTGTTGAATTGCGCCGCGGCCCCACGCAGTGACAGTGAAGAATGCCCGGGTCATTCCTCGCTGCCACTGTCGTTGCAGAGTGTGCACACCAGGGGTGTGCGTAAATGAAATTTGAAATTTCGTAAATCGTAAATCGTAATTACGAAAAAACCGTCGTAAATCGTAAATCGTAAGCCGTAAATCGTAAGCGTCACCTGAACTGTAGTGCAGTACAACTAAATTTCCAGAGGCTTTTTCTGCTAATGTTATTCAGTTGTGATTCAATACTTATTTAACCATCGTTTTAGTTTCAGTTTTCAGCTTTATCTGAACAGTTTTCTTACCAAACTGTTTCTCTTGCCACGGCTTCCTGATAGTAAAACATAGTCCGAACCAAGCTTTACACCTTTCAGGAAAGTCGAAAAAACAGTAGATTCAAAAACTTCACTCAAGCCTATGCATGGCATTCCAACAAAAAGCTTGCATCGACTCATTAAATTCCTAACTTACTACCAATGCTTTAGCTTGAATATAAATCTAGGATTTAGCGGAAACAACAGCAGAAAAATCGCTTTCAAAACTAAAAATTAAAAAAAAATACGTTTCACTCTTGACTAATGTGCCGGTTTCCTGCTCCTGCACTTGTAACATTTCGAAAATTTCATAACGCTTTCACGACACGCGCGAGGAGGCTTTCAGGTGTCTGCCGCCTGTGATAGCGCGCATTTTTTCCTCGCGCGGATTACTTCTACTATTTTATTTGTATTACTGGTTCGTTAGGAATGAAAAAACAGTAACAAATGAAGTTTTCCATGGACCATCTTGACTGTAGCTATTAGTGGACTCATTGATTAAAATTGTTCTATAGAATGTGTGATAATTTTCCATGAACTACTTTTGAGATGGTGTCCGACGAGATCGTCGGACAATGTCGTGAAGGGGATAATATTGCTCTACCATTTAATTACTCCCAGCACTTGCACGGGCTACCCTTCGCCAGCCCTGTAACGAACGTTTGCTCTACGAGAGTCTGCAGCATCGTAAGCGGATTAGATAGGGTGAATACGATAAACTCAATCACATAACCGAAATTGGAGACCAAGACTGTCAAAACCAGTTCGACCTTTTCTAGAAATGCTAGCGGTCGATTTTACTGCACCTTTTATATCAATTTGTTCATAAGGCACAATGCAAACCGATAGAACAATTGGTACATGTCGCGAAGATGAGCAGTATTGGTAGGTGGTGGCGCGCCAGCCAATAATAACCAGAGCACAGACCGAACACATGCAAGCCGACCAGGTTCCAACTGTACACCCTCTCTGAATGACATGTCCATTCAATGCGGTCTGATTCGATGAGGAGTTCCCATCTCACAATGCTCCCGGTCCTCGCGACATATAACGAAACGTTAGTGGTTTATCCTTTCAACATAAATGTAGCAACCCTCTAGACCCCGCTTGCAATCACGAATGATGTTCGACCATGGATTTGAGTCAATTCTATTCGATGGGATTTACATGAATATATTATAAGCAACTTGACTAGACGTTATTACCAAACAGGGCGCGGATCAAAGAACGCGTCCTCTCTTTCTCCAAAAAACTGCCCCCAATGGCTTTCTATGGGCTGGAATGGAACAACCTTGGCCAGTAGGAATGCGTTGAGCCTTGCTAGCTCTGGATCGGTAAAGGAGGACCCGATCCTCCCCTGCCTTCTAGACATGAGCTTATCATACTATATAATGATCCGCTAACTGATGACTCATAAATTAGTCATAAAATAGGGGGGGGGGGGACAGAATTATGGACCGGGAAAATAGCGAGAAATATATAGACGACTTCTACGTGTCATGGGAACTTCAGCCCCGGGCGTAATCGAGGTCACTGAACACGAATCTGAAGTTCGTTTTAAAAGGTTCGATCACAATCAATGGGGGACACCGATGTAGCGGTCCCACATGGAAAACATTTCAGTTCAACGTAGCGTTAGAAGCGGTGGGAATCCTCGGTTCTGACAAAAAGGCGTTTCGTCGCGATAACAAAATCGATCAGATCTATCGAAAATGTCGATTTTTGCCTGAGGTTGACCGTTTGAGGACGAGAAGTGAAGGTGTTCGTAGTCAACCTGGCGCTAGAGTGTTCGAATAGTGCCTTTTGTATTGCTAAGAAGGAAAGAGGGCTGGATATGCACAGCAGCTAGCTTGATTTGATTCTCCTCAGCTTAGTGATACTGCAACATCGCGCGAGGGCACGCCGATTGGCGTGACGGAGCACCTGTTTTCTATTGTATTGCACTTGCTTCTCCTCTTGAACCTGTCCGGTTCCAAACGGGAGCCCTTACAATGTCAGTGAAATGGGAAAGTTAGTTAAGCGAAGAGAAAAGTCGGATTCGAGAAGCCAGTGCACAAGACGATATTGTCTAACACTGTAACACATTAGAGCACATCAGAAATCAACTCTAAAGGGAAGTGGGAATGAGCTACATATAATAGGAGACCATTAGAGTAGGCACATCTTTATAACCCACTCCACATAAATTTGGTCGCCAGTTGGTTGTTGATCAAAGATCACATTTACGAAAATTTACAATTTACGACCCAAAATCTCGTAAATCGTAAATCATAAAAAATTTGCCAGAAATCGCCTAAATCGTAAATCGTAATTACGCACACCCCTGGTGCACACCCCTCACTGCGCGCTCCGCTGCCGCAGTGTGACTCCGCCCCTCCGCGCTATGCTTCAGCGTGGCTGCCGCATTGCCGCAGCGGAGTGTGCACGCGGTTTTAGGAAGTGACGCGAACCTAGGAGAGTGGAAACGAAGCATCACACATAATTTGTCTCCAGAATTCGACTTCCTAAGAGGCTTTTAGTTTGGGAGTAAACCTAGATGAGTCGAAACGAAGCAGCACACATCATTTGTCTCCAGAATTCGACTTAAGGCCCCCACAAAGTTCTGCGGCAGCGCCGTGGCCCTATGCTTAACCATAAGGCAGAGACGGAGAGCTCACCGCCGGCGGCGTCCTTGCCCTATCCTTAACCATTGCGGCGAGCGACGTTGCCGCAAAACTCTGTGGGGCCTTTACTGAAAGGCTTTTAGTTATGAAGTGAACCTAGAAAAAAGAAAACGAAGCATTACACATTAGTTATCTCCAGAGTTCGACTTCTTAAGTGGTTTTTAGTTTGGAAGTGGACCTAGATGAGTGGGATCGGAGCATCACGCACCATTTGTTCATCTAGGAAGTGACCCTAGACGCTTTGATATTAGGTATTTTACATGTTTCCAAACGTAGTGTGCTCTGGAGTAATGTGCATGTCGTTTTATCTAGCGAGTGCAGAACCAGGCAAGGGAAGGAACTCCAGGGTATGGTGTATCAATGCTGCTCGTGTGGAAGCTGCTCTCGTCGCTCAGGGGGTTCACAGCTGCGGTTCTGTTAGAAATTGATTAGAAGTTGATTACTGTTTCCTCAATTGAACTTCTTCGAGGGGAGATTGACTAGGAAATGACTCTATAACATGCTCGTGGTGGTGGTGACATGGCATATTGTAGGAAGGAATCCTCGTTTAACAGAAGGTTGAAGCCATCTGTATTGTGCACCTCAGGTTTCGGACATGCAGTCTTATTGATGACGTCACGTGCTAGCTTTGTGAAGCCGTTGCGTGCGGTTCACTTCCAAACTAAAAAAAAAGACTTAGCCAGACAAGTCCTTGAGACAAGTGATCTTTTTGCCATCCACCTGCATGTATGGTCAATGGAACTTAATTTTCTTAACGGAAACGGAAACGAACAACTGAATGTTTGTGCTCTGATTTTGATTATAACCGGACTGTTATAATTACAATGACCTGTATTCGCCATTCGACTACATTAGTGTATCGGCATCTCCCTCAGGAAACGGAGAGGTATAACATATATTTCCGACCATTACATGTGAACTGGTCCCCGAAAAATTCCGTTCCGCGCGAGCGGCGAGAGTCAGATGAGCAGAGTGAGCGCAGGGCAGAGTCCGGCTTTTTCTGTGCTCTCCTCCGCGAGAGCGTGGGCTAGGGAAGGAACTCCGGGGTGTGGCGAGCAGGGAGGCGTGGAGTGTGCGAAACGACACGACGAAAAACCGCGCGCCGCCTCGGCACACTGTCAGGCGGACCAGTTCACCAGTAACGATTTCCGACACCAGCTCCTCATCCAGTTGTCTACTCGCCGGCAGTTTTCAACAGCATAACCGCAGTGAATTCGACAAAAAACTTGACGAGAGACAAGTGATGTATGATGCTTCGTTTCCACTCTTTTAGGTTCACTTCACAACTAACAACCACTTAGAAAGTCGAATTCTGGAGGCGAGTGATGTGATGTTTCGTTCCACTTCATCCAGGTTCACTTCCAAACTAAAAACTGCTTAACAAGTCGAATTCTGAGGATAAGTGATGTGCGATGCCTCGTTTCGATTCATCTAGGTTCTCCTCCTGGTTACAAATCAATTACGTAGCCGAATTCTGGAGACAAATGATGTGTGATGCTTTGTTTCGACTCATCTAACAAGTTGTAAGTTCACTTCCTTTGGGCGTCATCTTCGGACGTCCTCCGTGATTGCACCAGACACAAGGAAACGCGCGTGAAGATTACGGTAGACCCAATGTCAACCGTCCGCTGCCTCCGTACTTTCACAGCATTAAGCCCTTCACTTCCGTAGGTTCATCATGGGCATTCTCCCCGGGCCGTCCAGTAACGCCATTGGTTTGTGCTGCTCAGTACTTCTGTCCCGCAACCGTTCTCAGCACTGCAGCACTCGTTACAGGATCCGAAACCAGACGCTCGCTACGCAATTTTGGTGCCACTTCTTTTGAGTTCAGACGCTCGTTGCACGACATCGGTGCCACGTCTTCTGAATGTGAACGCTCGAAATACGCGCAGTTGCCGTTGTATCAAGCGGTAAGATCTCGCGCTTCCCCTGCTGCAACAGGTTACACGGTTCCGACCTGATATTCTGCCTTTGCTTTCATACAAGGTGACGACGGACCTCGTTATCTCTGGGCTACGTCGAATTGCAAGAAGCTTCACTATCGCTTAGCTGAAGTCAGTGTTAAGCTGGTGCAACGGGAGCAGGGGTGTGCGTAATTACGATTTACGATTTACGATTTTACGATTTACGGCAATTTCTGTCAAATTTTTTGCGATTTACGATTTACGACATTTTGGATCGTAAATCGTAAATTTTCGTAAATGTGATCTTTGATCAACAACCAACTGGCAACAAAATTTAGGTGGAGGGGGCTATAAAGATGTGCCCACTCTAATGCTCCCCTCTTATATGTAGCTCATTCCCACGTCCGTTTAGGGTTGATTTCTAATGATCTAATGTGTTACAGTGTTAAGGCCCCACAGACTTCTGCGGCAACGCCGCTCGCCGCTGTGGTTAAGGATAGGGCAGGGACGCCGCTGGCGGCGAACTCTGCGTCCCTGCCCTATGATGAAGGATAGGGCAGCGGCAACGCCGCAGAAGTCTGGGAGGGCCTTTAGAAAATATCGTTCTGTGCACATGCTTCTCGAACCCGACTTTTCTCTTCGCTTAACCTACTTTTCCATTTCACTGACATTGTAAGGGCTCCCATTTGAACCGGACAGGTTCTAGAGGAGAAACAAATGCAATACAATATTAGAAAACAAGCCAATCGGCGTGCCTCGCGCGATGTTGCAGTATCACTAAGCTAAGAAGAATCAGACCAAGCTAGCTGCTCTGCTTATCCAGCTTATTTCCCTTCCTAGCAGTTCAAAAGGCCATATTTGAACATTCTAGCGCCAGGTTGACTGCAGACGCCTTCAATTCTCGTCCTCAAACGGTCAACCTCAGGCTAAAATCGACATTTTCGATAGATCTCATATATTTTGATCGCACGACGAAACAACTCACCCCTCCTCCCTTTACTTGTACTGGTCCAGCATTACTGGCACAACCTGGCTGGACCTCGTTTCCCATTACTGGTACTGATCGACAATTTGATCAATATCGATTGATGGTGATCGACACTTTAAAAACGAACTTCAGATTCGTGTTCAATGACCTCGATTACTTCCAGGCTGAAGTGTCATTGACATGTAGAAGTCGTCTGTATATTTCTCGCTATTTTCGCGGCCCGAAACTTTCCCTCCCCCGATTTTCCTCATTTTTTCCTCCGATTTTATGACTAATTTATGAGTCATCGGTAAGCGGATTATTATATAGTATGATAAGCTCATGTCTAGAAGGCAGGGGAGGCTCGGTTCCTCCTTTACCAGTCCAGAGCTAGCAAGGCAGATCGCATTCCTACTGGCGGTTCCTAAAGAAAGAGGGGGAGTATTCTTTGATCCGCGCCCTGTTTGGTAATAACGTCTAGTCAATTTGCTTATAATATATTCATGTAAATCCCATCGAATAGAATTGACACAAATCCATGATCGAACATCATTCGTGATTGCAAGCGGGGTATAGAGGGTTGCTACGTTCATGTTGAAAGGATAAACCACTAACGTTTCGTTATATGTCGCGAGGACGGGGAGCATTGTGAGATGGGAACTCCTCATCGAATCAGACCGCATTGAATGGACATGTCATTCAGAGAGGGTGTACAGTTGGAACCCTGATCGGCTTGCATGTGTTCGTCTGTGCTCTGGTTATTATTGGCTGACGCGCCACCACCTACCAATGCGGCTCACCTTCGCGGCATGTACCAATAGCTCTATCGGTTTGCATCGTCTTTATAGGGTTGAGCAAATTGACATTAAAATTTAAAATGCGGTAAAATCGAGCGCGTAGCACTTCAAAAATGGGTCGAACTGGTTTTGACAGTTTTGATCTCCAATTTCGGTGATGTGGTTGAGTTTATCGTATTCAGCCTATCTAATTTGCTTACGATACTGCAGGCTCTCGGAAACCAAAGTTCGTTACAGAGCGGTGAAGGATAGCCCGTGCAAGTGCTAGGAGTTATTAAATGGTAGAGCAATATTGTTTCTTTCACGACATTGTCCGACGAAGTCGTCGGACACCATCACAAAAATAGTTCATGGAAAAGAACAATTTTATTTTTTCTATAGAACAATTTTAATCAATGAGTCCACTAATAGCTACAGTCAAGATGGTCCATGGAAAACTTCATTTGTTACTGTTTTTTCATTCCTAACAAAAAGTATAAATAGAACAAAGAAATAATCAGCGCGCGGAAAAAAAGCGCGCTGTGCCACGCGGCATACACCTGAAAATCGCGCGTGGCGTGAAAGCGTTATGATGTTTTCGAAATCTTACAGGTGCAGGCTAGAGCGGGAAACCGGCGCACTAGTCAGTGGTGAAACTTTCTTTTTTAGTTTTTAGTTTTGGCAGCGAATTTTGCGCAGTTGTTTCTGCTAAATCCTAGGTTTATATTCAAGCTAAACAATTGGTAGTAAGTTAGAAGTACAATGAATATTCAAACGATGCAAGCTTTTTGTTGGAATGCCATGCATAGGCTTAAGTAAAGTTTTTGAATTTACAGCTTTTTCGACTTTCCTGAAACGTGTAAAGTTTGGTTTGGACGATGTTTTACTATTAGGAAGCCGTGAAAAAAGAAATGGTTCGGTAAGAAAACTGCTCAGATGAAGCTGAAAGTAACACGACAGTTAAAATAAATATTGAATCCCATCTGATTAAAATTAGCAGAAAAAACCTCTGGAAATTTAGTTGTACTGCACTACAGTTCAGGTGACTCTTACGATTTACAGTTTACGATTTACGACGGTTTTTTCGTAATTACGATTTACGATTTACGAAATTTCAAATTTCATTTACGCACACCCCTGATTGCTAGCACCAAACCAAGCTTTTCATGTTGCAGTCCTATTTCACGCTGCCTGGTTAGCAGGTGGGTGCGGGTTCAAGTCTCACCTGGCGTAGAGTTTGTCACAAAAAACATCTTTATTAGAGAAAAATAAATATTTTGCGAAATTACAAGATGTGTCTTGATGTTAGATTATTGTCTGAGCACACCTAAGCTCGGAAAAATTCTAGGAAGGGTTAACAAGCAACTTTATTATTCGATGGCGTTTACATTGACGGTCCTGAGAACATCATTATCCTCTTTTTGGGATCGCTGTTCTTTTTCATCCAGCATCCGGCGCATTACCAATGTCTTAGTTCGTTGCGCGTTATCTTAGTCTCAGCAGTCTTGTACCAGTACACGTTCCTCTTGTAATCCCACATTTCATGTTCTCAGAAATAGTTATGTAAAGCACGCTTATAGACACTGCAATCATTTTCAATCTTCTTTGAGGCAGCAGAGTCAATCAAATTAATAGCGGCCCTCGTTGAAATGTCCTGATGTATAGATCTGTCTTCGACAGAATTCCTTTTCGAGAAGAGTGCTTCACTGATTAGATATTCATCATAAACACAATTATTTTCATTTCTCGCGACAAACGCTCGCGACATGACTTCGGTAAAACGTCTTTCAGTCGCACTAGGCGCGATGTAATGTGTGTGACACCATCTTTTGAGTTCGTGTGCTCTGCGATACTTTTTCGACCATGTCGAGGAGTTCATACTCCTGCGCACAAATCTAGTGGAGGCTTTCGGAAAGCCGATCAGCTAATTATGGATCCGGAGTCCCTTGTTAGCCGAACTCTGCTTCAACAATTCTCTCAATACGGTACATCTCCTCCATGACTCAAGCTCTGCAGAGCCTTTTATTTCTTCCTTACTTTTTGCTGGCCATTCAGTTGACTTGAGCTCGATTAATCGGGCCGAATAATTGTTCGAGCGACTTCGAACAATTAATCGCTCGATTACTCGAAAATCGTAAATCGCTGTTGTTCGAACATTGTTGGAAATCGACTTTCGCGAAAAACCATTATTCGAACATTATTCGAAATCGACTTTCGCGAAAAACCATTATTCGAACATTGTTCGAAATCGGATCTAGGAAGATACTGTTCGAACATTGTTCGAAATCGAAGATAGCAAAAGTGCATTGTTCGAATACTGTTTGAAATCGAAGATCGCGAAAGAGAATTGTTCGAATATTGTTCGAAATTGAACAATGTTCGAACAAAACCAAGAGTTGGCCGCCTGAGCATGGGTCGTCTCTGTTCCCCGAAAAAACAGCGTTCAAAGTCGCCCCACATGTGCGCCTACGATAATTGGCGGGAACGAACCGTTTGAACGCGCTCGACAGCATTTCACAGGTTCAGCCTCTCGATATCATCGATCGAGTCGCTGCGCGCTGCGAGTGCAGGCTGATTGGGCCAGATGGGAATTCGAATACGTAATTTCGTTTCGAGGGTTCTGTTGATTTCGCTTCTAATTGAAATGAGCATTTCACCGGATGATTCTGCCATATTCAAATTCGAATCTGTGATTTCGTTTAGAGGGTTTTGGCAGCCGACTTTCGATGTTTTTCGAACATTGTTCGATTCAATCGCCGATTTTGTCACTGTTAATATTCAGGGTTGATATTTCGGCTAAAAGCGCTTCTACGGTTCTCAATTTTTCTCTGCTCTAAAGGAACATTCTCACACTATTGATCACTTGTTTTGCTTTGTAACAGTCTTCCCAAATGTCTTTTTTAGAACAGTTTCTCGAAACCATGGAAGTAGTAAATTTGTGCTGTTTTCGTATGAGTTCCGTCGTGAGAGCAAGGTGTCGCAGGCGGTCCGGAACATTAATGAGGTTTTCGGCGAGGATGAGGATAGCGAACGCGCAGTACGTCGTTGGTTCGAGAAGCTTTCATCTGGCGATTTTATTCTTGAAAATAAGCCACGTGGGAGAACTGTGTCCAAGGTGGATAACGATGAATTGAAAGCTGTAGTGGAAGGCGACATTCCGCAAACTACGCGTGAATTAGTCGCAAAATTCAAGGTATCTACCTCTACAACATTGGACCATTTGAATCAAATCGGCAAAATAAAGATGCTGGATCAATGCGTACCGCAAGAATTGAGCGAGCAGCAGAAGTGGTGTCGTTTCCATGCTTCTCTTTCTTTGCTTTCACGGCAAAAATCCGAACATTTTTTTTACATCGCATTGTTATCTGTGATGAACACTGGATTCTCCTCGACAACCACAAGCGCTTGGCACTAGACATTGGATCCGACACCGATTTTCCGGATAATCGGATGATTGGGATAGGCCATTTTTTCAAACCCCGGATCTTCGGATGATTCAGATGAGGGCAATTTCGAAAACCCCGGATTTTCGGATGATTCAGATGAGGGCAATTTTAGAAACCCCGGATCTTCGGATGATTCAGATAGCGCCATTTTCGACCGAGCCGGATTTCGGATATCCGATTCGGATACAACCGGATAAGTGATATAATAGCGGCACGCAACCTCTTAAAAACGGAACACATCAGTAACTCCGCGTTTATTTCCTTGAACAATTGAAGTCATGAGCGCGCAAAGCAGCTTGGAGCGCCTCACCTTGAATTAAGTGTTTATACGCCCTGGTAACAAGGCACATGAATGCCCAGTTACATTATATCTGCCCTAGCTTAGTTCATCAATGGAGTGGAACACATCAGCGCTACGTAAAAGATGTCGTATTTGGCTGCCTTACGAGGGGAGCCCTCCGCAGAGCTATTTTGCGCTTCCAGAACAAACAAAAAACAGCTTTAAGACCCCAAAGAGCCAATACCAACCCAATAGTGAGTTGGTAATGCGCAGCGATGTCTTGTAATGGACAATAATGAAACGATTTCGAAACGCCCCGCATGAAATTTCTCGTGCTCTGAGAAGGGAAGGGTCTGAAGCGTATGTCTGAACGGAGAGAGCGAGTCATCCCACCATATATATGTATAGGAATAATCGCCACTCCTCAATTAGTATAAAAATGTGTTTCTTTTTTGCCAAATAGATAAGCCCGAGGAGTAGAGGATCCTTGAAGTTACAGTGGAATCGGCGCCTCACGAGTTCGGGAGTCTTGTACACCCGCCATGCCGCCGGCGGGAAGCTGCTCGTAGCGCAGTGGATAGCGACGTTGCAACATGAGAGGGAGATAGAGGGTTCGACTTTTCTGCGCTGCTGCATCTTTGCATTTTAACTTATTGTTTGATTTGAGCGATTCTGACATCTGCACCATTTTAGATGTTTGCTGTGCAGTGTTTCCAGATGTATGCCGTGAGAGCAACTTTGTTGCCACTTGTTTATTACTGACCGGTTTTTAAACCAAACCTCAATTGGAAAGCTGTTCAACATAACGATGTACGAACGTTTAACATCAGTGATACACAGACACAAAGTGCATGGAACATAAGCACTGGTCACAATACGAGCAGCGCATAAAGGCTACTGGCTCCTCACAGTTTGCTCCATATATGGACAAATGAGATCGGCTCCATAGGCGAAATCCAATTGAAGACGTACTCTTTCCTCCGAAACAAGAGTTCTAGCCGAAAACGTTATCATGTGTCCACTGCTTGCCAGCCTTTCCACGTCTATTAGTTCATTTTGCGGATCCCAAACTTCTTCTGGTTTTCCGCCACTTCCAGCCGTTCGTCTTCGTTAAATTCAAGTTGACGTGCTTCGAAGTCCTTGGGTATGCTAACCATCCGTTCGGGCAGGTTGGTGCCATTCCCATGAAGGCTGCTTATCTAAATGTGGACCATACTTCAGCGTGAGCAAGTGGATCACTACTCGAGCATCGGCGACTTTGTTGGTGTTGGGTTTTAGAGAATCTCCAGCAGACCTCTGATTTCCAGATGACATGCAAAGATGAGAGAAAGAGTGTATTGATGCCATTTAGGTCAAATTCAGGGATCCACAGACTTTCTCGTTTTAACCACACGCCACATCATGGTCTCCTTTGAAAATCCAAGCAGAATGGTTTTACCCGAGGTCATTGGCCGATGTATGGAAACAGACTGAGAGGAGCCTGCAGCATTTATACCCTGCCCATTGTGTCCAGTGCTGCTTTATGCACGTTGTACCTGTGTATCACTGGTGTTGAATATTTATGCATCATCCTGTTGAGTACCACAGCATGCAGCTGGAAAGTGCGCAGAAAACATCTGAAATTGGTATAGACGTCAGAATCCCTCAAATCTCAACCAATCATTTAAAAAGCAGGAATGCAGCAGCGCATGAGGATCGAACCCCGACCTTCCTCCCATGAAGCATCGTCACTACCCATTGCGCTCCGAGCTGCTTGCCGGCAGAGGCATCGCGGTCGTACAAGAACCCAAATTCGTGATGCGCCGTCCAATTGTGACTTCAAAAACTCCCACTCCTTGGGTTTAATGACTTGGCAAAAATGAAACACATTTTATGCTAATTGAGGGGTGGCGATTATTCCTATTTAATAAGATGACTGCCTCTCCCCGTTCAGATATACGCTATCAGACCCTTCCCATGTGAGAGAATTCCCGCCAAATGATTGCAAATCTGCCCGAAAAAGTCAGGTTATTAATGGCGCAGAGTTTGTCAGCAAGGCGCGCTAACCTCCTATTATCCGATTTTTATCCGATCTCATCCGAATCATTGCATTTTTCAAAACCCCGGATCTTCGGATGATTCAGATGAGGGCAATTTTGAAAACCCCGGATCTTCGGATGATTCAGATGAGGACAATTTTAGAAACCCCGGATCTTCGGATGATTCAGATGAGGGCAATTTTCGACCGAGCCGGATTTCGGATAATCCGAGACCGGATAAATCCGGCCGGATATCCGAAAATGCATGATTCGGATCCCATGTCTACTTGGCACGATGGTTCGATAAAGATGAAGCCTCGAAACACATTCCGAAAGCCAACATCCACCAAAAAATTGATGGTGTCTCTTTGGTGGTCTAGCTATGGAATCATACACTTCAGCTTCATGAGACCTGGTGAAGCGTTAACTGCGGACGTCTACTGTAACCAGCTGGACGGCATGAGGAGGAACCTTGCAATTGGGCACCCAAGATTAGTCAAAAGGGACAGTCCAATACTCTTGCAAGACAAAACACAACGTTGCTGAAACTGCAGGAGTTGGAAGTGGAACTTCTCATTCACCCACCATATTCACCGGATCTTGCGCCAACTGACTGCCTCATTTTCCAAGCATTGGAAGCGTCCGTCCTTGTTTCGTTTCCGTTATTTATATTCATCTGTGTTAGTTCCATTTTTTGCGTATCATTTCAAGGAGGCACGGAAAGTGTTTTTCGAGGTGTTATATTTGTTTGAAGAGTTCCCGCTGAAAGTGGAAGTTGCGTATAGAAGAGCTCGCTTGCGCAACCGGTTACAAATGTTATGAAGACAACTAAAAACTGCAGACGAAAATGAACTCTTCTGCGGTACTTTGTGACTTGATCAACTATATAATTCCTGAAGTCTTCGCTGCGCCGCACATATGATAAATCTCGTGGTTACATTTGCAATGGGATATGATTATGTTGCTGGAATACTAAAAAATGCAAACACGTAGCGGCGAAATTGAACAAGAGCAATGTTCATCAAATGTTCTTATCAGAGGTAGCGCTAAGAAACGTTATGACTTGGATGCCATTACAATAACCCGTTTTTACAGCTATATCAGGAAATTCGATTGGCCGTCAGTAACTCCCTCACAGACTGCAGAACACGTTGAGGTCCCAAATTTCAGATGATATACGGTTTTCTAAACACTGTTAGTGTACTGTGCATAATTATTAGGCTGTGTACGAACAAATTGCTTTTTTAACGCGTGGCTCAGCAGGCTTGGTAGCAGAGGGACGAATTTGTTCGATTGTTCGACTTTCAAGAACAGCAAAAATTCAAGTTATTCGATTGTTCGGTTTTCGAAAACAGCAAAAGAAAAATTGTTCGGCTTTCGAAGATTTCAAAAAAATCGAGTTATTCGATTGCTCGACTTTCGAAAACATTAAAAAATCGAGTTATTCGATTGTTCGATTTTCGAGGACAGCAAAAATCGAGTTATTCGATTGCTCGACTTTCGAAAACATTAAAAAATCGAATTATTCGATTATTCGATTTTCGAGGACAGCAAAAAATCGAGTTATTCGATTGCTCGGTTTTCGAAGACAGCGAAGAATCGAGTTATTCGATTGCTCGATTTTCGAAGACAGCGAAAAATCAAGTTATTCGATTGCTCGATTTTCGAGGGCAGCGAAAAATCGAGTTATTCGATTGCTCGATTTTCGAAGACAGCTACAGAGATGTAATCCACTCACGATCAGTTCATGGAAAACGCAAGGATTTCATAGAGAATAACGGCAATTGCGTGTTTTATGTCAATCATTTTTCATTTGTGGTATAGTCTTATTTTTGCTGGAAGACAAATTTTGTTGCAAGATTTATGACTCAACCTAATATAAAGCGCTTCCACTGATTTTTTCGATTGAGTTAATATTATGCAGCTATCTGTATATTAAACGTAATTTAGAGACTTGATTGAAATTTAACAAAAAACTCGTTAAAGAATTTAACGACCTGAACTTAACACCCATTCCTGCTACGAGGATAGGCATTCGTAGATTTACGTAGGCAGCGACTCATGATCATTGTTGGAGGAGTAGTGAGCTCGTTTCATGGAAGGGATGTCTGCGGTTCGGTCTCCGCGAATTGCTGCGGATTTGCATCCTCACTGCTTGTTTGGTGCTTGATAGTACAGTTCGATAGTTCTGTACATTGACAAGCATTTGCATCACTGTAAGCTGTTGAATACATGCTAATGGGAGTTGCTCTTTATATACTCGTTTTGCTCTCAAGGGAAGGAAGCAAGGAACTGTAACGCATGCATCAATGCCGGCTACACTCAAGCACTACCCGCATGAAACAACGTGACTTACCACATCATCGAACTCGTATAAGAGTTGTAGGCTCATTACATCTCGTTTCCCGACATGGACCAACGGCTTCGAGAAAATAGCCGTTCTGGATTGCTATGCTGTTGGCCACCATGTTCCTTTGGATCTGCTGGTGGACAATGTCATGAAGATAAGAGTCAATGTTGGAGCTGGCTAAAAACACGTTAAGGCGTTTGCTGTATGTTCGAACGTGCTGTCGTCGCGTACGCCAAGGTTCGATTCAAGGTTTGGGCCACTAAGCCAACCGAACGTTGGATCCGCTATTACTGGAAATATTTAGAAGTGTGATTTGGCATTAGAGTTGGTGGCGATGTCCGCTCCTCCTCGTGGTGCCACTGGAAACTGCTCGCTCTTCGAGCTAAGCTAAGCACGAACACTCGAATGCAGGCGACAGGCCCTTGTGAAAGGCCGACCTACGAAGATCCATGCTACATCACATGGTTGATGACGTTACAAGAGTATCGAGATAGTGCTACGGCGTCCGCGGGAGCCGACGCGCACTCGCAGAGCCCGGAGAGTGTGAGAAGTATGCGAGGGTCCCTGATGCGAGTACGGCATCGGGGCGCAACTGAGCTAGTCCGAAAGTCCCGTAATGTAAGCAGGACTCGCGTGGCAACGCTGAATGTGGGTAGGTTGACGGTCTGCACCTTTAAGATCACCCCTCCGAGGGTGCAGCAGGTTGAGCGATGCGGTGCTGCGAAAATCAAGTGATGGCGAATGAAAGAGAAGGAAGCAGCTGTGATTTCTCGCGTGCGGTTCCCGACAGTCAGAACTGTCGACGAAACTTGGAAGAAGGCGGCTGACGCGATACGTGAAGCTGCAAGGTTGGAGCTCGGCATCACGTGCCTGGAAGACGCAAGGTCGAAAAGCAGACGTGGCTGTGGACAGATGACGTGAAAGCCAAAGTTAGAGAGAAGAAGTCGCTCTATCACGTGTTTCTCAGCAATGAGACAGCCGATAACTGGCGGAAGTACCAAGAAGCGAGGAAAGCTGCAAAGAAAGCCGTGGCTATTGCAAAAGCCACTCATTATGGAGATGCCAACGAGAAGCTCGAGTCGCGCGATGGTGAGCGGTATTTGTACCAACTTGCTAAGAGCCACCATCGCCAAACCGAGGATATTGAAAAGTTTTTTGGCATCAATGATGGGAGCGGCTATCTTCTGTCAGACCGCAAAAAGGCGCTGAAGCGATGGCGTGATTACTTCGAGGAGGTTTTCACTGTGGAATTTCCTCACCTGGCCGTCCCTTCTGTGGCTTCTGTTCACGGTCCCGTTCACAAGATCACCGTGGAGGAGAGAGAAGCGGCTCTGAGGAAGATGAGGCCAGGCAAAGCGACTGGGCCCGACGACGTGGCAGCTGATCTGTGGAAGTCAAAGCTGTGGTACCCTGCTGAGTGGTTGGCGAAGTTCTTTAACCAGGTTGTGGCGGAGAAGAAGGTGTGGGCGCGAAAGCACGACGATCCCGATTTGCAAGAAGAAGGGCAGTCCTGCACACTGCTCCAATTACCGTCCGATTCGCTTGCTCTCGCACAGCATGAAGATCTTTGAGCGAATTGTTGATGGTCGAATACATGACATCGTCCAGCATTCCAGCAATCAGTGCGGTTTCGTAGCTGGCTGTGGCACCATTGATGCCATACATGCCGCCCGCCTCCTGTTAGAGAAGCATCGCGAGAAACAGAAACCAGTGCATATCGCCTTTCTCGACTTAGAGAAGGCCTTCGATCGCGTACAGCGTGAAGTGATATGGTACGCCTTGCGCCATCATGGAGTTCCTGAAGAGCTCATAGAGTGGGTGCGAATTCTCTACTCTTGTCCAAAGAGTCGAGTTCAAGCTGCAGCTGAAACCTCGAGCTGGAGTTTCCCATCTCTGTCGGGGTACACCAGGGTTCTGCGCTTTCCCCACTCCTCTTTGTTGTCGTGATGGACGTCATTACACGGGATCTTGAGAAACCAGTCCCCTGGACTTTGCTTTATGCTGATGACGTAATGCTCGCTAGCGAAGATAAAGATGAACTCGAGCAAGAGGTGCAAGCTTGGTGTGATTGCTTGGAGCGGTTTGGACTCAGATTGAACGTGAAGAAGACCGAATATCTAACGAAGGACTTTACTGAGTCCAGCTCCATCAAGGTGAATGGCATCGAGCTCCCACGTACTTCAGTTTTTAAGTACCTGGGATCAGCAGCATCCGATGGCAATCTGATGACTGAAGTGAACTCACGTGTGACTGCAGCTTGGTCCAAGTGGCGCTCGTTGACTGGCGTGCTCTGCGATAGGAAGACACCAGAGCACCTGAAGTTGGAGATCTACAGAGCAGTCGTCCGGCCGGTAGCAGTGTACGGCGCTGAGTGTTGGCCTGTGACTAAGAAAGTTGAAACACGCCTCAGCGTCATGGAGACGAAGATGCTTCGCTGGACGGTCACGCGCATGGACCGCATCCAAAACGATGCCATTCGGCAGAGGTTCGGTGTCGCGCCGATAGCTGACAAAATGCGCGAAGCTCGCTTGCTATGGTACGGCCACGTTCTGCGTGGAAAGGAAGACAGCGTCCGCGAGATAGGCCTTAACTTCGAGGTAATAGGAAAGCGGCCTAGAGGGCGCCCGAAGCAGCGCTGGTCTGATATGTTACATATGGACTTGAAAGTAGCTTGTGTCCACCCTGTCTGCCACTGGATCAGGAAAGGTGGCGTCATGACACTGGAATAGCGGACCCCGTTACGAAGCGGGACAGACGCTGAAGAAGAAGAAGATGAAGAAGATTTGATATTAGAGTTGTCTGGGAGGAATGTAGTGCTGATTCATCCATCGACTGGCCACTGCAAGTCACTGTACAGGCCACCTATGCGTTCAAAAGGCTCACGAGAGCAAAGTGCAAAAGAGTGGTAGTAGCACGGTCCAACGTGGTACTGGACGGTATAGCTTGAAGGTAGGTGAGTCGCAGCCCGCGCCGAAGAAAAATGAATAGGGAAGTGGTCTGAGGGGAAGGGTATGGGTTGGATATTTCGTGGGCACGTCTGACCAATTGAAGTTGGCAGCCAGAGTTTTTTGGACGTGCACATCACAGATCGCTCGCTACCATCACTTCTACAGCGAGGGAGTGTTCATAGGTAGGAGAAAGGTGGACCACCACTTGGAAGTGATGGCCAACGAGAGATAGTTCTAGTTTCACAGGGACACAGAATTGCAAGTAATCTGGGGCCAGATTCATCAACAATTAAACCCGTGGGTATGCAGCAGGGGTGTGCGTAATTACGATTTACGATTTACGATTTTACGATTTACGGCAATTTCTGTCAAATTTTTTACGATTTACGATTTACGACATTTTGGGTAGTAAGGTGGCGATGTCCGTTCCTCCACGTGGTGCCACTGGAAACTGTTCGCTTCTGCGAGCTAAGCTAATCACGGACATTCGAGTACAGGCGACAGGCCCTAGTGACAGGCCGGCCTATGGAGATCCCATGTCACATCACATGGTTGATGACGTTAAGTGAGTATCGAGATAATGCTACGGCGTCCGCGGGAGCCGACGCGCACTCGCAGAGCCCGGCGAGTGTGAGAAGTATGCGAGGGTCCCTGATGCGAGGACGGCATCGGGGGGAAACTGAGCTAGTCCGAAAGTCCCGTAACGTAGGCAAGACCCGCGTAGCTACGCTGAATGTGGGTACGTTGACGGGCCGCTCGTGCGAGTTGGGAGAAGCACTGGAGCGAAGACGAATCGACTTATGTGCGGTACAGGAGACGAGGTGGTCCTGTTGTAAGTCGAGGGACATAGGCCGAGGCTTCAAGGCCATTCTGTGCGGCAGTCCCAGGACCACCAGCGGAGTTGGTGTAATCGTCTCCGAACGTTTCCGAGACGCGATTATAAGCGTGGAACGTTTTAATGACCGCTTGATGAAGGTCGTAGTCGCTGCTGAACAGCGTATAGCGTATCATTTCTTCTCTGCATACGCTCCGCAGGCAGGCTGCTCTGAGAGAGCCAAGGATGAGTTTTGGGCCCTGCTTGATGAAAAGACAGCAGAGGTACCGTCAGAAGACGCTGTCGTTATCGCAGGTGACCTCAACGGTCATGTGGGGACTGCGAAAGATGGTCGCAGCTGTCACGGCGGTTTATATGTACGGATATGGAGCACGTAACGCTGATGGTGAGCGAATCCTTGAGTATGCGGACTCGCATAACCTCATCATCGCGAACACCGTATTTCGAAAGCGTGACTCCCATCTGGTGTCGTTCTATAGCGGGAGCACCAAGACACAGATCGACTTCATCCTTGTGAAGCATCGCGATCGAAAGCTGGTTACAGATGCGAAGGTGGTGCCGTACGAGACTGTCGCCACACAGCACCGTCCTCTGATATGCACTCTTAAGTTCGCCCCTCCGAGGCTGAGGCATGTCGAGCGATGCGGTCCACCGAGAATCAAGTTGTGGCGATTGAAGGAAAACGCTGCAGCTTTTGTTTCTCGTATTTGTTTACCGACGGTGACAACCGTCGACGAAACATGGAAAGATGCAACCGATACGATTTTACAAGTTGCATGCTCTGAATTAGGCATGGCTAAGCCTGGACGCCGCAAGATCGAGAAGCTGGCGTGGCTGTGGACTAACGACGTAAGAGAAAAAGTCCGAGAGAAGAAAAAATTATATCACGCGTTCCTGCGCGACAAGACTGCAGACAAATGGCGTATGTACCAGGAGGCGAAGAAAGCGGCAAAGAAGGCCGTAGCCGTTGCAAAAGCCGTCCATTATGATGATCTCAGCGATAAACTCGAGACGCGCGATGGTGAACGACATCTTTATCGACTTGCCAAGGCACGCCATCGTCAGGCCGAGGACATCGAGAAATTCTTGGGCATCAACGATGAGAATGGCCATCTACTGACGAACCGCAAGAGGGCTATGAAACGATGGCATGACTACTTCGAGAGAATTTCGACAGAAGAGTTTGCCCATCCGCCCATCCCTTGCGTCCCTCCTACGCACGGTCCTGTGCAGAAAATCACTGTGGAGGAGACGGAAGCGGCTTTGAAGAAGATGAAGCCAGGCAAAGCAACGGGCCCCGATGATATAGCGGCCGACCTATGGAAGTTGAGGTGCTGGAGTCCTGCTGAGTGGCTAACGAAGTTTTTCAACCAGGTTGTTACGGAAAAGAAGGTACCTGGTAGTTGGCAGGAAAGCACGACGATCCCGATATGGAAGAAGAAGGGCAGTCCTGCGGACTGCACGAATTACCGTCCAATTCGCTTGCTCTCGCACAGCATGAAAATCTTCGAGCGAATTGTAGATGGACGTATTCGCGATATCGTCCAACTTTCCACCAATCAATGTGGCTTCGTAGCGGGCAGTGGCACCATCGATGCCATACATGCTGCTCGTCTTCTGGTAGAGAGACATCGCGAAAAGCAGAAACCGCTGCACATAGCTTTTCTCGACTTAGAGAAAGCATTTGATCGTGTACCGCGTGAGGTTATATGGTACGCCTTACGACAACACGGTGTTCCTGAAGAGCTTATTGAGTGGGTGCGCATACTTTACTCTGGTCCAAAGAGTAGTGTGCGAGCGCCAGCTGGCACATCGGCGGAGTTTCCTATCTCCGTTGGTGTTCACCAGGGCTCTGCGCTCTCCCCGCTCCTATTCATTGTCGTAATGGATGCCATTTCGAGAGACCTTCAGAAGCCTGCTCCCTGGACGCTGCTGTATGCAGATGACGTAATGCTTGCAAGCGAAGAGAAGAGCGAACTCGAGCGACAAGCGCAAGCTTGGTACGACCGCTTGGCGATGTTCGGGCTCAAGCTAAACGTCAAAAAATCTGAGTACTTGACGACAGACGTAAACGAAGCCGGGTCCATTGAGATCAATGGCACTGCGCTAGCACGAACGACAAATTTCAAGTACCTTGGATCTGCAATTGCGTCTGATGGTAGTCTGACGTTCGAGGTGAACTCGCGCGTGAGCGCAGCGTGGTCCAAATGGCGCTCGATGACAGGCGTTTTATGCGACAGGAAGATACCGGAACGCCTTAAATCGAAGATCTATAGAACCATCGTCCGACCAGTAGCAACGTATGGAGCTGAGTGCTGGCCTGCAACCAAGGAGGTTGAGACTCGCCTCAGCGTAATGGAAACGAAAATGCTGCGATGGACGGCTGGTGTTACGCGTCTGGACCGTATTCGCAACGATGAAATACGCCAGAGGTTTGGTGTCGCTCCAATTGCTGACAAGTTACGTGAAGCTCGCCTTCGGTGGTATGGCCACGTTCTTCGAGCTAGTGGTGACACTGTTAGGAAGATTGGCCTTAACATAGATGTGCCCGGAAAACGGCCTAAAGGGCGGCCGAAGCAGCGATGGCTTGATACGTTGCATGTGGACCTAAAGGTTGCTGGTATCCATCCCGATCAAGCATTTGATCGCGTAAAGTGGCGTCACCACACCAGAATAGCGGACCCCGCCTCGAAGCGGGACAAACGCTGAAGAAGAAGAAGAAGAAGAAGAAGAAGAAGAAGAAGAAGAAGAAGAAGAAGAAGACATTTTGGGTCGTAAATCGTAAATTTTCGTAAATGTGATCTTTGATCAACAACCAACTGGCAACAAAATTTAGGTGGAGGGGGCTATAAAGATGTGCCCACTCTAATGCTCCCCTCTTATATGTAGCTCATTCCCACGTCCCTTTAGGGTTGATTTCTAATGATCTAATGTGTTACAGTGTTAAGGCCCCACAGACTTCTGCGGCAACGCCGCTCGCCGCTGTGGTTAAGGATAGGGCAGGGACGCCGCTGGCGGCGAACTCTGCGTCCCTGCCCTATGATGAAGGATAGGGCAGCGGCAACGCCGCAGAAGTCTGGGAGGGCCTTTAGAAAATATCGTTCTGTGCACATGCTTCTCGAACCCGACTTTTCTCTTCGCTTAACCTACTTTTCCATTTCACTGACATTGTAAGGGCTCCCATTTGAACCGGACAGGTTCTAGAGGAGAAACAAATGCAATACAATATTAGAAAACAAGCCAATCGGCGTGCCTCGCGCGATGTTGCAGTATCACTAAGCTAAGAAGAATCAGACCAAGCTAGCTGCTCTGCTTATCCAGCTTATTTCCCTTCCTAGCAGTTCAAAAGGCCATATTTGAACATTCTAGCGCCAGGTTGACTGCAGACGCCTTCAATTCTCGTCCTCAAACGGTCAACCTCAGGCTAAAATCGACATTTTCGATAGATCTCATATATTTTGATCGCACGACGAAACAACTCACCCCTCCTCCCTTTACTTGTACTGGTCCAGCATTACTGGCACAACCTGGCTGGACCTCGTTTCCCATTACTGGTACTGATCGACAATTTGATCAATATCGATTGATGGTGATCGACACTTTAAAAACGAACTTCAGATTCGTGTTCAATGACCTCGATTACTTCCAGGCTGAAGTGTCATTGACATGTAGAAGTCGTCTGTATATTTCTCGCTATTTTCGCGGCCCGAAACTTTCCCTCCCCCGATTTTCCTCATTTTTTCCTCCGATTTTATGACTAATTTATGAGTCATCGGTAAGCGGATTATTATATAGTATGATAAGCTCATGTCTAGAAGGCAGGGGAGGCTCGGTTCCTCCTTTACCAGTCCAGAGCTAGCAAGGCAGATCGCATTCCTACTGGCGGTTCCTAAAGAAAGAGGGGGAGTATTCTTTGATCCGCGCCCTGTTTGGTAATAACGTCTAGTCAATTTGCTTATAATATATTCATGTAAATCCCATCGAATAGAATTGACACAAATCCATGATCGAACATCATTCGTGATTGCAGGCGGGGTATAGAGGGTTGCTACGTTCATGTTGAAAGGATAAACCACTAACGTTTCGTTATATGTCGCGAGGACGGGGAGCATTGTGAGATGGGAACTCCTCATCGAATCAGACCGCATTGAATGGACATGTCATTCAGAGAGGGTGTACAGTTGGAACCCTGATCGGTTTGCATGTGTTCGTCTGTGCTCTGGTTATTATTGGCTGACGCGCCACCACCTACCAATGCGGCTCACCTTCGCGGCATGTACCAATAGCTCTATCGGTTTGCATCGTCTTTATAGGGTTGAGCAAATTGACATTAAAATTTAAAATGCGGTAAAATCGAGCGCGTAGCACTTCAAAAATGGGTCGAACTGGTTTTGACAGTTTTGATCTCCAATTTCGGTGATGTGGTTGAGTTTATCGTATTCAGCCTATCTAATTTGCTTACGATACTGCAGGCTCTCGGAAACCAAAGTTCGTTACAGAGCGGTGAAGGATAGCCCGTGCAAGTGCTAGGAGTTATTAAATGGTAGAGCAATATTGTTTCTTTCACGACATTGTCCGACGAAGTCGTCGGACACCATCACAAAAATAGTTCATGGAAAAGAACAATTTTATTTTTTCTATAGAACAATTTTAATCAATGAGTCCACTAATAGCTACAGTCAAGATGGTCCATGGAAAACTTCATTTGTTACTGTTTTTTCATTCCTAACAAAAAGTATAAATAGAACAAAGAAATAATCAGCGCGCGGAAAAAAAGCGCGCTGTGCCACGCGGCATACACCTGAAAATCGCGCGTGGCGTGAAAGCGTTATGATGTTTTCGAAATCTTACAGGTGCAGGCTAGAGCGGGAAACCGGCGCACTAGTCAGTGGTGAAACTTTCTTTTTTAGTTTTTAGTTTTGGCAGCGAATTTTGCGCAGTTGTTTCTGCTAAATCCTAGGTTTATATTCAAGCTAAACAATTGGTAGTAAGTTAGAAGTACAATGAATATTCAAACGATGCAAGCTTTTTGTTGGAATGCCATGCATAGGCTTAAGTAAAGTTTTTGAATTTACAGCTTTTTCGACTTTCCTGAAACGTGTAAAGTTTGGTTTGGACGATGTTTTACTATTAGGAAGCCGTGAAAAAAGAAATGGTTCGGTAAGAAAACTGCTCAGATGAAGCTGAAAGTAACACGACAGTTAAAATAAATATTGAATCCCATCTGATTAAAATTAGCAGAAAAAACCTCTGGAAATTTAGTTGTACTGCACTACAGTTCAGGTGACTCTTACGATTTACAGTTTACGATTTACGACGGTTTTTTCGTAATTACGATTTACGATTTACGAAATTTCAAATTTCATTTACGCACACCCCTGGTATGCAGGGCATAACGGGAGAGATAAGATTAAAGTCAGGTAGAGATAAGGGGTAAGAGTCAGAGACGCAGCCTTCACCGTGGGTATCTCTACACCCTATACCCGCGGGTTAGTCGTTGATGAATCCGGCCCTTGGTCTCTATTTTTTTTGTCTGCGAGTAGTACAGGTTCAACTTCCAATAAGTCTTGGCACTTTATAGACATGTGGCGTTCAGTTGATAGCCAAGATTGTCATGAGTCTTATTAAGGCTGACCTTAGACTGATTGCTGCCTAGCATAATTCAGTATTGTTATTGCAATTATTTGTCCATGACTTCAGTTTGGCCCTGAAAGTGTCAAATGATAGGAACCAGGAACTTTTAAAAATAATGCATACTGTTACTCTGGAATTGCAGACATAAATAACAAAATTCAAACAGGGAAAAGCATGGCTCGCGTTGGGTAGCTTGTTTACCATGCCTCATAAGATTTTTCTTCATACGACGAAGGTGCGCATACTTTTAGACGTGAGAATCGGCTGGGAACCCAGTGTCTTGGCATTCATTTCTCTCAACTGTGGCGGACTCGGAATTGATTGATAAGATAGGTGGAGAACGACCTGCGAAAGATGTACAATCAGTCGCACCATCGGTCGGATCATCGACTTCTGTGGAACTTTGGTTTGATTCTATGTCGTTCTATATTTATGCTCTATCGCCCTTCCTCAACCTAGGCAGGCACTGTTCGCTTCCACTTCATGCTGAAAACTAACGAAGAGTCTAACACATTTTATACAGAGCGGCAGGCACTCTGCACTAGAGCATTGATCTCTCGCATATCAACACCATATGGCAGTACTATACATGTTTGAGAGAGAACAAGTGTTCCCCATATTACAATTTTCACAGTGTTATTATTTTTCTCGATAAGCTCTCAGCACCGATAGTTATTGTTAGTTTTGTTCCCAGCGGGATTTTAACCCATGGCGCTACACAAAGAACTACAGGGATGTGGCCTATCTAACGCTATTAAAATTGGCCATATCCTTCGTTCCTTTCCTTGCACAGTCTGCAACAGCACCTCCTTGTGCGAAGTCTTTTCGATGACAGCGAAAGCCAAGCCAAGCAATTCATGTTGAATAAATGGTTGAGAGAAGAATCAGAGTTCTAACATAAAGTGAGGTATGCTCGGAGAGTCACCAAGAAGCTCACTGTTAACCGTTCCTAAACATAGCTAGGTGGACAGAAACGCACTATTTAAATTTTGGCACTGCCCTCGTAAACTGTAGCTAGCTCCGCACAGAGCAGGGCGGGAACAAGATGTGTTAGAATGTACGGAAAGTTGTGTCAGTCAGGGGTGTAGTGATATGAATTACATGTTGTGGTTTCGTAGTCCTAGGATCTGATGTGTTTCGCCACTAGAAACCACAAAAGGCGAATTCGAATCGCGCTGTCTGCGTTACATGATTTCCCTAATGAAGTCACCATGTATTTGGGAGAAACCACGCAGTTATTGCTTTGTCGAATGTGCTTCGCTACGATGATCTTTAGCCTAGGTGTAGTTCGACTTTTACCTAAATATCCTTGAAAGTGCGCAGAAGGGTCTTGTGCGACAGCAGCTTAAGTTAATGTGAAAAAGAAACAAAATACCAATTCGCTTGTGGATTCCCAAACTGCTGCGAATCACTCCGTGCAAAATAGGCTTGGAATAGATCCCTAGAGGCTCATAGATTGGTTACCACTGTTCAGAATCATTACGTCCAAAACTTCTCCTCTGCCAAAATTTGGGAACTAAAGGTGTGTTTGCTCGATTCTTTCTGACGAGCTCCTCCGTTCTCGCGTGCCGATGCCGATAATGGTACCAAATGGTCAAACATTTTGCTCGCCCCACGTCTACGGAGAGGTCTTGCAACACTTACAATACCGCTCGCGCCGCACGGCCAAAAGTGGGCGAAAAAACGCCAACATAGCGTCGCAAAGCGTCGGACGCTCATAACTCCTTCAGTTTTAGGTTTCTTGAATAAAGGTTGGTACCATTCGATTCGCCTCTTCGAGATCTACACAAATATATGTAAAACCTTACTGGAACACCCGTATTTTCGCCGTGGGTGGTCCAAAATTGGCTGAACGGGCGATTAGAGCAGCTTATTTCCCAGGATATGCGTGCTTTCGGAGTATCTCAAAGATGGCGTACGTCGCCAGTGCTCTGTCAAGCCAGGAATGCCCCGAAAGTGCGCCGTGCACAATGCACACAAAACCTAACCTATCAATCGAGTGGGCGAGCGCATGTCCCCTGCGCTTCTATCTTTTCTCACTGGGAACTGCGACGTTTTCAAGACTATTTCGAGCCGTTTGGAGAATGTTATCAGAAATTTCCCGCCACCCCACTCAGGAT
This sequence comes from Heligmosomoides polygyrus polygyrus, assembly GCA_947396885.1. NCBI lineage: Eukaryota > Metazoa > Nematoda > Chromadorea > Rhabditida > Heligmosomidae > Heligmosomoides > Heligmosomoides polygyrus. Next base: position 38,771,020 of record OX377204.1, read on the forward strand.
TAGCTCCAATCTGTCCCAGCGAAACTTTGGTGTGCGCCGTGAACAATGCATACAGAATCGAACCTTTCAATCAAGGGGAGGGGGGACAGCTTGTAGACTGAGCGTTTGGGGATTTTATCAGAAATTTCTTGCCGCCCTAGTCAGGAGTTGCTCTAAGGCTGTCCAGCGAGCCTTTGGAGCGCGCCATGAACATGCATAGACAATCGAACCTTTCAATCGAGGAGGGGGACAGCTTGTAGACTGAGCGTTTGGGGATTTTATCAGAAATTTGCAGCCGCCCTAGTCAGGAGTTGCTCTAAGCTGTCTAGCGAGCCTTTGAAGTGCGCCGTGAACAATACATATGGATTCGAACCTTTCAATCGAAGGGGGCAAACCGTTCGCAAATTGCACGAATGGGCGTGTTCGGAGCGCAATAGCTCTGTCAAGTTGTAACCTTTCACACTGCAGCTTGTAGGTTTTGTAGGCAGTTGAACGTTCTGTAGTACGCCAAAGTAGAATGGTTTAGTTTAGGAAGGGGCAATGTTATAGGGGTGCGAAAATGCAGGTGAGGATTGTGTGAAGCATTTTTTTCCGATTTCGTGGACCACTGCGAGAAAATGCGGCGAGCTGACGGCTTTAAAATACGCAAAAGCTAGCGGTTAGAGTTTCTTGCGCTCCTACTCGCCCAGATTTGAGTCTTCGACACTCGGAATGGCACAGTTCCGTTCAGCATGAAAAGCGCTATCGAATGGTATCAATCTCGACCGATTTTGGAATCATCAATTTTTTGACTGTTTAGCATGGAGGACGAGGCCGCGGCGGAAGGACGATGACGTCATCGAAAAAACGATGTCTTCGAGTTGGGCCATGCTTGATACCGTTCGATAGAGCTTTTCATGCTGAATTGAATCGTGTCATTTAGAGTAGGAAAAACTGTAATCTGGGCGAGAAACAGCGCGGAGAGCGTCTGCCGTGTTGCGCTAAACTGCACGCGCGGGCGTGTTCGGAGCACAATAACTCTGCCGAGTTCGAATCGTTTCGGCTGCAACTTGTGTTTATTGTAGGCAGTAGAACGATATATAACTATACTAAAGTAGAATGGCTTAGCTTAGGAGGGGGCAATGTTACAGCGGTGCAAAATGCAGGTGAGGCTTGCGTGATGCATTTTTTTCCGAATTCGTTAACCACTGCGAGAAGACGCGGCGAGCTAAAGCCTCAAAATGCGTACGCGAACAGAGCGCTTAAGGTACGGTACTTTACGAAGACGTGATCAGAACTTCTCAGCTGCCTAAACTGCCTTAGCCCCATCTGCCGTTTTAGGCGGCGGACTTAGCGATTGAAGTTTCCTGCACTCTTACTTGTCCATATTTGGGTTTTCGACACTCCCAGTAACATCGTTTTGTTCTGCTTGAAGAGCGCTATCGAATTGTATCAATGTCGACCGATTTTGGAAACATAGGCATGTGTTATACTCCCGCGGGAGCATCCGCGGAACCTCCGTGGACGAGGGGTGCACCGCGGACGGCGGGCGTGGCGAGGCGCGGTGATTGGCCAGGTGAGGAATCTCGGCGCGATTCCCGCCCTTCCGCGGATGCTTCCGCGGGAGTATGACCCCTGTTATACCCCCCCGGGAGCTTCCGCGGATGGGCGAAATCGTGCCGGGTCCCCGAGCCGGCCAATCGCCGCGCCCCGTCACGCCCGCGGTCAGCGGTGCAGCCTTTGTCCGCGGACGTCCCGCGGATGCTCCCGCGGGAGTATAACAGGGGCCTATAACAGAGGCCATAGATTTTTCGGCAATATTCCATCGAGGACGTGGCGCCCCTAGGCCGAGCTGCGCGGACGATGACGTCATCAAAACCGGTATTTTCGAAATTGGCCAAATCTCCTCGTGCAACTTCGTCCAAAATCGTATAGGGGTTTATTTGGGGCGCTGATTACGAATCCGACGTCAGTTTTTGAAAATTCCGTCGACTTCTATGGCCTCTGTTATAGG
>OX377204.1:38773191-38805760 GCA_947396885.1 Heligmosomoides polygyrus polygyrus
CACATTCTATAGAACAATTTTAATCAATGAGTCTGCTAATAGCTACAGTCAAGATGGTCCATGGAAACTTTGTTTGTTACTGCTTTTCATACCTCACAAAAAGTATAAATAGAACAAAGAAATAATCAGCGCGCGGAAAAAAAGCGCGCTGTGCCACGCGGCATACACCTGAAAATCGCGCGTGGCGTGAAAGCGTTATGATGTTTTCGAAATCTTACTGGTGCAGGCTAGAGCGGGAAACCGGCGCATTAGTCAGTGGTGAAACTTTCTTTTTTAGTTTTTAGTTTTGGCAGCGAATTTTGCGCAGTTGTTTCTACTAAATCCTAGGAAGCTAAACAATTGGTGGTAAGTTAGAAGTATAATGAATATTCAAACGATGCAAGCTTTTTGTTGGAATGCCATGCATAGGCTTAAGTAAAGTTTTTGAATTTACAGCTTTTTCGACTTTCCTGAAACGTGTAAAGTTTGGTTTGGACGATGTTTTACTATTAGGAAGCCTTGAAAAAGAAACAGTTCGGTAAGAAAACTGCTCAGATGAAGCTGAAAGTAACACGACAGTTGAAATAAATATTGAATCACATCTGATTAAAATTAGCAGAAAAAACCTCTGGAAATTTAGTTGTACTGCACTACAGTTCAGGTGACTTTTACGATTTGCGGTTTACGATTTACGATTCACGACGGTTTTTTCGTAATTACGATTTACGATTTACGAAATTTCAAATTTCATTTACGCACACCCCTGAACGGAGAATATAATTTGGATATCTCCATACACTCGTTGCAGGACGTCTATAACACGTATTGTGAATGCAAACGCTCGTGACATGACTTCGGTAGAACGTCTTCTGAATCCCGACACTCCTTGCAGGACGTCTACGACACGTCTTCTGAATCCAAACGCTCGCGACATGACTTCGGTAAAACGTCTTTCGGTCGCACTAGGCGCGATGTAATGTGTGTGACACCGTCTTTTGAGTTGGTGTGCTCTGCGCTACTTTTTCGACCATGTCGAGGAGTTCATACTCCTGCGCATAAACCTAGTGGAGGCTTTCGGAAAGCCGATCAGCTAATTATGGATCCGGAGTCCCTTGTTAGCCGATCTCTGCTCCAACAATTCTCTCAATACGGTACATCTCCTCCACGACTCAAGCTCTGCAGAGCCTTTTATTTCTTCCTTACTTTTTGCTGGCCATTCAGTAGATTTGAGCTCGATTAATCGGGCCGAATAATTGTTCGAGCGATTTCGAACAATTAATCGCTCAATTACTCGAAAATCGTAAATCGCTGTTGTTCGAACATTGTTAGAAATCGACTTTCGCGAAAAACCATTATTCGAACATTGTTCGAAATCGACTTTCGCGATAAACCATTATTCGAACATTATTCGGAATCGACTTTCGCGAAAAACCATTATTCGAACATTGTTCGAAATCGATTTTCGCGAAAACCCATTATTCGAACATTGTTCGAAATCGAAGACCGCAAAAGAGCATTGTTCGAATATTGTTTGAAATCGAAGACAGCGAAAGAGAATTGTTCGAATATTGTTCGAAATTGAGCAATGTTCGAACGAAACCAAGAGTTGGCCGCCTGAGTATGGGTCGTCTCTGTTCCCCGAAAAAACAGCGTTCAAAGTCGCCCCACTTGTGCGCCTACGATAATTGGCGGAACGAACCGTTTGAACGCGCTCGACGGTATTTCACAGGTACAGCCTCTCGATATCATCGATCGAGTCGGTGCGCGCTGCGAGTGCAGGCTGATTGGGCCAGATGGGAATTCGAATACGTAATTTCGTTTCGAGGGTTCTGTTGATTCGCTTCTAATTGAAATCAGCATTTCATCGGATGATTCTGCCATATTCAAATTCGAATCTGTGATTTCGTTTCGAGGGTTTTGGCAGCCGACTTTCGATATTTTTCGAACATTGTTCGATTCAATCGCCGATTTTGTCACTGTTAATATTCAGGGTTGATATTTCGGCTAAAAGCGCTTCTACGGTTCTCAATTTTTCTTTGTTCTAAAGGAACATTCTCACACTATTGATCACTTGTTTTGCTTTGTAACAGTCTTCCCTAATGTCTTTTTTAGAACAGTTTCTCGAAACCATGGAAGTAGTAAATTTGTGCTGTTTTCGTATGAGTTCCGTCGTGAGAGCAAGGTGTCGCAGGCGGTCCGGAACATTAATGAGGTTTTCGGCGAGGATGAGGATAGCGAACGCGCAGTACGTCGACGGTTCGAGAAGCTTTCATCTGGCGATTTTATTCTTGAAAATAAGCCACGTGGGAGAACTGTGTCCAAGGTGGATAACGATGAATTGAAAGCTGTAGTGGAAGGCGACATTCCGCAAACTACGCGTGAATTAGCCGAACATTTTTTTTACATCGCATTGTTGCCTGTGATGAGCACTGGATTCTCCTCGACAACCGCAAGCGCTTGGCACGATGGTTCGATAAAGATGAAGCCCCGAAACACATTCCGAAAGCCAACACCCACCAAAAAATTGATGGTGTCTCTTTGGTGATCTACCTATGGAGTCATACACTTCAGCTTCATGAGACCTGGTGAAGCGTTAACTGCGGACGTTTACTGTAACCAGCTGGACGGCATGAGAAGGAACCTTGCAATTGGGCACCCAAGATTAGTCAAAAGGGACAGCCCAATACTCTTGCAAGACAAAACACAACGTTGCTGAAAATGCAGGAGTTGGAAGTGGAACTTCTCATTCACCCACCATATTCACCGGATCTTGCGCCAAGTGACTGCCTCATTTTCCAAGCATTGGAAGCGTCCGTCCTTGTTTCGTTTCCGTTACTTATATTCATCTGTGTTAGTTCCATTTTTTTGCGTATCATTTCAAGGAGGCACGGAAAGTGTTTTTCGAGGTGTTATATTTGTTTGAAGAGTTCCCGCTGAAAATGGAAGTTGCGTATAGAAGAGCTCGCTTGCGCAACCGGTTACAAATGTTATGAAGACAACTAAACACTGCAGACGAAAATGAACTCTTCTGCGGTAGCTTTGTAACTTGATCAACTATATAATTCCTGAAGTCTTCGCTGCGCCGCACATATGATGAATCTCGTGGTTACATTTGCAATGGGATATGATTATGTTGCTGGAATACTAAAAAATGTAAACACGTAGCGGCGAAATTGAACAAGAGCAATGTCATCAAATGTTCTTATTAGCGGTGGCGCTAAGAAACGTTATGACTTGGATGCCATTACAATAACCCGTTTTTACAGCTATATCAGGAAATTCATTGGCCGTCAGTAACTCCCTCACAGACTGCAGAACACGTTGAGGTCCCAAATTTCAGATGATATACGGTTTTCTAAACACTGTTAGTGTTCTCTGCATAATTATTAGGCTGTGTACGAACAAATTGCTTTTTTAACGCGTGGCTCAGCAGGCTTGGTAGCAGAGGGACGAATTTGTTCGATTGTTCGACTTTCAAGAACAGCAAAAATTCAAGTTATTCGATTGTTCCGTTTTCGAAAACAGCAAAAGAAAAATTGTTCGGCTTTCGACGATTTCAAAAAAAATCGTGTTATTCGATTGCTCGATTTTCGAGGACAGCAAAAAATCGAGTTATTCGACTGCTCGGTTTTCGAAGACAGCGAAAAATCGAGTTATACGATTGCTCGATTTTCGAAGACAGCGAAAAATCAAGTTATTCGATTGCTTGATTTTCGAAGACAGCTACAGAGATGTAATCCACTCAGTTCATGGAAAACGCAAGGATTTCATAGAGAATAACGGCAATTGCGTCTTTTAAGTCAATCATTTTTCATTTGTGGTATAGTCTTATTTTTGCTGGAAGACAAATTTTGTTGCAAGAATTATGACTCAACCTAATATAAAGCGCTTCCACCGATTTTTTCGATTGAGACAATATTATGCAGCTATCTGTATATTTAACGTAATTTAGAGACTTGATTGAAATTTAACAAAAATTTGTTAAAGTATTTAACGACCTGAACTTAACACCCATCCCTGCTACGAGGATAGGCTTTCGTAGATTTACGTAGGCAGCGACTCATGATCATTGTTGGAGGAGTAGTGAGCTCGTTTCATGGAAGGGATGTCTGCGGTTCGGTCTCCGCGAATTGCTGCAGATTTGCATCCTCACTGCTTGTTTGGTGCTTGATAGTACAGTTCGATAGTTCTGTACATTGACAAGCATTTGCCTCACTGTAAGCTGTCGAATACATGCTAATGGGAGTTGCTCTTTATATGCTCGTTTTGCTCTCAAGGGAAGGAAGCAAGGAACTGTAACGCATGCATCAATGCCCGCTACACTCAAGCACTACCCGCATGAAACAACGTGACTTACCACATCATCGAACTCGTATAAGAGTTGTAGGCTCATTACATCTCTTTTCCCGACATGGACCAACGGCTTCGAGAAAATAGCCGTTCTGGATTGCTATGCTGTTGGCCACCATGTTCCTTTGGATCTGCTGGTGGACAATGTCATGAAGATAAGAGTCAATGTTGGAGCTAGCTAAAACACGTTAAGGCGTTTGCTGTATGTTCGAACGTGCTGTCGTCGCGTACACCAAGGTTCGATTCAACGTTTGGGCCACTAAGCCAACCGAACGTTGGATCCGCTATTCCTGGAAATATTTAGAAGTGTGATTTGGTATTAGAGTTGGTGGCGATGTCCTTTCTCCACGTGGTGCCACACTGGAAACTGCTCGTTCTGCGAGCTAAGCTAAGCACAGACACTCGAATGCAGGCGACAGGCCCTTGTGACAGGCCGGCCTACGAAGACCCATGTAACACACATTACTTGGTTGATGACGTTACATGAGTATCGAGATAGTGCTACGGCGTCCGCGGAAGCCGACGCGCACTCGCAGAGCCCGGCGAGTGTGAGAAGTATGCGAGGGTCCCTGATGCGAGGACGGCATCGGGGCGCAACTGAGCTAGTCCGAAAGTCCCGTAACGTAAGCAGGACCTGCGTGGCAACGCTGAATGTGGGTACGTTAACGGGCCGCTCGTGCGAGTTGGTTGAAGCACTGGAGCGTAGAAGAGCTGATTTCTGCGCGGTGCAGGAGACGAGGTGGTCCTGCCGCAAGTCAAAGGACATATGACGAGGCTTTAAGGCCGTTCTATGTGGAAGTCCCAGGACCACCAGTAGAGTTGGAGTCATCGTCTTCGAACGATTTCGTGACTCGATTGTAAGTGTCGAACGCTATGACGATCGGTTGATGAAGATCGTTGTTGCCGCGAAGGAGCGACTCTATCACTTCTTCTCTGCGTATGCTCCGCAGAGTGGCTGCTCCGATCAAGCCAAGGAAGAGTTTTGGATCCTGCTTGATGAGCGGACAGCAGAGGTACCGCCGAAAGATGTCATCGTAGTCGCTGGTGACCTTAATGGGCACGTAGATGCTGCGAAGGACTGGTACAGCTGTCATGGTGGTTTCGGATACGGGTCTCGTAACGTCGATGGTGAGCGCATTCTTGAGTATGCGGAATCGAATAATCTCACCATTGTGATCACCGTTTTCCGAAACCGCGACTCCCACCTCATCTCATACTATAGTGAGAGCTCCAAGTCTCAGATAGACTTTGTTCTTGTCAAGGATCGCGACCGAAGCATTGTCACAGACGCAAAGATCGTGCCGTATGAGACGGTTGCCCCACAACATCGACCGCTGGTCTGCACCTTTAAGATCACCCCTCCGAGGGTGCAGCAGGTTGAGCGATGCGGTGCTGCGAAAATCAAGTGGTGGCGAATGAAAGAGAAGGAAGCAGCTGTGATTTCTCGCGTGCGGTTACCGACGGTCAGAACTGTCGACGAAACTTGGAAGAAGGCGGCTGACGCGATACGTGAAGCTGCAAGGTTGGAGCTCGGCATCACGGTGCCTGGATGACGCAAGGTCGAAAAGCAGACGTGGCTGTGGACAGATGACGTGGAAGCGAAAGTTAGAGAGAAGAAGTCGCTCTATCACGTGTTTCTCAGCAACGAGACAGCCGATAACTGGCGGAAGTACCAAGAAGCGAGGAAAGCTGCAAAGAAAGCCGTGGCTGTTGCAAAAGCCACTCATTATGGAGATGCCAACGAGAAGCTCGAGTCGATGGTGAGCGATATTTGTACCAACTTGCTAAGAGCCGCCATCGCCAAACCGAGGATATTGAAAAGTTTTTTGGCGTCAATGATGAGAGCGGTTATCTTCTGTCAGACCGCAAAAAGGCGCTGAAGCGATGGCGTGATTACTTCGAGGAAGTTTCCACTGTGGAATTTCCTCACCTGGCCATCCCTTCTGTGGCTTCTGTTCACGGTCCCGTTCACAAGATCACCGTGGAGGAGAGAGAAGCGGCTCTGAGGAAGATGAGGCCAGGCAAAGCGACTGGGCCCGACGACGTGGCAGCTGATCTGTGGAAGTCAAAGCTGTGGTACCCAGCTGAGTGGTTGGCGAAGTTCTTTAACCAGGTTGTGGCGGAGAAGAAGGTGCCTTAGTGTGGGCGCCAAAGCACGACGATTCCGATTTGCAAGAAGAAGGGCAGTCCTGCAGACTGCTCCAATTACCGTCCGATTCGCTTGCTCTCGCACAGCATGAAGATCTTTGAGCGAATTGTTGATGGTCGAATACATGACATCGTCCAGCTTTTCAGCAATCAGTGCGGTTTCGTAGCTGGCTGTGGCACCATTGATGCCTGGCTGTGGCACCATACATGCCGCCCGCCTCCTGTTAGAGAAGCATCGCGAGAAACAGAAACCAGTGCATATCGCCTTTCTCGACTTAGAGAAGGCCTTCGATCGTGTACAGCGTGAAGTGATATGGTACACCTTGCGACATCATGGAGTTCTTGAAGAGCTCATAGAGTGGGTGCGAATTCTCTATTCTTGTCCAAAGAGCCAAGTTCAAGCTGCAGCTGAAACCTCGAGTTGGAGTTTCCCATCTCTGTCGGGCTACACCAGGGTTCTGCGCTTTCCCCACTCCTCTTTGTTGTCGTGATGGACGTCATTACACGGGATCTTGAGAGACCAGTCCCCTGGACTTTGCTTTATGCTGATGACTCGCTAGCGAAGATATAGATGAACTCGAGCAAGAGGTGCAAGCTTGGTGTGATTGCTTGGAGCGGTTTGGACTCAGATTGAACGTGAAGAAGACCGAATATCTAACGAAGGACTTTACTGAGTCCAGCTCCACCAAGGTGAATGGCATCGAGCTCCCACGTACTTCAGTTTTTAAGTACCTTGGATCAGCAGCATCCGATGGCAATCTGATGACTGAAGTGAACTCACGTGTGAGTGCAGCGTGGTCCAAGTGGCGCTCGTTGACTGGTGTGTTCTGCGATAGGAAGACACCAGAGCACCTGAAGGTGGAGATCTACAGAACAGTCGTCCGGCCAGTAGCAGTGTACGGCGCTGAGTGTTGGCCTGTGACTAAGGAAGTTGAAACGCGCCTCAGCGTCATGGAGACGAAGATGCTTCGCTGGACGGTCACGCGCATGGACCGCATCCAAAACGATGCCATTCGGCAGAGGTTCGGTGTCGCGCCGATAGCTGACAAGATGCGCGAAGCTCGCTTGCTATGGTACGGCCACGTTCTGCGTGGAAAGGAAGACAGCATCCGCAAGATAGGCCTTAACTTCGAGGTAATAGGAAAGCGGCCTAGAGGGCGCCCGAAGCAGCGCTGGTCTGATACGTTACATATGGACTTGAAAGTAGCTTGTCTCCACCCTGATCTACCACTGGATCAGGAAAGGTGGCGTCATGACACCAGAATAGCGGACCCCGTTACGAAGCGGGACAGACGCCGAAGAAGAAGAAGATGAAGAAGATTTGATATTAGAGTTGTCTGGGAGGAATGCAGTGCTGATTTATCCATCGACTGGCCACTGCAAGTCACTGTACAGGCTACCTATGCGTTCAAAAGGCTCACGAGAGCAAAGTGCAAAAGAGTGGTAGTAGCGCGGTCCAACGTGGTACTGGACGGTATGGCTTGAAGGTAGGTGAGTCGCAGCCCGCGCCGAAGAAAAATGAATAGGGAAGTGATCTGAGGGGAAGGGTATGGGTTGGATATTTCGTGGACACGTCTGACCAATTGAAGTTGGCAGCCAAAGTTTTCTGGGGTGCACATCACAGATCGCTCGCTACCATCACTTCTACAGCGAGGGAGTGTTCATAGGTAGGAGAAAGGTGGACCACCACTTGGAAGTGATGGCCAACGAGAGGGAGTTCTAGTTTCACAGGGACATAGAATTGCAAGTAATCTGGGGGCAGATTCATCAACAATTAAACCCGTGGGTATGCAGGGCATAACGGGAGAGATAAGATTAAAGTCAGGTAGAGATAAGGGGTAAGAGTCAGAGACACAGCCTTCACCGTGGGTATCTCTACACCCTATACCCGCGGGTTAGTCGTTGATGAATCCGGCCCTTGGACTCAATTTTTTTGTCTACGAGTAGTACAGGTTCGACTTCCAATAAGTCTTGGCACTTTATAGACAAGTGGCGTTCAGTTGATAGCCAAGATTGTCATGAGCCTTATTAGGGCTGACCTTAGACTGATTGCTGCCTAGCATAATTCAATATTGTTATTGCAATTATTTGTCCATGACTTCAGTTTGGCCCTGAAAGTGTCAAATGATAGGAACCAGGAACTTTTAAAAATAATGCATACTGTTACTCGGGAATTGCAGACATAAATAACAAAATTCAAACAGGAAAAAAGCATGGCTCGCGTTGGGTAGCTTGTTTACCATGCCTCATAAGATTTTTCTTCATACGACGAAGGTGCGCATACTTTTAGACGTGAGAATCGGCTGGGAACCCAGTGTCTTGGCATTCATTTCTCTCAACTGTAGCGAACTCGGGATTGATTGATAAGATAGGTGGAGAACGACCTGCGAAAGATGTACAATCAGTCGCACCATCGGTCGGATTATCGACTTCTGTGGAACTTTGGTTTGATTCTATGTCGTTCTATATTTATGCTCTATCGCCCTTCCTCAACCTAGGCAGGCACTGTTCGCTTCCACTTCATGCTGAAAACTAACGAAGAGTCGAACACATTTTATACAGAGCGGCAGGCATTCTGCACTAGAGCATTGATCTCTCGCATATCAACACCATATGGCAGTACTATACAAGTTTGAGAGAGAACAAGTGTTCCCCATATTACAATTTTCACAGTGCTATTATTTCTCACGATAAGCTCTCAGCACCGATAGTTATTGTTAGTTTTGTTCCCAGCGGGATTTTGACCCATGGTGCTACACAATGAACTACAGGGATGTGGCCTATCTAACGCTATTAAAATTGTCCTTGTCCACATCCTTCGTTCCTTTCCTTGCACAGTCTGCAACAGCTCCTCCTTCTGCGAAATCTTTTCGATGACAGCGAAAGCCAAGCCAAGCAACCCATGTTGAATAAATGGTTGAGAGAAGAATCAGAGTTCTAACATAAAGTGAGGTATGCTCGGAGAGTCACCAAGAAGCTCACTGTTAACCGTTCCTAAACATAGCTAGGTGGACAGAAACGCACTATTTAAATTTTGGCACTGCTTTCGTAAACTGTAGCTGGCTCCGCACAGAGCAGGGCGGGAACAAGATGTGTTAGGGTGTACGGAAAGTTGTGTCAGTTAGGGGTGTAGTGATATGAATTGCATGTAGTGGTTTCGCAGTCCTAGGATCTGATGTGTTTCGCCACTAGAAACCACAAAAGGCAAATTCGAATCGCGCTGTCTGCGTTACATGATTTCCCTAATGAAGCCACCATGCATTTGGGAGAAACCACGCAGTTATTGCTTTGTCGAATGTGCGGCGCTACGATGATCTTTAGCCTAGGTGTAGTTCAACTTTTACCTAAATATCCTTGAAAGTGCGCAGAAGGGTCTTGTGCGATAGCAGTTTAAGTTAATGTGAAAAAGAAACAAAACACCAATTCACTTGTGGATTCCCAAGCTGCTGCGAATGACTCCGTGCAAAGCAGGCTTTGAAAAGATCCCTAGAGGCTCATAGATTGGTTACCACTGTTCAGAATCATAACGTCCAAAACTTTTCCTCTGCCAAAATTTGGGAGCTAAAGGTGTGTTTGCTCGATTCTTTCTGACGAGCTCCTCCGTTCTCGCGTGCCGATGCCGATAATGGTAACGAATGGTCGAACATTTTGCTCGGCCCACGTCTACGGAGAGGTCTTGCAACACGTACAAGGGAAGGGTCTGAAGCGTATCTCTTAACGGGGGGAGCGAGTCATAAGGAGAATCCTCACCCTTCAATTGTTTTGAAAATGTGTCTATTTTTTGCCAAGTCGCTAAACCCAAGGACTAGGGGGTCGCAATGGGATACGGCGCAGCAGGCGTTTGGGGGTCTTGTACTGCCCGCGCAGAGCCAGTGGCTCGAAGCGCAGGTGGGTAGAGGATTGACTCGTGCGAGAGGATCAGGGTTTGGTTCCTCTGCGCTGCTGCATTTTTCATTTCAACTGATTGGTTGAAATTTGGGGGATTCTGACGTCTATACCATTTTCAGACGTTTTCTGTACATTTTTTTCAGCTGTACGCTGTGGTATTCAACACGGTGATAAATGTTCAGCACCAGTGACACACAGGTACAAAGTGCCTGTGTTGTGATTCGCGATGCCTTCCTCCATGGTTATGAGCACGCAACCGAAATCCAATTGAAGACCTACCCTTTCCTCCGAAACAAGAGTTTCACCCGAAAATGTTATCATATGCCCACTGCTTGCTTGTCTCTCCACGTCCATCAGTTTATCTTGCGGATCCTAATCTTCCTCTTCTTCTTCCACCACTTCCAGCTGTTCGTCTTCGTCAACTTCAAGTTGACGTACCTCGAAGTCCTAGAGTATGCTGGCCATGCTCATGTTTTCCGAGGAAGTAACGTGGGTGAATAAGCTTCAGCCTGGGACCATACGACTTCAACCAAACTTGAGCTGACCTGCTGGGGAATTTATGTCGACTGGTCCCAGGCTGAAGCTCGTTCACCAACCTTACTTCTACGCGGTGAACGGTGGTCCTCTACGGCAACCATCTGTCAGGTCAGTCGTTCTCTGAAAGTCCCATCACTGATCCCGTCTCTGTTTTCTCTATCTCTTTAGGATGAAGTGAGGTTGGGCGAGTGGCGTTGTGAATATTTCCGACTTTTCCAGCCTCCGAAGAAGGCAAAGCTGTCGAAACATCAGCCTAAATAAAGCCGTTAGCAATCTTGCTCGATAACTTATCAAGCAAACATCATAATTTGAAATGGCTTTGGAAGTTGTCCTACTAACAAGTCAGTCAGTCAGTCAGTCAGTTGTCAGTAGTGGAACCCTGTCTATTTCCGTATTTTTTGTTTCACCTACAATCGGACTTTGTCTTTCTTCAAACTCATTGTGAAGCAGAGCAAAGTTATTGTTGTGTAGCCATAGATAACTACCATATGAAGAGCTCCAATGTCATTCATAATTTTTAACGTTTGGATTATTTAGAATTACACCGTGGTCGGCATCGCTCAGTCTAATATACGCTGCTTAGTCAAATAACCATTTTTTCTAGGCCTATGTAGACTAAAGAATGGACCTGAACAATGTAGAGGGATTATTGTTGTCCTTCATGGGCGTAGAGTCCACCACTGGAAACGAAGGTGAGCGTATTTTATTGGTTCAATATACTCAGCATGGTTTATTTCCTCTACGGAGTTGTAAATTTCAGAGACAAGGCAGGCTTCATTATTCTAGCATTGACGTTTAGCGAGGATAGAGTATATATGAAGGCGAGCTTGATTGAAAACTATAAAAGCCTTCAGGGGCTACTGCTCGTCAGATGAGCGCGGTCGCACTGGCATTCCTATATCACTTGCTGCTTCTATTTGGCTTTGCTGTTGCACATCAAAGTATCACCTGTATCACCTGTCGTCCCGTTGATCTCGACTTGCTCGAGCCGGCGCAGCAGCGTCTCCATTCGTCCCTGTCGCGTGCCAGAGTGGTCAAATGGATCCTCCTCGCTGGGGGGACACGAAGAGCGTCATATCGGTCGTTCAGGGCTTTCACGAAGAAGTCCGACCAACGCGTTGGTGGGCGTCTCGGTGTTCTCTTGACATCCCGCGGAATCCAATCTGTGACGGCTCTCGTCCAGCGGGTGTCTGCGAATCGCATTACGTGGCCGGCACACCTAATTTTCGACGACTTGGCCCATGCGACAGCGTCTCTGATCTTCGAACGTCGGCGAAGCTCGGAACTCCGGAGGCCTTCTCTCACTTGCGTGAGTCGTGTCACTCCGAGCATCGTCCTCTCGATTCCACGCTGCGCGACGCTGATCGCGTGTTCATCCTGCTAACGAAAGCACATCAAAGTAGCTTAGAATATATGCAATGGTATTACGTGGTGCAAACATAGACATGTCGACGAACTAGCACCAAGCGAGCATCAAAGTCCAACAAATCGACAAGACAACTCTATAGCATCTTGATGATCTCCTCGACATTGTCGACCAAGAGCACTTCTCGCGCGGTCTAAGCATCTATCCGATTTATCAGCTATAAATCTTCGCGTGGCCCTGAAATCTTAAGAATTCCGCCAGATGGGTCCTGCAAGAAGTCGGCCGGATACAAATGCTGTACAAGGATGTTCCCTATGCTGACTTTGTAGACGTGCCAATACTTAACAAAATTACAATGCAGCATATCCCTTATACAGAATTATCCCAGTTGCCGGTCTGTGATCCCGAAGGACGATAACTCCCGCAACTCTACAACAAGATGCTTTCGCTCATTCGCCAATTCGCCTATGGAGGTGACTCAAGAAAATTCGGACTAGGTGCTGTTTCTCTCAACAAACTGCCACCTAGAGTGCAATCTACGATGATTTGTTATCCGAAATCGAATATCAAGCTAGGCAATCGATGACTGATGGCAACGCTTGGTAGACTCATCAAGAGCTAGGATTCTATGTCAAATCTGACACCGGTGCTCTGGTTCCCACCTCTGCCAAATATCATTCGAAGGCCAACCCTAAAGCATGCCGTTACAGTGGTTCTCCGATTCACAGCGCCACGAATTGCAACGTTTACACTACAGCGATCCAAAGAGAGTTTCAAGCGAGAAGTCTTCAGCTTTGTTATAATTGGTTGTCCTCACATCGTGTCATCAACATCTGTCCTTCGAAGTACTTCATCCACATATGCTCTAGAAAGCATCAGTCGTCTCTCTGTCATCAACCAGTCCTCACCTGCTCAATACAAACCAACGCTAATCCTTTCCATCTGCCTTTTCCCACATGGATCCGAAAGAAAATTCACACTGATCTCCTGAGCAGTGTGAGTTTTCTTTCGGACCATGTCTCGTCATAGGAGTGCCCATCCTATCCGACCCTCGCGAAGAGTGATTGTTGCCAGGAAACGTACACGAAACTAAGATAAGCTGGGATTTAGTGGAACCACAGATCATCTAAAGCCAAGCTGATTAGAATCGCTTGTTGCAAACCGCTGATAGCACTAGAAGTATAGAGACATGCAGCAACGAATACAGCCAAGAAAGAGGAAAATATTAGAAGAATATAAGAAGACCAAGATTGAAGAAGAAGAAGAAGACAATCTGTTCTGTGTTTGCGATTCATTCTGTATATTCGCCGGCTTCTCCGCGCGGGAGTTTCTTAATGAAGTGTTTGTGCAGTGATACTACTGAATACTAGTATCATTCGCGATCTAGCCACAAGTGGTGCATAAACCGCTAATTCTCCACTAGGCACCTTTTCTCACATGTTCATTCGTGGTGAAACCTTCCGGCAACCAACTGTTCCAAACATGGGAGCAGGACGACTGCTAGGCGAAGCGAATCCTAAAATGGGTCTCCATGCTCAAGTGTTCGTCACGCAGATGAACCACCTGGCCTTTCAGTTTAAGCCGAACCATGTCTTGTCATAGGAGTGCCCACCGGGGAGCCAGGTAGAGTGCTATGTGTTCCCTTCGAAGAGCATCTAAGTGACAAGCGTAGGCGAAGCTTATTAAGCTCTCGGTAGATACACCGAAGAGACCCAAAACGGACGCAATTTTAACATCAAATGCACGATCTTTCGGTACTGGTAAAGCAACAGTGTGTTACATTCCTATTGGAATTGTTTATTCTTCACATCCTTAGGATCCCATGGGTGCTGGCAAGGTTGGGAACAGTAGAGTAATTGGCAGTGCAAGCGCACAGTCTACAAAAATGTGAACTTCCTTCAGGCTCAATGCTTTCTGTTCTTCATCACTAGCCGCCATGTATTGGCTGTGGACCATTCTTGAAGCGTCTACGTTTTCAGCCACGCTGTCTCCTTCCTTAACTTTATTCACGATGTAAATTCCACGAGATCACCTTCGGACCTTCGCCTTCTTCAGCAGTAGATTGGGAGAGGGCATCATTTCTATTTTTCTTTATTTCTAACCAGCACTATCAAGCGCTGGATTGCTCGCTTTAAGGGAGGAGACACGGACGTCGAAGACAAATTTCGGTTGGGATACTCCGCATAGTGAAAATCTTCGTTGTTCTCGATGCTGTCAAAGAGCCGAAGGCTAGCACCCCCAGACTTGCAACGAGACTCAGCTGTGCGCTCTCAATCCTCAGCCGCCTGCAGGCTGTCGAGTACCCGGAGGTCTAGGGTGGGGATGAGCAATACTCGAATATCCAATGCCAGATTCAGTGCGGTGTGGCCAAAAATGACCCGAAGGAGTAGGTCTTCCCTAAAGATGTCTGCCACATAGTGCACTCATACAAGGCGATACAAATGCCATCCGTGGCGCTCTTTCTTAACAGACAATAAAAGGTAAGGATAAAGGGCACTCGATACTCAATCGCTTTAGGGATGTACCACACATTCGTCTCTGGAATGTCGTAGAGGCGATTTGAATGCGTATTTAGCAATGCATTGACATTCGGAGGCCAGCCCATGAACAAGTCAGCGTTCTATCCCTCCCAGACAAGTCGGGTACCAAATCACAAAACCCAAAGGTTTGGTTGGCCTGAGCAGAAAATCTGAGCCGAGAACATGGTATCGGGACCGATTGATCGCGACAGCCGGGACCTCCACCGATTGTGCTACACACTCCCTTTTACAGACAATTGCTGTGAAAAACCTCCTAAAAAACACTCACCTTCGTATTTTAGAAATGTTTCAAGTTGCAATCCGCAGTTTGAATTTTTCTTTCTTAGCACTGTTTTAAGGTATCATAGTTGTTCGTGAGCGTTCAGTTTGGTTCAATTTTGCAAATTTGAGGTCATGCATTTCTGGCAATTGTTTTACCACATTGTACGTGTGGTAAAACAATTGCCAGGAACGAGTTAAATAAATAAATAAATAAATAAATAAATAAACACATGAGGAAGGATGTATCCACATAGGGATTGTTTGTAAGACTGGATGTTGCGAAAGTCAGCGTTTCACGATAACCCCTCAATGCATTTGCAAAATGGAAGTGTACAGCTTATTTGCATGCGGCATCACTTTCTAACAAACATTTCCTCGGGAACGCATTCAGGAGGCGCATGGAGGTTGGGAGACGGCTTGTTCGCTGTCGAACACCTAACGCAAGGGAACCCTAAACATGGAACGAGGCGGGCAGCCTAGGATGTGCAGAAGGAGTGCCATTGTAGGCAGGCAGAAGTGTTACCGTGCGCACACTGCAGTGGCCGTCTATTGTCAGGCAGTGTCTCCAGAAAACCATGACCATGAAATTGGCCTCAATTCTGTGTCCACTCAGGAAAAACAGAATCTGCTGCGAGAACTCTAGAAAAACAGCGCGTGTTCTGTTCTGCAGGGCACTCTACAAAAGCGGGTAACGCGAAATCAAGGCGTCACTGCGCAATCTCTGCTGAAGGCCCAATGACGTCAATCACAAATCGTCAGTCAATCAAGAAACTGACATGGACGTCAGTTTGATGTTGTGCGCTATGAGGACGTTGAGCATCTGGAATGTTGCCTACAAATTTGCGACACAGTAGAGAAGTGAGAGTCTTGATATCCTACACAGTATTAATATCCTATTCTTTTCTTAACAAAACATTCATCGCTTCGTTGCTTTCATAGAGTTATCGCAACGGGTTGGCATTGGAAGAGATGCCGTGAAAATAAGAGTAGTGATTCATTGGCCTGGCACCAAAAGTTTCTTGGCGTTTTACTCTTTATTAATTTTTAGAGCTATGCAGTTAATCAGTTTTTTTCAGCATCCTTCGGCAACTTGGTAGCGGAAACGCTCGAGAGTAATGGCTGGATAGTCTACAAGCAGCCACTAGACGAGGACAGCGCCCGTTTCAACGTTCTTGCGACACGCAAACCCCTTGACGAAACATGTACGCTTCGAAATCGAGTTCAAGCCCTTGACGCTGGGAAAGTGAACCATGGAGCTTATTTGCCTGAAGAAGTAGATCATTTAGTATGTCTCTTCGCCTAGGAGCTGATGCACCCTCGCAATACAGCAGCAAAACCTACACAGTCCCTCGCGGTAATATTCGGGTCTTAAAATTGTTCTTCACAGCACCGCGGATACTGTTCAACACGCATTTGGATACAGTTCCACCCTACATTCCGCCAAGCGAGGACGATTCGAACATTTATGGTCGTGGTTCGAACGACGCCAAAGGTTTGGCTACTTTGTGTTCGCACATCGAGTACATTAGCATTTCCACAAACTTAAGGACAGATGGCTTGTATGGTCTCGGCTGCTCAGTCACTAGTGGAGTCTCATCCAAATGTCGCAGATCAACTAGGACTTCTATTTGTGGTTGGAGAAGAAGTGGATCATGTTGGAATGATGGCGAGTTTAGATACGAGATTCTGAAAACCCGTTCAAAAAACTAAAATCTTTACTTTTCACAGTATTTCTATTTAAGAGGCACCATATATTCGTTTGGCATGCGCAGGCGTGCCTTTTTTACCCTCATCCTCAAAAAGCCTCCGTATAGGAACCCTGGCAATTATCGTCCCATCAGTATAACATTAATGTTCGCAAGAACCTTCCATAAAATTCTAAAAAGACATATACAGTCTTCCGCGCCCAGTCGATTGATAGGTTCGCTTCCGTATGCATTGTTCACGGTGCACTCCAAAGGCAAGCTGGACAGTCCTAGAGCAATTCCTGATTAGGACGGCTGGAAAGTTCCGATAAAACTAATCATCCTACAAGCTGTCGCTCGCTCGCTCTACAGGTTCTCTCGCCCACTCGATTGATTGTGTCGGGCCTATATGCATTGCTCAACTCTACTAAGATTTATACGTCAATAAATAGAGCTGGAGCTGCTGAGCTCAAATATATGCATGTTTTCACAAGTAACTGAAAGTAAAAAGAAAAGAAAGTGGAAAGTAAAAAAGTTATTTAAAAAAGCCGCTTTGGAACGCTCCAAAGCGGCTTTTTCGGCAATTGACCAAAAGACATGCGTGGTACTGTAGTTGTCTTGGAGGCGATTTGAATGCGTATTTGGCGTATGCAATGACTTGTGGAGGTCAGCCGAGGGACAAGTTACCTTCCAATTCACCGATTCCGGAGGTTGGAAGGCTTGACATGGGCGAGAAATCCGATCCAAGAAACTTGACTGAGAGTGCACATCAAGTTGGTGTTAGTTAATTTTCAGAGATTTGCACGAGGTCACCGAGTGTCGTACTTACAGAAAGCAAACGACTTTGATACGCTAAAGCCAGAGTACCTCGTCGTAGGAGAACCAACTGAACTTAAGTTCGCCACGATTCAGAAAGGGGCTCTGAAGGTTAGTTTAACGTAAATTCTCGTCTTTAACTAAGGTATCGCTAGCATGGAATTGTTTGACGTTGTAGGTCATGCTTCGTTGTAAAGGAACTGCTGGTCATTCTGGATACCCACAGGAGGGCGAAAGTGCAATCCATAAGCTGGTTCCGGTGCTCAGCGATATTTTAGAATTCGAGTGGCCAAGTGACGATGTGCTAGGTTTGTTTTTTCGTTTTGTTTGGTCCGCTCGAATAACAGAACAGTTCGCTCGACCAGAGTTTAGTTGCACGAATGCCTTTTAATGCACTTATCGTTAGCTATTTGATCTGTCCGGGTATATAAGGGGGGGGGGAGGAAGTGGGCGTGGTCTGAAGCTCATCCATTCACGCTACATCAAGCAACGAGTAAACGGTGCTCCAACCACCAACAGCCGTCCTTTTGCAACTTCCACCACTGGTCCTGGCTCTGTTTCCCCTCCTAAAAAGTACTCTATGTACTCCGTAGGGTAATGTGATGTTTGTACGAGTAGCGTTGCGAATATTCCCAACTTCTTCAGGCTCCGAAGAAGACAAAGTTGCCAAAGCGTCAGGTGGAATCAATTCGTTAAAAATCGTGCTCATCAGCTTATCAAGGACATATCGTAGTTGGACAACATCATGCCAAGGTTCATGGAAAGTGAAACCTGGGCAATGTACTTGGCGTTAGGAAGCTAAACTTCGGGAAATAGATGCCTCTTATTATGGAGATCGACGTCACCACAAGACTTTGGTTTTTGTAAAGAAAAATGGAAAATTTGCTTAATAGCGTAATCTTAGGAGGCTACTTGAGATCTAATGATTTTAGAGGAGCATTGAACATGTGCTCACAGCTCCCGTCTCTCTCTCTCTGCAACTTTATTCAGGTGTGACCTCGACTACTAAGGAGATCACTTGAAAGTAGGTGAGAAACCCGCGTTGCAGCGCATAGGATGGCTACGAAAGACAGCTTCAGCCTTGTGAGTGTTCTACGTTTGGGTAGTACGCCGAACTAATGTCGATGATGAGTCCAGCAAACGCTGGTGCGAGAAACAGGGAGCGTGCGACCGAGTACAGCCCGCAAAGTCCTTGACTACAACCCAGCGTTGTACTGCCAGCGCAAAGAAAAGTCCGCTGGACTGTGGTGGTGCAACCAGTTAGTGAATAAAGTATAAATAACAACGTTAACCGATCCCTGCTTGGGATGCGTCATTCCGCTTCTTCGGAGTATAGTGGCGACATTATTTAATTTCGGCGCAAAGCAGCTCGGAGGAGGTATTATGAGGTTATCCGCTTTCATAAGAAGAAACGTAAATGCGCAATAGCATCAGATATGTGGCCTTGATATAGATCAGTTTACCACTGGGATGAAACACAACTGTGCTGTGTAAAAATTTTAATGCATCCAACACAACGTCATATAATGCTGCTGTACAACAAACCTCCACCCCCCCCCCACCCCAACCGGTTTGCTCCTGAATCTGGACTAAACATAGACATGCGGTTGATGGGAAACCAATATTCTCATGTGCTTTATCCACCCTAAATACCAGTACATACCTACCAGTTCAACGAGGGCACAGGGTTGGAAAACCTGGAAGTTTTTAGCAGAACGGAAAAGCTGGTGGTATTGTTAAAGTCTCATCTTCCCAACCATTCCGTAATCCATTCCACCTTCTCTTGCTGTCGACTGAACATCTGTGAATCGGCGGCTCGTTTTTCGCACACCCGTGCTAGGCCGTCATGCATGTGTTCCTCCCACTCCTTCAGTAAAAATAAGCAGAATGCTATCAGTTCTGAGTGAGTTGTCGTCCCACAAGTGCTCACGTATCCTTCTCAGGCACAACGACTGTTAACATTGGCATCATCGAGGGAGGACAAGCGCTGAACGCCTGGGCTGAACATGCTTCGGCCAAAATTTTCCTGCGTGTCACCACCTCCGTTGCTGATGCGCTGCAGAAGCTGGAAACTGTGGTAGCAGGTGTGTTTATTTTTTTTATTTACATAATAGTATTTCCCTGATCCGTAGCTGCTTTTCGTTTCAGGAAGGGCCTCAATTGAGCCGATGTCGCATAACGAGCCAGTTGTGCTTAGCGGTGCCCCTTTAGACATTTCCACTGACCAGGTGGCTTTCAACACTGATTTAGCGTACTACAGCAGACTGTCAGAACTGAAAGGTAAGCGTCCGCGTCCTAGCAGCATCGACTTATTCTTTACGTATTCGCTGTTCTGTAGGAAATGATTCATTGCAAGGCTTGCAAGGGCTTTCTCCTTCACAGTACTCAAGAGTTCTGCGACGTAGAGATTAGAGTCAGCTAGCGTAGCGTAGCGTATGTTATATGTATATGCTACAGTCTACAGGACATGATAGATTAGGCTGGAATTAGCTACCTGGAGTGGGTATTTCCCCGCTTGAGCCTATTTTATTGCAGAACTGTAGTAGTAGCACACAAGATAGCCTAGATATTGTGGACCAAAGTCCATTATCGAAATTGGGGCGCCGGTATATTGCTGTGAATTTAAAGAAGATACTTAAGTATACAGTTATGGAGTAGAAAGTGCCTGAGCTTTGATTACACTGCACACCAAATTCGATTTGGAGGAAGAACGGCAGGGTAGGATCCAAACTAATGCCCAATTCGCCTGCATCCACGTTTACTCTGTCAAGGAGAGAAGTCACTTACTTGCATCGCAGTACGAAGGGCTTGCTACCCTTCACGACATCGCGATATATCCAGGGAGCTCGTTGAGGAGGGTATGCAGTCCTCATTCTTCCCCAAAGAGCCGAGCCTGGCCGGCTACGTGTCGCTGGAGCTTAGACGCCACTTTCGCCTGCAGCAGTCGTTCTCCTTCACGGTTGTCCACAATTAGAAATTTTCTGAATTCTTTGAACACTGCTTTAAGCTGATGGCGCAATACTAGGGAAGCAAATGTAGTATTGGTAGGAAAGGTGAATGCATAATAGCAAAAACAAAATCATATTGAATGAGTCAATAAATAATGATAAAAAATCGCCGAACGATGCTAACAGGCACGAGATACTTACAGACGATGTGCGTGAATTCTGTACACTTAGTAGTCGAGCTCATCTGAACGTTCACTTGCCAATGTTTCCAAGTATCCGTGGTTGGCAAATGCAGCTGCTTTCATTCTCGCGCACATATGCAGTTTTCTGCAGACTGTACTCATTGACAGATTCGTTCTGCGAAGAAAAGCACCAACGCCTCAGACGACCTGCATCACTGTCCGATTAGTAGAGATTCATATGTTTTCTTCTGGTTCCCATAGGAAACGAGCTCAGCTCGACAGGCGACTGCGTCGAATGGTCGTGTTCGAATAGCGCTCGCAACGTAAGTGTCAGAGGTCGGCCGGTTGGTTGCCTGGAGCTCGTCTCGGTTGCTGCTCGCCTCGTATTCGCTCAAATGCCTACGACAGGTTTCAAGTGCGATATTTCTTCTGTGCAGGCTACGTCTGAAAAGCGAAATGCGAAGCAAACAGATGGTCGTCCATCGCGCATAAGCCTTTGATGAGAAGCAATATGTCAACACAACGAGTAGCGAACCCCATCAAGAAGAATATCGTACTATCACTCATTGCATTAGATTGTTAGCAACGTGCTACGCCAGTCTCTTCTGGGCACACATCTACATGAACCGCTTTAGGAAAGTATCTGTTCGGCGCGGGATCTATCAGGAATGCACACTCGAAGCACGAATTCATGCCGAAGAAGGAATTACGTGCCTGCAAAGAGGCGCTTATCAGTTTAGCCCTGAAACTGAGCACCTAACACCGGAGAAACTGACTGTTCAATGCTCGTTGGGATTTGTCAGCGATCGATGCCCTGCCTTCGCCTATTCTTATCTCAAAGACCATTTCCAGACACTATTGATCTGCTTCTTGTTACTCCTCTATTTTCTCCTGCCTGCCTTACAAAAGTCAATATTTGGTCAAATTTATATGTAAGCCTTTCTCCTGGAAGTCTGTTATTTTTCCTTTTTTTCGCGTTTTTGTGATTCTGCCTAACTGCGGGGTGATAAACCATATGATCGGACAAGCTGTTTTTGAGGGTACACGTCAGGCATATTGTTCACTGCTCGTTGCCCGTTGCCGAACACAATGTCATAGGGATGCCAAACAAATCCTTGTGCAAGTCAGGTGTGATCTAAGTGTAAGAGGCTTAGTATGCGCACAAACAAAGTCGACCCTCTGCGTCGAACATTGTCTATGCCGCTTTTGAACGTCGTTGTTGACAGCTGTTCTCAAAGTGCGTTCTCGTCAACTCTTCTCTTGCTGCTCATGTTATTCCTGACTACATACTCTCGATTTGATTGAATAGCACTGCTTTTTGCGCTCTTCTATTTATTCGAACCCTGTCCCGGTCCTCCTATGTAGTTTTGATTCTCTATAAACTAGGGCACCGGAAGGATGCTACAAAACAAAAGGATTTTTTAAGCGCCTAGTTTTTTTAAGTTCGTAGATTTTTTATTACTGTTCATTGTGTAATACGGTTCCTTATTTTATTTATCCGTCGCTAAGAAGTGCCTCCATATCCACCTGCGTTCATGGTAGAGCCTGTTCTGCCACTAAATGTGAGACGTCTACTTTTCTGTAGGTGTCAAAAAGGAGAATACATAGAGTGTTGCTGCGGCTTTTCGTTGTCGTGTCTGTGTACAGTCCTATATTCAATGCTATCTTCCTTCAAGTGTTGCTTTGATGTGTTGTTAACCATGAATGTCCCTCAATCTAAATGTTTACGTACCAGCGATTTAATTTTACAAGCTGTTGGCGAAGATTATTATCTACATATACCAAGGACACAGTATGAATCCGAACCCGTGGAGCCGACTAGATTCTGCATTCATGTGGACGACATGCAGACCGATCATTAGGGATTGCCGGGAATACCGTCTCCCCCTGGTTCTCAGCTTCGTCGACTACGAGAAGTCATTCGTCAGCGTTGAAACAGCGCCATTCTGTCTGCGGATATCATGTTCGTGTTCACCGCACCGCTGTAGTGAATCAAGTCGTTCGACAGGCACGAAAGGGCATAAGTGTGGATGCAACATTCCCCTCAAATCTTCGCTTGATGACATCGTGCTCTCTCGAATTCTCAAGCTCAAGCAGGCCGGTGCCTGCCCAATTAAGCGAAGAAGGAAAAAAGATACACAAGACTGCGAACCAACCGAAGGAAGGCTCTGCTCATGAATAAGTTTAATTGCGAGGAAAAAGGAAGTCAACTGCAAGGATCTTAACCTACTGAAACGTTTTGCACGTAGCTCGGACGTTCGATGTTCATGAAGAACAACATGAAAGACGAGCTGGATAGGCGGTGAAGAGCTACACAGGCCGCTTTTGAACCTCTCAAGAAGTGCACGGACCATCTGACGAACCCGGACTTCATGACAGATCTATTCAACTCGACTGCTCTACCGCTGCTCTGTTACGCGCCGGAGTCGTGGAACACAAATTGAAAGGAGCATGCACAGAACGCTAGAGCGACGTCTTCTGATGTTCGGCCGGCGAACTCAACACCAACTTCACAGTTGCGTAACCTGAATGCGTATTTGAGCCCATGGTGGTAAGCTGATGAGCAACTCAGTGTTTTGTTCTTCCCAGGCAAGCCTGGTACCAGTTCCCCGACTAAGAGTGGACAACTTCGTTGATTTGAGCGGGAGCGGAACCAAGAACTTTGAACCGGACAATAGCGATCGCCTTTTCCGCTGCCACAGCTCCGTTAAAACAACAATTGGCTCGCTTGATTTGTTTTACTTCAACGTATGTAATTTTTTGACATTCTGACAGTTTCGGATCTTTAGGCGAGTCCATACTGCGGTAAAGGTAGTTTCGGCATTCTCGAAGAAATCTGATTAAGCTGAAAGAAAGCATATGAGGACATCTGGCCGCTTTCTTCTGCCCTTTGTGTTATAGCATAATAGATCTGACTAACACGTATAGGAGGAGTAATTCAAGAACGTCGACATATCAGCGCTACTTTGCCGCGTGTTTTGAATGCTCTATAAAATTTTCTCGCGTTCAACATTCGGAAATACGAAATTTAAAAGGACGCTAGGACCTGAAAAACAGCCTACTCATGCTTTAGAAGCCCGCAATTCAGCACTAGCAGAAGGCTTCGCCTCTGCTGGTGCTGAATTGCGGGCTCTGAGCAAATAAATATTTTTCGGCACCTTAGTGTAGGAAGTATATGAATTCTGGTGGTGGGTGGGAAAATGGGAGAGCTAGGGGAATCGGTGACCAATTTTGCGTGCGTTTTAAGTCCAGCTGAACAAGCAGCTGTCAAGTGCGTAACACTGCCAGGTATACCTTCTTCTCGCAAAGCATTCTGCGTCAGCAACCGCCGAGCGCTGTCATTTCACGCAGTGAGCGCTTTACCTTCACTCAGGGGAGGAGTGCCCCTCTGTTTCTCTTCGAGTTCGAGAACTATTTACTTCGTTTGCTTCTATTTATCTCCGTTAAACCGCTATCGTTTTCGAAATTCTGCCAGTCTCGTGTCTTCAGGAGATACTTATACCTCTCAAATCCTCATTCACTTCTAATGTACATCACCACGCCGCTATCGCCATGTGGAGCAACTATTAGGTTGTCTGGAAAGTTCTCAGCGTTTTGAGTGCTTCACTTTGAACTACCATAACTTTCTCAAATCTTATCAGATTTAGTCGAAATAATCACCGCTCGAATCGGAACACTTTTGCCAATGGGCCACCTGTCGACTTGTTACATCAACGAAAAAATAAGTGGTCGAGATTCGACAAAATCCACGAAAGCTGCTCTGGCTTGGACCTGATTGGTGAAGGTTGTGCCAGCGAGTAAGATCTGAAGCTGTTTGAAAAGGTGGTAGTCGGTTGGTGAGAGGTCTAGAGGATGTGGAAAGTGAGACAGAACTTCAACCCTTAATTCGTTCAGTTTTCGAATAAATGTGAAACGTGTGGGCGGGTGTTGTCGTGAGAAAGAATCGGGCCTCTTCTGTTGACCAATGCTGGCTGAAGTTGACGCAATTTTCGGTGAATTTCGTCGATTTCCTTACAGACGGACTCTGCTGTGATCGTTTGGCCTGAGTTGTAATGGATCACACCAGCTGCCGACCACCACACAGTAACCATTACGTTTTTTCGCGGGGCACCCACTTTTCGAGCTTCTTCGCCTTCCCAAGGCGTTTCAAAGCATTTATAACAGCAGCTCTCCCGCGATCTGTTTGGGATGGTTCAACTTCCACCAAATCCTTCAACACACCGTCAAAGATTGCTGTAGGTTGACTGTTACGGGGATCATCTTCGAGGCTGAAATCTCCTGTCCGAAATTTACTGAACCACTGGTACACAGGCCTTCTCCAACACTATTAGGCCCCCACACCTGATTGATTTGTCGAGCTGTCTCGACTGGGGATTGTCGTAATTTGAAGTTAAAATAAAATACCGTTCAGAATTGCTCCTTCGGCATACTTCAATAGCCCTTCAAAAACAGAAATGTAAAACAACGTCGAAACTTAAATTATTTAGTCAGGTAGAATGAAAAATTCTGTACAGAAATTAACACTAAAGCGCAATAAAATTCAATTTTTACTTAATAGTAGACGAATGAAAATAGTAACACAAAACGCTAAGAACTTTCCGGACAGCCTATTTGATACTTTTCAATCGAATTACGGTCATTGGAACGAATAAACAAGGATAAACTTTGATCGAAAAGCCGAAATTACATCTGCGTTTGCGCTTTAGGACCGCGTTATCACAGTGATCGGCGACTTTCTCATACGAGTATGTGGAGCGTCCACAGAACTTTCTTTGGCATTCGTTTGCTGTTTTTTAATGACTGATATCTGGCGGAACCATGGAGCTTCGATGAACAGTGGAGCTGTGTACACCTCCTCGTAGTTGCGTATAATGGGCTTCGTTCCAAGTGTCATCTTCTGGGATCGCTTATCGCTGTTTCTCCGGGCTCTAGGTTCGAGAGGCACATCATAGCGAAGAGAGAACAGCACAGCAGGTTGGTCAAGGAGCAGAATGCCTTTCGCCTTGTTAGCTATTTGTCCCTTCAGAAGACCTTCTCTTGAAGGTCGCTGTCGCTACACGCACTTGTTTTGTTCCCACTCTTCAAAAGCTAGGACGTTGTCCATGTTCACCCGGCCTCATATCTCTTGTGCCACAATGCGAATGAATGACTTTGTCAAACGCTTCTGCATGCACTGCGTTCGTTTAATATTAACTGTAGAATCACATTCAGACCCGCACTTGCTTTCGGCGAAAATACCTTAATAAGTTTTTGAAGCAGAGCGTCACCTTTACATGCAAGGCTTGAACTAGGTCCCGAATCGTCAACAAAGTGTATGTGCAGGTGTGCGAGTGCCGCCCTTGGAGAAATCTTTACACTTTCTAATGTGAATGCCTATTATGATCTAAGATGATGCTTTACCTTCTAGTGCATGGCCTAGCTATACAATGAAAATCCAATCTCAGGCTTAGGTATCTCCTGAATGCCAGCAGAGCATTCAGCGGCACTGGCGACCTCTAACAAGGGAGTTCAATGAATGAGTCATGTCAATGTTCAAAGTGACCTATTGATGGTTGTAGAGGGTTGTCTGAGAAGCACCATAGTGGTTTTCAAATTTTCTGCGGACATCTGGGTAGGCCAAAAATTGCAAGGAACCGTATCACTTCAGTGCGGGCCGAAAAAGTAAAACAGACGCCCGGAACTGTTATGTCGTGGTCAGAATCTAACCTGTAAAAGGTTGGGGCCGGAACAGTAGCGGAATTATAGCGATCTCACATTTTGCTTGTTAGCGATACACTAACCGAAGCGGAACGTTGAGGGTCGAGTGGGTGTGGAGGCGCACTTTCAGGGGAGGGTGATGGGTTTGAATCCAGGGGTTGGGGTTCTACATTGGTGGGCTTGCTCACTGCTCTTTTGCCGATGAAAAATGTATCTTGAACACTGTAGTGTACCATGCTGACGTCATAACGTTATTTCAACCAGTTCTATACGATTCAACAACGATGCTGCCTGTTTTCCCCCACCACTCTCTGCTAATCGAAGGTGTAGAGGCTTGTACTCCCACAAAGAAAACAACTTCGTCTTCGCCTTCGTCCAGGCGCTGATCACAAATCTTATAAACGTTTTCACGTCGTTCCGTGATCCCGCATTTTCATGAGTGATCAAGGTTATCAATGTCAGCACATAGAACCTCTTCCTTCAACTATTTGATCAGGTTTGCTTTCCATTCTTCTACTTTGAGATGGAAAGTAGTGCACGAAAAATAGAAAATTTAGAAAAAGGAATGGTAGATTCAGGGACAGCAGCTTAAATAGTTTCCGTAGGCGAGGAAAGGGCGACATTAGTGATCATGACCCCGCCATCCTTACTCAAGACATCAACAGTAACCTACCCTGGTCGGCCGACTTTTCAAAAATGGATACCGCATTCGTGCTCAGCACCCGAAAAAGCAGTACTGGCGATGTTTGGGCGAAAGAATTTTTTCGACCTCTCCTCGACTTTTGCAGTCGCGATAGCCCAACACTGGGTGTTATTCTGTATCCGTCCCTTTACTTGCACATACTCACCGTCACCTACTGTACCGTAACACCAAATGCGTTTGCCAGATTCGTGAACAACACCCCCAATTAATCATCAAGACAATGTTTGACGGAATTTTATTGTCTTCCTGCGAAGTCAAGAGGCTTACTACAAGTGCACCTACATTTGCAATGTCTCCCTCCCCCCCCCCCCTCCCTCCCCTACTACTTATCAGTATGGAAGAGTGGCCGAAAAAATAGGCTGCAATAAGAGCAAACTACGGGATCGAAAATGGTACATTTTAAAAGAGGTGGTAGAATTAGTAAAATTGGCAAGAAAAACGCTCTCTATAGATACCCGAAGACTGATCAGCAGAACGAAAGCCTGACTATTTATACTTTTCCGACAAGAGGTCAAAAAAGAGAAAATGAAATCGGCGTCTGGCCGAGGTCAAAACGCATTCTACATCTACCGTAAAAAGGGAGGGCAGCCGTAAACAGCACTCCCGGATTCGAATCCTATACCCTTCTCCTGTAAGTCTGCTTCGCTATCCACACGCCCTTTCAGTCCGCTGCCCAGCCTGCAGTGAATGATTCACTTGAATGTACCCTCCAGCCTCCATGAGAAAACCTAACGAATTGACAGATTTCTAACATATAACTGTAACTAAAGCTTTTGCAGGTCAATTTCTGAACATTACAAGGTCATTCAACATTACAAGGATTGTACATACTGCCACTAAGTCGGGGAGAGGTCGAAAAACTTTTTCGCCCAAACATCGCCCAGTGCTGTTATTTTGGGTGCTGAGCACGCATATGGTATCCATTCTTGAAAACTCGGACGACCAGGGTAGGTTACTGCGGGTGTCGTGAGTAAAGATGGCGGGGTCATGATCACTAATGTCGCCCTTTCCTCGCCTACGGAAACTATTTAAGCTGCTGTCCCTGAATCTACCATTCCTTTTTCTAAATTATCTATTTTTCACGCACTGCTTTTCATCTCAAAGTGGAATATTGGGAAGCAAGCCTGATCACATAGCTGAACAAAGAGATTCTACGTGCTGACATTGATAACCTTGATTGCTCTTGAAAATGCGGGATCACGAGACGACGTGAAAACTTTATCAGATTTGTGATCAGCGCCTCAATTAGCCTACAAGACGAAGTATGGGCGGAAATTGCTTTCGATCTCCAGAGCCGTGGGAGTACTAGTCTCTACACCTTCGATTGGAAGAGAGTGGTGGGGAAATAGGCAGCTTCGTTGTTAAATCGTATCGAACTGGTTGAAGTAACGTTATAACGTCAGCATGGTACACTACAGTGTTAAAGAAACACTTTACATCGGCAAAAGAGTAGTGAGCAACCCCAACAATGCAGAACCCCAACCCCGGATTCAAACCCATCACCCTCTCCTGAAAGTGCGCCCCCACACCCACTCGGCCGTCCAGTCGCTGCAACCTGGCTCGTGAGCGGCACACCTCAATGTTCCGCTTCAGTTAGCGTATCGCTAACAAGCAAGTTGTGGTTCGCTGTAATTCTGTCTGTGTACTGTCTCAGCCCCAAGCCTTTTGCAGGTTCGATTCTAATCACGACATGGCAGTTCCAGACGTCTGTTGTGCTTTTTCGGCCCGCACTGAAGTGACGTCCGCAGGAAATTTGAAGTTTAAACTACTCAGTTGCATTTTTTCCTAACACTTTTTTCCTCAAAGTTTGAGTGTACAATAACGTGCGGCTCCCCACTCCCCGCTGTCTCAACACTTTTCCGAACGGCTTCCATGAGAACGGGAATATAGTAAATATGCATGGTTTTTGTATATTTTTTGAATAGTCAATTATCCTTGATTGAACTATGGTGTCTAAGATGAAGGTGTCTGAAGCAATATATTTCGAGAGAATCAGCTTCGGGCGGTCAATGTTTTCTCCACATCCTCTAGTTGGAGTGACCCTTGATTCAAACTCAGAAGTCATCTCGCTCTATCTCTACTTACAGTGTAGCTAGATTAAAAAAGCTAAAACGTTGTTGCCCGCGAAATGCATATAATATCCGTAGCTGCTGCTGTCACCAAAAAGGAAACTTTTCTAAGTCCTCATGCGAAACTCTTCCGCTTCTGGACTACTACGCGTCAGGAGGGATGACGTGAACGAGACAAGGAGAACATCAGACGCTGGATCAACTGACTGGATCCGATGGAGTACGCAGTTCACAAGGACGAGTCATTGCATTTTCGTTATTGTTCTACCGAATAGCGTTTCGGGTCTAGGAGAATCGATTTCTTTATGTGGTAGGAAGGTGGAACAAAAAGCAACGTACCATTCTGCACCGTCAGACTTGAGTGCACTGCATAGCTAGTCAACTGGTCCATTGAGGGGTTGTAAAGACTTCCAATGTAGCCTTCTATCCTCTGTCACTCACATGCGTTCCAGAGAAATTATCTACATGAGCGAAGCAACTCGCGCTACGCATTCGGACGGAACGAACGGCCAAACGCAGCAGAAACG
Source organism: Heligmosomoides polygyrus polygyrus (assembly GCA_947396885.1). Classification (NCBI taxonomy): domain Eukaryota; kingdom Metazoa; phylum Nematoda; class Chromadorea; order Rhabditida; family Heligmosomidae; genus Heligmosomoides; species Heligmosomoides polygyrus. Next base: position 38,802,888 of record OX377204.1, read on the forward strand.
GATTCCTTTCTCTCCCCAACCAGCATTCATTGGAAGAAGATCCATTCCCGCTTCAGCTAGCTTTAATCTGAAGTAAAAAGGCAGAATATGTTTGCAGTATGTATCCCCATCCTTTTCACACGATGATTTAGAATGATCTGAAAGGTTGGATGTGGAGACTTACACCTGCTACAAAAAAATGAAACTAGAAATTCCATACGAACTTCTCAAAAAGGCTTTGTATTTTACAGGTTTTCCACAACTGTTAGTTTTATAGATTTTCGCTTCTTTTGAGCAGGCAAACGCTTCTCTCTCCACTGGGAAGGGAACTAAAGAATCACCCTTCTGCAAGACTGCCTCACACGGTATAGGTAGAGGACTCCCTGTAATGTGAAGTCGCGATCTTCCAACAACAAAAAACGGAACTTCAACGCGATGTAACACAGTGGAAGAGAAATTCTATGGTCTGCTGCAACAGGTTTCCTTCGAAATGATCGTGATGTTTAGGAATAAACCGTTCGCAGGTCACGGAACTCATCACGTGGTTATTGCGTACGCTGAAGATATCTCTCTTGATGGTCTCTGTGCTTCGTGTATTGAAAAAGGCAACATAAGTGAGGTTCCAAACTGGCAAATCGTAGTGGTGAGGTGTGAAAGGTGTTACCGCCTCTCTTTAGTCGATCACCAGTCAATCTTTCTCTGTCACTGGAACTCTAACCAATTAATTCGCTCACCTTCCCTTCGTATTGCCTTCGTATCGTAGCTAGGCTTTTCCTCAAACAAAAGCCTCACTGGATGGACTCCGGAAGTTTTCGTGCATATCGCCAGCACAAAACGTCCGTTTGCTTTGCGTCGCTTATCATTTGATATCATTGTGAGAACTTCACTGATAATCTTCTTCCAGATGCGGAAACTGCTCCATCAGTTCGGGGCGCGGATAGCACAGTAGCTGGGAAATCCGATCTTACATGCACAATGAAACCGTTCTTTTGTGCCTAGGTCAACCAAGCCATCCATTCATGGCCCCCACTCCTCAATTTAGCACCACACCTCTGAGAAGGTCGAAACTGACTTGTCCCTCACGCGAGGATGACTGCCACTACAGGCCAAATGCTCAGTCGAACCATCTCGCGATACTCCGCAAATGGTGAATGCGTGGGGTATCCCAAATAGGGAATGACCAACGCTGCCGCTCCTCCTTCATCATTTATTCTTTTGGTGATTTGATTCCCAAGGCATTACATTCTACTTGTTCCTAATATCTCGTGATTGTCCTCCTTGCCGATATGTAACTAAGTCGCCCAGAGTATGGTTTCCGCTTTGCGAAATTGCGGAAACAACTGGGCCATGTATAATAACTCCGAGCGCCCACTGTGTTCAACAGTGTAGCGGGCGAACGCCCGGTGTTATTACTTGTTATTTATTTTATTTTATGCTGTGTAAGTTTACGGACAAAACGCTTAGTCCTCGCATTAGTTTATTACCATTTCATACATAAATATTAGGTGCAAGGACAACAAAAGTAAAGAGGGCAGGTGTCAGCCTGACGGCCGAGCACCACGGAGCCCACACACCACTGTCCACCCGGGAGGGCGTTTTCTTGTACTCCATGGGTTGCGGGGGCTCTAAGTGGTGGCTTAATGGGGGTCCCGATAGCCAGTGGGCAAACTCCCGCACGGGTAGTTTTAATGGGGCCCAATGGCGTCGGGTAAGACAAGGCTTGGCGTTACTGGGTGACCTAATCAATCTCCCGTGGATTGGCTATCCTTTTCTTCTACCGTAGCCTACGTCCCATCTCCCTGCAGGCTTTCATCCCCTTACAATTTCCTTACATCCACGGCGGCGAAAGAGACCCGGTCCCCGGGTCCTAGGTTATATGGGATGGGATGAGCGGTTGATAGGGCTAATCAAATGAGAGAGAGATCAGTGTTGTTCCGTTGTGTAGAAGGTCATCGCAGTTGAGTTGTGGTAATGGTGAAAAGGTGTTGAGTCGTCCTGAGTGGCTGTAAGTATAAGTGAGAGCTGTTGCAAGGAACAAAAATACAAAACTAAAAAAAACTCACAACCAGTGGTGTTATGTGTAATACCGTAAATAAGAAAGAGAATGGAGATATTGAGGTATTGATAAAAGATACACGGAATAATTAGTCTCGCGTAGACTAGTTTTTGTTTCAAATAATATTGTTGTCTTGGAGTTTCGACTGCCATTACCCTTGTCTGTCATAGTTGCATGTGCATAGTATCATATGTTCCAATAAAGATGAAGATAAAGGAATCTCACACAGTGTTAGTATGAGACCGAGTTGTGAGATTTATCATGGCGTCACTGTGCGCGCATTAGAGACGTAAATAATGCACTCAGATCAAAATCAATGTAGCCCGAGATTAAGGACAGTAACTCGTTAAAAAACGACAGTTGTCAAAATACGTACATTTGGTAGACATGGTGTCCTTTTCGTCGCATGGAAGAAAATTTATGGAACTAGATTCAGTTATATTACACAAAAGGCAGAGTTAAGTAGCGGATGGAGGCCAAAACATGGTGCTTCGAAGTAAAAGCACTCGTGGTCCGTATAGGTATAAGTGATGAAGGCTACGAGAAGGAATCCAAAACACTACTCGATATGCATATGCAACTTTCCGGATCACAAAACAGCCAACCAGGTGGTGATTTGTTCTTCCCCTGGTGTTGGGATCATGGAACAGGAGCTGGGTTACTTGTTGTTATAGTTGAAACAACTCCTGGTTGATGTAGAGCTGCTTTTCTCTTCTAGTTGTATAAAAGTAGTGAGTTTTAGATTTGTTGCAAACGTAAAGCCTTGTTTTTGTATATGAAGCATGGACACGAGTTCTCTTACTAAATGCAAAGACTGACAGTTTGTCGCCTTGGTTTT
>OX377204.1:38805960-38832670 GCA_947396885.1 Heligmosomoides polygyrus polygyrus
ATTCCCAGGTCCATCGTAGGGAGGGAGGCTTCTGGAACTGTGAATTCTCATGGATGGTGTTGGTCGGCATGATAAACTCAGACAGCCTTTCACCTTGCTCATTCCACTCCAAACCGTGTGTTCCGATGTGAAGTTCTTCCGGCGACCTTCGCGGTCCGATCTTGGCGTTGAAGTCGCCGACGATCACCTTGTAGAAGGTGCGATCTTCCTTATAGAACTTCTCCAGCTCCACGTAGAAGGCTTCGACCTCTTCGTCGTCGTAGTCGGATGTTGGGGCATACGCGACGAATACAGTCAAAGCTGGCACGGAACCACATCGCGAGCGTGCGGGCGTTGTAAGTACAGATCGTCATCCTAATCCTTCTCAATTTGCGCAACCTGGTTAGGCCCTGAGATTTTACCAGCCTTTCCGTACTCGTCCTTCCCATCGCTGCAAAAATGGGGGCTCCTTCGGGGTCAGGGGAATGAGGCTTTTTAGTGCTGCTGTTTTTGACTGGAGTACACACGGGTAGCTAGTCGGGCTCTGTCGTGCGGGCGAAGAACTCCGGGCAGCCAGCCAGACTGCCCGAAGGGACGGGGCGAGACTTAAGGCGGCCTCGAATCGCCTTACTCCCAGTCTACCTAGTGCAAGCTTTTGGCCGAGCCGACACACTTACAATCCGCACAGTCACGGGCACATCCACGCACACTGGACATGAGCATGCCCCTCCCACGCACAAGGAACGCGTCGACCAGACACAGCAGGAGCAAGGAGTCCATCCCCTGCATCCCACCTGCGTCTCTGGGCAGTACACGGTCGCATTTGGTTCGCGTTTAATTCCCCTATTCACCACTCGGGGACGCGCCACGTGGCTCTGCGACAAGCGGCCCGAGATCCGTCAGAGAGCCGAAGGCTCTCTATCGTGGGAGATCCGTGGATATATATATATATATTATATATATATATATATATATATATATAAGTCGGGTCGTGTGCTCAGAAGTTCGTGGAGTCGTGTGCTTAGAAGGTTGTAGACCTGGCGCATCGCATGCCGCGAGAATTTTATAAAAGTTTTATGTTCTTTTTATGCTTTCAGCAACCTTTACAAATTATTTTCTCCCATTATAAGAGACAAGGACGGACTACTCTTGGCCAGTTGCAAGTATCAGTCTGAATACTTGACATTTTTTAGACTTCTCCCATAGCCAATCGTAGATTTCTCATTGTCTGTCTGTTTTTTTAAATTGTTATTGGCTACAATAAGCATAAGTAAATAAATAAATAAATAAATAAACAAATAAATAAATATTAGCCATGAAACATTAGCCGCTTATATACTTATATGTGTATATATTCTTCTTTTTCTTCTTCAGCGTTTGTCCCGCTTTCTCGGTCCGCTTTCCTGGAATATTGGCGCTACTTTTCCCGATCAAATGCCTGATCAGGGTGTAACCTAGCCATCTTGAAGTTTTGATGCGGCGTATCAAGCCAGCGCTGCTTTGGTCTCCGTCGTGGCCGCTTTCCGGGCACCTCGAAGTGAAGGCTAGTCTTTCGGACAGTGTCACCGCTTGCGCGAAGAACATGTCCGTACCATCTCAGACGAGCTTCACGCAATTTCCCAACTATCGGGGTGACACCAAATCTTTGCCGAATGGAGTCGTTGCGCACACGGTACAAACCTGTAACTCCAGCCGTCCACCGCAGCATCTTCGTTTCCATTACGCCTAGGCGCCTTTCAATTTCTTTGGTATCAGGCCAGCACTCAGCTCCGTAAACAGTTACAGGTCAAACGACTGCTCTGTAGATCTTCGATTTAAGCCGCTCATGTACATCGGACGCGATTGCTGATCCCAACTACTTGAATACCGAAGTACGTGGCAGCTCAATGCAGTTTACCTTAATGGAGCTGGACTCATCTTCGTCAGTCGTCATATACTCCGTCTTCCTGACATTAAATATGAGTCCAATTCACTCCATGCGATCGCACCAAGCTTGCACCTGCGCTGGAGTTCAATTTTATCTCCGCTAGCGAGAACTACATCATCAGCATAAAGCAACGTCCAAGGGACTGGCTGCTGAAGATCACACGATATGGCATCCATAACGACGATGAAGAGCAGTGTGGAGAGTGCAGAACCTTGATGTACTCCGACAGAGATGGAAAACTCCATCGACGTACCTGCTGTCGCTTGGACTCTACTCCTCGAACAGGAGTAGGGTAGCCGCACCTACTCAATAACCTTTTCGTGAAAATTATGCTGTCTTAAAGCATACCATACCACTTCGCGCGGAACACGATCGAAGGCCTTCTCCAAGTCAAGGAAGGCAAGATGCACCGGTTTCTGTTTCTCGCGGTGCTTTCTATAAGTAGACGAACGGCGTGTATTGCATCGATGGTGCCACACCCAGCTACGAAGCCACACTGGCTGATAGAAAGCTGGACGACGTCACGAATGCGTCCATCAACAGTTCAAAGATCTTCATGCTGTGCGAAAGCAAACGAATTGGACGGTAGCTTGTGCGGGCTGCTGGACTGCCCTTTTTCTCCCAAATCGGAATCGTCGTGCTTATCTGCCATCTATTAGATACTTTCTTCTTCGCAACCACCTGTTGAAGAACATCGACAGCCACTCAGCTGGGCACTAGGATTTGGACTTCCACAAATCGCCCGTCAGATCATCAGGTCCCGTTGCCTTGCCTGGCTTCATCATCCTTCAAGCCGCTTCTGTCTTCTCAATAGTGATTTTCTGAACGAGACCGTACAATGGAGGATTAGAGGGAATGGCTGGATGGGCAAACTCTACCGTCGAGATTTCCTCAAAGTAGTTTCGCCATCGATTCAAGGCCATTTTGCGGTTTATTAGGAGATGCCCATTCTCATCGTCGATGTCTAAGAACTTTTCAACATCCTCAGTGGGGCGATGATGGAACTTGGCGAGTCGATAAAGAAATCGCTCACCATCGCGCGACTCAAGTCTCTCGTTGACATCATCGTAATGAGTGGCTCTTGCAACGGCCACTGCCCTCTTGGCCAATTTCTTCGCCTCCTCATACAAACGCCATTTCTCGGCTGCCTTGTCGCTGAGGAAAGCATGGTATAATCTCTTCCTCTCACGGACTTTTCCCTTAACCTCGTTAGTCCACAGCCATGACTGCCTGTCGACTCACTTAACGCCGTCCCGGTTTGGTAGTGCCAGTTCGGAGCGTGCAGCATTTAGCATGGCTTCGGTGGCAGCCCGCCAGGTTTCTTCGACGGTCGTGACCGTCGGCAACCGAATGCGAGATGTCACACTGCTTCATTCTCCTTCAATCGCCACCACTTAATTCTTGCTGGTCCGCAACGCTCGATCTGTCTAGTGCTCAGAGGAGCGATCTTCATAGTGCAGATCAGCGGTCGATTTTGTGTGGCGACCGTCTCGTACGGCACGATCTTCGCATCAGTGACTGGCCCTTGGTCTCGATTCCTCACAAGGACAAGGTCGATTAGCGTTTAGTGTTCCCGCTATAAAACGAGATGAGGTGGGAGGCACGTTTTCGAAGCTTCGTGTCCACGATGGTGAGAGCTCTGCATGCTCAAGTATGCGCTCACCATCGACGTCACGTAACCCGTATTCAAACCAACATGACAGCGGTAACCGTCTTTTGTTGCTCTAACGTGACCATTAAGATCATTTGCAACAATAATTACGTCCAGTTACGGAACTTCTGCTATCTTCTCATCAAGCAGGCTACAAAGCTCATCCTTGTCTGTTTCGGAGCAACCAGTCTGCGGAGCGTACGCAGAGAAGAGGTGATATATCCGCCGTTCAGCAGCGGCAACGATCAATCGCGTCTCGGAAGCGTTCGAAAACGATTATACCAACACCGCTGGTGGTCTTGGAACTGCCGCACAGAACGGCCTTAAAGCCTCGGCCTATCTCCTTTGACTTGCTGCAGGACCACCTCGTCTCCTGCACCACACAGAAATCAACCTTTCTTCGCTCCAGTGCCTCTGTCAACTCAAAGGAGCGGCTCGACAACGTATCCACATTCAGCGTTGCCACGCGGGTCTTTCCTACGTTGCGGGACTTTTGGACTAACACAGTTGCCCCCCGATGCCATCCTCGCATCAGGGATCCTCGCATACTTCTCACACTCGCCGGGCTTTGCAAGTGCGCGTCGGTTCCCGCGGACGCCGTAGCATCACCTCGCGATACATGAAGCACCATCAACCATGTATATATAAGCTTGTCCCATAACTGCTCCCCGTAGTTTTTTTCAACGATTATTTGCGGATTTCGCCGGCGGTCTCTTGCATGGCGCTATACAGCTTTCGAAAGTGAATGATTTGTTCTATCAGAACTTGTATTGCACTTCTTTTTTCATCCTGAATTTGTCAATTTTTAGGTTGTTTAAAAAAATGAAAAAGTAGCCATTTGCGCACTTGCTTTCTCGCTTAGGTTTGGAATTTTTTGCGCAGCATTTGAAAGACAATGTTCTGTACTACAAGAATGCTTTTGGTCCTATTTGCTCATTCGTTCTTCATCGATTTTTAGGTCATCAATTTAGAATGTCGAACGAGAAGATTTATTTTTACCCACAGCTCCTGTTCTGTGGTAGGACTTTTTTGCTCGGCGTTATATGTCGTTCAGAAGAGAATGTCCTGCTCTATAAGAATTTGTGTCGCGTTTGTTGGCTCATGCTGGTTTTTTTCGAATATCAACAAAATGCCAAAAAGAGAAAAATCATCTTCACCAACAACTTCTTCTCCTTGCTTAGTCTGTCTTGCTGTTTTATACGACACTCGAAAGTGGATTTTCAGCCAGGGTTCTGGTGCGGCCCATGCACTAGAACTCTAGTTGACCCTACAAACACAATTTTTTATCGCCAGTTACAATTCTGTGCAAAAATTGTTGAATATGTCCGATTGATGAATGATGACTGACAAGCAGGCCGGAAGCAACCGTCACTCGCTGGTTTCTGTTACATACCATTTTCACTTGGAATTCAACGTTGTCCAAACCAAATTCAACGTTGTTCAAAACAAATTCAACGTTTTTCAAACCAATTTCAACGTTCTTCTGGAATCTTTTTCGTATCATATAAACGGATCCCTCCACTCTTTCTTGTCATTGGGCGGTATGCCAAGTTTGCAGACAACATGAGCAACGATCAACAAGACGTTCAACAAAGTCAGCGACACGGCCGATGCAGTCGAGTGTCTCGGAATCAAAAGAATATCTTGGTCAAGCTGATGTTTGTCGACGGAAGGACCACACACGAAGCTGCTCAGACTGCTGGTGTCATAGAGAACACTACACGAGGCATTATCAACTCGCACAAACGAGAAGGCGAAATAGTTGAGTGCACTCGCAGAGGTAATGGTTTGAGTTCACACCCAGTCACTCGTTGTTTCAGTACTCAATTTTCAATCTACAGGTAGCAACGCAAAAAAGCTTATTGCTGAGACTTGCTTCTCATCGAAGAGGTTGTCGAGCGACATCCATTTCTTAAGGATAAAAAAACTCGACGTCTGATTTTCAACGCTCCCATATCACACTTAAAAAAGGCCTTGGCAGATCCACATCACACTTGAGAATGCCTGAAGGCCTAAAAAGGACTTACTTTCACTTGCTCATTCTGCTATTTGAACAGTTAATGCTGTGTTGTTACCATATTTGTATTCTGTATTGTTTATTGTATTGTTGTATCACTTGTAGTTTTATCGTTATCGTTTGCTTATCTTGTTCTTGCATCGTATAACTACTGCAGTACTGCTTAACTTGCTAGTTTTTGGTTGCAGAGCCTTTTTTGCAAGCAGAAATTTTTTGAAACGAAGTAAACGTTGAAACGTACAACTTGCAAAGAAGACGTGTAGTTTGGTTCGGAAGTCGTTAAATTTGTTTTGAAAAACGTTGAATTCGTTTTGAACAACGTTTATTGTGCTTTGAGAAACGTTGAATTTGTTTTGAACAACGTTGAATTTGGTTTGGACAACGTTGAATTCCACAATGTTGAGAAATAATATTTATCTCAAGCCACTCCAAGATTGGTAACACAGACAGCATTCAGGCTAACATTTCGTCGTTCTCGCCTTCTTCAGAGCCTGGAATGAGACGAAATCAATCTGAGAAACTATCCCCCCAAAAGCCATTTCATTTTACGGAAATTGTTTGAGAGACCACTAGAGCAAAGAGACGGTGAATAGAGACCAGGATGGCTAACCTAAAGCAAGTGAACTAGTGACGTCCACCGAGCACCACAGCTGGAAGTCTGACGAAGGTGACTGAAGCTAGAGCCCCAGGGACTACCCGCCTAGGCGACCTCTAGGGTCATGACCCCGTACTAAAGCTCCAGGAACTACCCACCTGGTGGACCTCTTGGGTCATGACCTTGTAGGGCAAAACCCACAGATGTCCACGAATGGTGCCAGCTCCTCGTCACTGCTACACACTCATCCTTCCTAATGATTCCAGGTGACCTGGCTGCAATCCAAAGCGCTTCTAGGGTTCGCCGCGCCGAGATGTCGGGTTCACGCGCCAGGACGGTGACTGCGACCCCGAAACAGCTGTTAGCGTGCGGTCGCGCCCATGGTCGCCGGGTGGCGGCGTTGGACCTTTTTAGCCCATCAAGATGCTCTTTTACCCTGACACATAATGCCTCGCATGCGAGCAGGAGTACATTGGGGAAACCTCCCGGCCATTATGTGTCAGGGTAAAAGAGCATCTTGATGGGCTAAAAAGATCCAAAGCCGCCACCCCCCTGGGCGAGCATAGGGCGCGATCGCACGCTAACAGCTGTTTCGGGGTCGCAGTCACCGTCCTGGCGCGTGAACCCGACATCTCGGCGCGGCGAACCCTAGAAGCGCTTTGGATTGCGGCCAGGTCACCTGGAATCAATAGGAGGGATGAGTGTGTAGCAGTGACGCAGGAGCTGGCACCATTCGTGGACATCTGTGGGCTTTGCCCTACAAGGTCATGACCCAAGAGGTCCACCAGGCGGGTAGTTCCTGGAGCTTTAGTACGGGGTCATGACCCTAGAGGTCGCCTAGGCGGGTAGTCCCTGGGGCTCTAGCTTCAGTCACCTTCGTCAGACTTCCAGCTGCGGGTGCGGTGGACGTCACTAGTCCACTTGCTAAAGGTTAGCCATCCTGGTCTCTATTCACCATTTCTTTGGTCTTGTGGTCTCTCAAACAATTTCCGTAAAATGAAATGGCGTTTGGGGGGATAGTTCCTCAGATTGATTTCGTCTCATTCCAGGCTCTGAAGAAGGCGAGAACGCCGAAACGTTAGCCTGAGTGCTGTCTGTGTTACCAATCTTGGAGTGGCTTGAGATAGATATTATTTCTCAACATCGTGGACTACTATGCCAAGATTTATCGAAAGCCGAACGTGGAACGTTGAATTCGTTTTTGATAACGTTGAATTTCAACTGAAAATGGTATATATATTAATATTATATATATATATAGAGAGAGAGTAAGATTAAATGCATTAAGTGTAAGATAATGTCACATGTCGGTCATGGGGAGAGGGGGCTGAAGTCACGAGGTGCCTACTACAGTACGGTGTGTGCAAGCCGGGCTTTCTTTGAGCTTAACCATAGGGGATTGCTGGCGAACTATATCCTGGCGACGGATCGTCCAATTTTACGAAATCATACTATACAGAATCATTTCTGTAGCGTGTGTTTCGCAGTCCCAATTAAAGGGCGAAATCATATTCAGTGGGCAGCGCGTCACAGTATGACTGAGGACCAAGCGCAGGGATTCAGAAGACGTGCCCTAGACGTCCAACTTGCGTTGGGGTTCCGAGCAAAGGGAACCAGTAGGAAGAGGACCAGTGAAGAGGGGATCACAAAGGAGAGCCAGTATAGGGGGGAGGGGAATAAGGGTACTTGTATTTTCCCTGAATATCGTCCAACGTACGTAGGGATTTAGAATACATGCTGAAGACGTCGTCCAACGTGCGTATGGATTCAGAAGACGTGCTGAGGACGTCGTCCAACGTGCGTAAGGATTCAGAAGACGTGCTAAGGACGTCGTCCTACGTGCGTTGGATTCAGAACACGTGCTGAAGACGTGCAACTTGCGTAGGGATACCGAATAAGGGGACCATTAGGAGGGGGACTAGTGAAGGTCAGCAAATGAGAACAACTAGAGGGGGGATAAGCGGAGAGAAGTATTTTCCCTCAATATCGTCCAATGTGCGTCGGGTTTCTGAGAACAGGTCACAGAAGTCGTGGCACGTGTGTCGCTGTGCAGAAGCGTTACTACGTCGTAGCAACATGGAGCCAAGGTGTCGTGAGTCAGTGTCACATGTCCATGCTTGACTCTCATTACCTGCTTCTCGACACATAGAGAACGAGCACTTCAGAGAATATTAGGGGTATCAAGTTAAAGGTGATCAGTCCTTACTTGACAAATCCTGCAGAGTATCTATTCCTAGGTCTAGTATATATCCTGTACATATCTTTATTATAAGATATTAAACATCATAAATCATCAAGGGTGGTAGAACAGGAATGGGGTAAGAGGCAGACAAGCCCCTTCCTGGCAGCTGGAAGCAGACGACCTCCCGGCCTGGGCGACTTAGACGCGACTCCCGCAGCAAGGCGTCGCTATCGGGTCCGGACGTTAGATACCCCTTAGATACTTCGACTAGGCGCGCCTCCATTATAGCCCCGCCCACGTGGACGAGTTGTCATGCGTCGGCCCTGCGACGATTAACCAGCCATCAGCTGTTATAATCGATGTGATTGATGGGAGCTGATCCTGCGCTATATTCTTTCTGACTCTCCCATTTTCATCATTCGCTTTGTAGCCACTTGCTACTTCATGGACGTTTCCTTGTGCCCTATCTAATAAAGTTATTGCTACAAGGACCCTTCTTGATAAGCAAGATGGTGCAATGCCTTCGAATGGGCACTCAGGTTAGAGTTGGGTGAATACTAAACTTACATGTAAGTTGATCTACTCGTTTTTGTTGCCGTTTGTGATGGATCTTCCTTTGTTTTAACTTTACCAAATTTCAATATTCTCCGTGAAGTTACCACCCTATTCATTTTTAATCGCCTATTTTAAGTGAAATTACGATATTTTTCTAAGCAGCAGTGCCAGGTGCACGCTTAGAGTGTCGGGTCCATAGTGCCTTCCTAAACTCGGAGCCCTATCTAATAAAGTTATTGCTACAAGGACCCTTCTTGATAAGCAAGATGGTGCAATGCCTTCGAATGGGCACTCAGGTTAGAGTTGGGTGAATACTAAACTTACATTAAGTTGATCTACTCGTTTTTGTTGCCGTTTTTGATAGATCATCCTTTGTTTTAACTTTACCAAATTTCAATATTCTCCGTGAAGTTACCACCCTATTCATTTTTAATCGCCTATTTTAAGTGAAATTACGATATTTTTCTAAGCAGCAGTGCCAGGTGCACGCTTAGAGTGTCGGGTCCATAGTGCCTTCCTAAACTCGGAGCCCTATCTAATAAAGTTATTGAAGATATCCAACTATATTCATAATTTAGATATGAATGTGCTCAAGGTTCTTATTTTAAAAGTTCTTGGACAAGCTCGCGTGATCTTTTGATGTTTCGATGAAGTGGACCCCTGCAGTAGGCTTGCACCCAGTGCCATATTGGTCCCTCATTTCCACGAGTGTCCCCTGTATTGGAATAATTGCTTACTTGTCCTTTGCGTTTGCCGGACACCGTGACCCGTTGCGCTCCTCGCACCTTTTATGGTCTTTCGCACCTACATTAGCTGCCCTAAAGAGATGCTTTAGGGCAGCTAATGTAGGTGCGATGCTTCCTTTGCCTGACATGACAGGCGCGATATGCTTGGGATCAAAGTACAGGGCAAAGTACGCACATTGGATGGAGAAGTCGAAAGTGTCAGAGGTCTATAGGTGATCAACTTTTCGACCGTTAAATACTTAGGGTGCCACGTTTTCAAACCGCTACTGTGATAACACCGTCGCGGTACCATCACATATTTAGATCACTGCTGGCATCATGTAAGCTTTATGGTGATTAATAATGGGGCTACGTGACTACGGAGTGGCAAATACATTGTTTGAGACCATCCTTAATGGAACATTTTGAGAAGAAATACTATTTAATGGTAGCATAGCTTCTGTCGATAATACGTCTTCGGCACGTCTTCTGAACCCCGACGCACATTGGATGATGAGGTCTTCAGAACCCAACCCCTATGCAAGGGGGGAGGGGGGGGGGAGAGAGAACAGGCCTTCTTCGGAGGGCCCTGGATTTTTAAGCACTTTCCTCGCAATTCCCACTGGTGTGGACTTCAACTAGGGAATCAGCATGTATATCTTTAGTCAGATTCGCAGTTATAAATGCCAGAAATCTTATAAAAGGTAGGGAGGTTTCAACTTCGGCAGGACTCGTAGAATACACCAAAATTCTACGGTTTGGGAGTATACATGGGTTAGTCAGAAGTCGGTATCAAGCGGTCATCATGCGCCCATTCCCTGTGCTTGTGTCAGGTAGTTCGAGACTCTAGCTTCAGCAAGACTCTAGCTTCTTTGCAACGAAACTGCTTTGCACCTAAACTCCTGAGGAAACGTATAGGATTGCTGTGAACTTGAGGTTTGTGTAGAATGTTCCAAGGCGAATGTCAAAACAAGATCGTTTTTTTAGACCTCACCAAGTTCAGCTGAAGTATGTCCACATATATACAGCAAATGCTTTTCACAAATGCTTCATTTCATCAATTCAGGATCGATGTGTAGGTGTAATGCGCAATGTGGAGGTTCAAGACGTACAAGACCTGTCTGACGGAGTGAGGTTATCGCTCAACAACGGCAACAGTGTGGAGTGCGATTTCGTTATATGGGCGACTGGAGTAATTCCTAACACAGGCGTTTGGAAAGCTGGTTGCGAAGAGGTGAGGGCTGCTCACCATACTTTAAACACGTTTGAGTTCAGTAACGTCGGCTTCGTCTTCGAAGGGCTAGAGCTGAAGGTAATCCTGGCTTTATGTAATTAGGTTCTTCTGCACTCGACGACCGTCCCACAGTGATTGCTGTTGGGTTTAGAGTCGGAACTGTACTAGCATCGCCTAATGCAATCGGCTTGTGGACCTATTCTACCAATGAAGATGGAAAATGAATTCGAAATGAAGGCACCTGTATCTATGTATACCTTGTATCTTATGACTCCATCGGTCAAAAAGAATTTGCGCTTTTTCGTCTACAGCTGAGGGTTGTTCGGATCGTCGATCGCAGGATTGACCTCAAGTTCTGAAAATTGGGCCACTTACGATAGGTTACAGTAGGTGTCAAAGGGCGGAGAAAAGGTCATAGATTCTGAAAAATCCCAGTAAGGACTATTTGGGATGCTATTCACGTTTCTGAAGTTCGCCTTCGATGAGAGATCACGGTGGGTTACCCTACGGGGCTGAGGTTTGGTTAAGGTCTTGAAGTTCATCTAGACTTCACGTAGAACGGTTGTTTGGGTACTGATCTTTAAGTGAAGGTAAAGTTTGTTGTTAATATAACGTTATGTTGTGGTGGTTACAATATTGACTTAATTCGTAGTTACCTATTTTTCCAGCTAACTGCGAGCTGTAAGCAATAAAGCACGAAAATCCATACTTTAGCAACCGCACTTCAGTTTCATAATCAGCGCCGCAAATAAAAGGTTTGTGCAAAATATTAGGCCGCCTTGGTCCAGCCATACCCGTTCGTAACCTACGAAAGTCGCCGAAATTTCGAAACGGGCTTCAGGTTCGTGATCTGTGCCTCACGTAACCTGACTGGTAAAGTATGAGAAAACGTTTTCCATCTTCTGGTGTCGAGAAAGCATAATAGGATAGTATTTTGAGAGAATTATGCTGTTCAATTCAGTAGTGTCTTGAGTTATCAAAAACATCTTCGACTATATCACAACGGGATTTACTAGACCTGATGACGAGCACTTGGCGCGTTTCGCAAAATCGAAAATTAAAGCCGAATATTGCGTGCATTCCTATATTTTAAGGCGCGAGTTCGTCATTTTTCTATTTTGCATCCTCTTCGGTTACCATCTTTCCCCGTAACTAATACTATATATAATTTTCACGTCAAATTGGACAATTTTCAAATAAAAATGAACACTTTTTGAATCAAATTGCACGCAGTTCTAAGCAAGTTTGACCTTGTTAGAATAATTTTTTGTTCTAGGAACACTTTAAAAAATTTCTATTCGCCTGCCCTAATAAGTGAACACACGTATTGAATTTTTATAAAAAAAAATTGCTGCACTTTTTAGTGCTAAAAAGAGGTTGCGCCTTGCAGCCGTTAAGGCAATCGCGATTTTTATTTGATTATCAGCAACAGTTCTGTTAGCTGGACTTACACACTTTTCAACGGTACAACAAAGACCATCGTAGAAAACACATATGTTTGCTTCGCTGCTTCAAACAAGCAGCATGTTCACTACCAATGAAACTAAAATCACAGGGATTACTGCCTTTCTGCACTTTAAAACAGAATACTAATCCATCTTTTTTTTTTTTGAAAGCAAGCAAAAGAGTGCTTGAGTGTTTGAGTAGTGCGTTTACTTACTGGATCAGCTGAATTAGAACATTTCAAAGAGTCATACTAAATTTTCTTTGAACAAAATGTTATTGGAACTTTCTCGCAAAGGATCTAGTGCAATGTGGAAGAAGCAGGTTTTCATTTGGAAGGTGTTCACCTTGATTTCAAAAGCGTCAAGCTTGCTTAGAAGAGTGTCCAATTCAATTTAAAGGCGTTCAATTTGGTTTGAAAGTGTCCAATTTGAAGGCAAAGTGGTAGATTGTATTTGGTACAACAAAAATTTGGGCGTGAACCTACCGTAGATTGTGCCAGGGCTTGAAGTTTGATTATAATTTCTCACTCTTGAGGTAAATCTCGATATTATCGTCCACTGTTTTAGCTAGCACTGTCTGCTTCTGATTGTGGTATTGTAATCGACGATGCTGTGCGCACCTGTGTATCAGATGTGTACACTTGTGGAGATGTATGCCTGACTTGGACATCTCCATCGGCTTACTGGAAGCATGTGAATCCTCGTTCTTGATAATGTGAGGAATCATCAAAATTCACTTTGTCTGAAGCTTTGGTGCTCGAAAATTTGCCCGTTGCACGTGTATTTCGAAAACAACCTCTTTACTCTATGGTTCTCGAAGCACTCATATCTGAGCTCTTGTTACTGTTTTGTTTCAAGCTCTGGCCTCACGTATACATAGTAAATATTGTACTTAACAGCTGTCATGCTTAGGAATGAGGTTAGATGGATCACGGAGAATGTCCGTATTATCAGAGAATGTGTGCGTACAATTCAAAGCTACTGTTTGCCTGTGGACGCAAACGAGGCAGAAGTTGACTACTGTGCTAGATCAATGATTGCAAACGGAGAGATTGAGATAGACTTCTGCATCGAGCTCTTCACCCATACAACTACGTTCTTCGGTTAAAGGTTCGGTTTCACGTTCTGAACTACTTCGTAGTTTCAGCGGAATTGTATTGCATGTTTGGTTCTATGCGAGTACTTCTTTCAGATGGTTTTTCTTGGCAACTTCAAAGCAGAGCGACAGCCGGAGGGATGGTATACGTTGAGAGGTAGTCCGTCAATTTTCTGATTAGTTTTGAAATTTGCTGTATTAGATCCAGGCCGTCCTGATTCATCAGTACCGCTTTTCGTTGAGCATAGGTTTTACCTGATGGTCTCTTTCGCCCCACCCCCAGATGTCAGAACAGCTCGCCATCCACTGCCTCTCTCCATAGCAAGTCGTGAATCTTTCTAAATCCTCATGATGCCAACATATTCACACTCAATTTCCTGAAGACTTTCGAAGTTCTGAAAAATTCACACGTGCAGTTGAATGGAAGCAGTCCCTTTGGAATATCGTTTTTAATGTACTTATCGGGATTATGGGGCGTACATGATGTACTTTAGTTGAGTTTTGTTGTAAATCGTACTGTCTCATTGTCTTATTCACTCTATTCACTTCGCTTTCTTTTCAGTTAACCTGGATAGCGAAAGCACAGCTGGAGATCACTACGACAGCACAACGGTGGCCTATTTCGGCGACGTTTCCCTTCACGTCGGCAAAAAGTAGCGCAAGAAGGTGCATGCCCGTCTAAAAAATATGAAGCTGAGCTTCCATAAAGAGGACACCGTAGGTTGCTTCTCGTTTCTAAAAAGTACCTTGGAAGTGGCTGATCAAATATTTCAGGAAGAGGAGTGTGTTGCCGGACTATTCTCTCTGCTCGAATGTGAACTGTCCTGTCAAGAGGAAAGCACGGTCACTATAAGGCTGAACGAGGAAGAACTGGTGATGTCGGTGGTGTTCACTGCGGAGAGGGACATCGATTCGTGGATGTTGATGTTATGCGAGGTTGGATTTCGCAGCACTTTTTGAAGACTTCTGGGAGCAGGTCTAGAAGTAGGGTTGAACGCAATTTTTCTCCACGAGATCGAGGAACTTGTCCAAACCTCTGAAATAGACGTTAATCGCGGACAGTTATGCACTAGATTAATCTGAACCCATTCTGGGCAAGGTAAAGCTGATAGGTTTGGTAGGAGCAAGGTGAACTCCCTCTCCAGAGTTGTACCGATATTTCAGCGAACTTATAGTACGTCAAGCGCATTTGTAACAATAACAATGCTTGTCTGAACTTGTAGACTTTTGTAGTAGTATAAGTGAGAACTATTAGGCTGTGTAAAAGAGAAGATGAAATAAATCGCTATGGGATTGTTATTCTAGGAAGAATGACGTACACTTATAACAATCATGTGAACGCGAGACACCGAAAGCATGCATACTGACGCCTATACCATTTTCAGACGTTTTTGCCTAATTCTTCAGTTGCATGCTGTGTTTTCAACATGGTGATGTATAAATGTTCGACACCAGTGAAACACAGGTGCAAAGTCCTGGGCACAATACGGGCCGCGTATAAAGGCAACAGGCTCCTCACAGTTTGTTTTCATACATGGATGGACCAATGATCACGGAAAAAACCATCCCGCTCGGATTTTCAAAAGAGACCAGAATGTGACGTCGGAAGTGGTTAAAATCTGGAGCGGCGGCTTGAGCTTAGCTCTCCTGCTGATTACCTCAAGAGCTCAGTGTTTCTGAGCACGACTCTCTGTGTTCTCTGGACAGTTCGGATACGCTGGTCTCGTTTGCACAAGCCTGTCTCCTTGTGGCTGGGAGCTTGAAGTTCTACCGTAAGCCACTTTACAAGGTGTACTGTTTCGTCGTTTATTTCTCTACGTCATGGCTACTCCCGTTGCTGCTAAAGCTCTTCAGGGACGTAAAGGAAAGAAGGACAAGGTCAACCTCTCTTCTCCCGACGCAGATGACGACTTTCGAAAAGCGATGGACTTGGTCATCAACGACAAATCTATTCCACCGCACCTGAAAGCCGTGATGAGTTGCATGTTCGAAATCAAGCAGCAATTATCTGTTGTGATAACAAGAAACAGGGAATTGGCTGAGGAAAATGAAGCGGTGCATGCAAGGAACCGCGAACTGGAAGCCGAAGTCGCTGAATTAAGATCACAGATCAATGCATTTCACCAAACTGCGTCGAATCCTTCTCCTCAAGTTAGTACTGATCCTCAGGCTACCACCATGCCATCTCATGCTCAACTTGAGGAGATTGAGCGTAGACGGTCAATAGTTATTATCGGTGTTAGAGAATCTGCGGCTCCTGTTTCATCGGAAAGAATAGCTTATGATTCGAACTGCGTTAGGCTAGTACTTGATTTCCTTTCCATCGATTGCCGACCTTCAGCGATTTATCGAATGGGTCAACCTTTCAATGGCAAACCACGGCTTTTGAAAGTCATATTTCCAACGTCGTTTTTTGCTTCATTAGTGCTGAAAAGAGCTCCACACCTCAGATTCTTTTGTGAAAAGGGGGTCTTCATTAGACCGTCTCTCACTAAATCTGAACGCGATCGCCGTAGGAACGACAGACTTTCTCACTTCAATAATTCTTCACACCCTGCCGAATATACTACTGGCTCCGTACAGAATAACAACCATGGTTTAATGTCATTCCGTAACAATCACAATTCAGCTTCTCCGAGATATGAATTGAATGGTCCTTCTCAACTTTCGGAAAACGTCTGAAGCCTCCTCGGAGTATGTGCTCTCATACCCAATGTGTTGTAGCTAATATTCGATCAGCGGTTAGGAATAGAAGTGCTGTTGCGATGCTTCTCAAGAGTAAGGTCAATATTATTGTATTAACAGAGACATGGCTAAATCAAAATATTGATATGACACCTCTTCTGAGTGGTAGATGCTCTCAATATGCAATCATATTAAGATGTGATCGCACTGCTAAAAGAGGTGGTGGTGTCGCTCTTTTAGCGTTGAGGTCCCTATCACCTTCACTTGTTTTCAGCGAATCTATAAATGATTCATATGAACTGCTGTGTTGTAATCTACAAATTGGAATTATTACTATCCGATTTATAGCTGTTTATAGAAGCCCTAGCTGTAATAAAACTATGTCAAATCAACTAACCAAAGCCATGAGTGACTTATTAGCTTGCAACCACCGATGCATTATAGCAGGTGACTTCAACTTTCCAGAGATAACATGGAGCGATGAACCCACTGTTAAACAGCCTAACCGTAGTGTCGAGAACTTTTTGAACATGTGTCAGGCTCACACACTTGTTCAGTTTGTTCGTGTTGGAACACTGGGCAATAATATTCTTGACCTCATTTTGTCCAACGACACGCGTTTGATTTCCGGACTAAGAGTCTGCCCACCGTTAGGATCTAGTGACCATTCAGCCCTTCGATTCCAAATTAACGCTCGACCGCCCACTAGCCCTTCTTTGTCAGAAAGAGACTTTTTTAAAGCTAATTATGACACCATTACTAATTATTTACAAAACATCGATTGGCTAGGTTCTCTTAATAATGCTGACTCAGTTGATGGAAAATACGAACTTTTGATTAAAATTTTGCACCATTGTATTGATTTGTTTGTTCCAATGAGGAAGAAGTCACTAAATTCGCATCTCCCTGATTACCTTGCAAGACTTTCAAAAAAGAGGGATGAAGCATTTCTTAAGGCAAAACTTACAAATTTATCTAAGGATTGGGATACCTTTAGAGAACTGAGTAATCGGTTTGAAGTGAAATTGATGAGATTCAACGCTTCTATGGAAAAACGAATCATAAGATCAGGTGACAAGTATTCATTTTACAGGCTTCTAAAGTTTCGATTAAGAGAAAAAATAGAATTTCCTAGCATGCGTTCTTCTGAGGGTCGCATTTTGCACAGCGATGAGGACAAGGCCGAGTTGTTGGCATCCACATTTGCAGAATATTTCAAGGGGTCTGATATAGAAAATGAAGTAGAGTCAACAATACCTAGCTTTCCTGTCATGGAGGACTGTGTCTGGTTCCATAAATGGGATATTCTCAGCTTGCTAATGAAATGGCCTCGATCAGAAAGTTTTACTCCCGATGGTATCCCTTTACAGTTCATTAAGAAAATTGCTCCTGCGATATGTGCCCCACTAGAACACATTTTTAATCTTAGTCTTATGAAGGAAGAGGTGCCCAGAAGATGGGTACAATCTATCGTGACTCCAATTCCTAAGAAACCACCATTAGATGTTCCAGAAAATTTTAGATCTGTAAGCATCACATCAATATTCGCACGACTTTTCGAAAAAGTTTTGAAGCGAGCTATCGTAGATCATCTTCGCAAGCATGGGGTAATATCTCGCAATCAGCATGGCTTTCAAAAGGGAAAATCAACGGTAACGGCAATGATTCAATCTCTGAACGACTGGACAAAATATCTTGATGAGGGGAAAAAGGTGGACATTGTCTATTTTGATTTTAGTAAGGCTTTTGACCGTGTATCGCATGTTCATCTGTTGCATAAGATGAGGACAATTGGTGTCCATCCACGCATTGTTTCCTGGATTAGATCGTTCTTGACCGATAGAAAATTTACTGTT
The DNA here is from genome assembly GCA_947396885.1 of Heligmosomoides polygyrus polygyrus. Lineage (NCBI taxonomy): Eukaryota > Metazoa > Nematoda > Chromadorea > Rhabditida > Heligmosomidae > Heligmosomoides > Heligmosomoides polygyrus. The sequence continues at coordinate 38,823,908 of OX377204.1, forward strand.
CGAGTTAACTCTCTCAAGCTACAGATGTATAAATAGTGGGGTTCCTCAGGGTGGAGTTCTCTCTCCTATACTGTTCAACATTTACACATATGATTTGCTGAACCTTTTGGAAGATAGTGGAGTAAAATTTTGTGCGTTTGCTGACGATATTAAGATTTATCGGCCAATATCGAGTGAGGTGGACGCCGCACATCTTCAAAGGGCTATCGATATTGTCCAGAAGTGGTCTTTAAAATGGCAGTTACCACTTTCGGAGGAAAAGTGTAAAGTGCTTCATCTAGGGGCTAGAGGTCAGTTACACCAATACGCTATCAATAACTCACCACTCAGTTGTGCTGACGAGGTTAAAGACTTAGGGTTCCTAATCACGAATAATCTAAATTTTGACAAACACTGCACACTGGTTTCCAACAAAGCCATGAGAGCAATGTACAACGTGTTCAGAGCTATATCTTCTAACGATAGTAGCTTACTTCTCCAAGTATATAAAGCATTTATCAGACCAATTCTAGAATACGGTACCCCAGTTTGTAATCCTTACACGCGTAAAGGTATCACAACATTAGAAAGCGTGCAAAACAGCTTTACAAGGAAGCTCATGACGCGTACGCTAGGATATCGTTACGATCAAATACCCTCAAGCAGTGTGCGAAATAAGAATTTTGGATTGACGTCTCTTGCCTTTAGAAGAACGCGAAATGATCTATTACTGTTTCGCACATCAACAAATTGAAGTCGAAATTACAGATCTAGTGTCGATAAGAGCATCTAACACCCGAGGTGGTGTCGTTAAATATGACACTGATACTGCCAAACACAACTGTCGTCGTTTCTTCTTCACTCATAGGACACTCTCGTTATATGAGAAGCTTCGCAAAAAAAACATTTCTTGCCATCAAACTACAACGCTTTCAAAAAATTTCTCCGCGAGCATATACGTTCCTAAAATGAGATGCTTCAGATGTTGCTAACTCTTCATTAGGCGTTGCTTGTGGTGTTGTATTTCTTGTGTGTGTCTTGTGTTGTACTTCTGTTGTAATTTTTAACACACGAATATTGTCGTGTAATAAATAAATAAAATAAATAAATAAATAAATAAAATGAGAAACGGGCGTACAAGACCCCCAAACTCGTGCGGCGCGTATTCCATTGTTAGAGCAAGGGCTTGCCATCTTGTATCCTTTTCGTTTCTCATCCCTCTAGGTGTCTCGATTCTCAGCACTGCAGCTACTAAAGAGCCGATATAGATGCGCTTCGAGACGGAATACCTTCAGCTGCCAGTGATTTCTCGAAAGTGAATGAAAACAGAGTATATCCTCCATATTGTGCTATTATTCACAGTATTTTTTGAATAAACATTTGAAGCGGGGAAGGGGCATCAGACTGGAGTGCCTGATGCGGTAGGGGCTGTTTTTGAATAAAGTTTGAGCCAAGAGTACCACATTGTCTTGGTGGTTCTAAAAATGCGTGTAGTCGTTGTTTACATGCACAAATTTATTTAATCAACAACAACTCTGAAATATACAAAAGTATACAAAAGGTATTGAGAGAAGAAACGAGTTATGTAGAGGAAAGAAGGTGATTAAAAGCATGCATGGAAGTGAAGAGTATTAGATGAGATATAGATAAAAACGCAGAGGTTCATGTACAAAAAAACGACAGAGAGGTAGAAAGTGAAACAAAACTATGAGTAAGTACAAGAATTAGAGGAAGAGTTTATACAATGATAGTACAGAAATGTATGTACAGAGAGTGAATACACATCAACATAAACAAGATAAAAACTACAAGTACGACTTATTCGTAACAAACCTGGCCATTCGCCGGCAATACTTCTTTACGTCCCTATCCGTCAGTCCTGGCTCCGAGACCTTCCTTCGAAATCGTGCCATTTCTCTGTTGACCCTCTCTCGACGTCGCACATCCTTCCGTCTAAGGCGGATCTCGGCCGCCGAGTACTAAAAAGGAATAGCATCAGCTGGTTGAGCATTAGAACTTGAACCTTGGATAGTATCGCACCTCCTCATGTCGAAGAAGCTTCCCCATGGACCTGGAGTTCATACGGTGCATGTCGAGGAAGAGGTCGCGAAGGGAAGGGTGACACTTCATGGACTTTTTCAGGGTGCTGTAAAATCAAGTACAATAGAATGCTTGATTAGAAAGTTCTGAAACACCTGGTTCACCTGTGGTAGGCCTCGGCTATATTAGTTGTTTGCAGGACGCGAGATCCCATTTGTTCCAGGTGCCGCCGAATGGACCATCGAACCAGGTATCGTGCAAATAGTCAAGAAAAGCACAACATCCCTGGTAGGCAGGGTGATGGTTGCTTACAGGGACTTCCGTTAAAGCAAGGACCTTGTCGTACAGGTCAGGAGGGAGGAAGACAATTCCTTTTAATGTGTTCCACCACCTCCTCACCCTCCTACTTCGCTCGCGCCCTTTTAGAAATTTGCGCAAACCTAGCTGGTCGCACTTCCTATTCCAGGCACGAGCGAGGTGGAACGCGCAACCTTTCCACCCTGCCTCCGGGGAAACTTGTCCTAGCGGCTGACATCGCAGCTTTCTCGAAATCCAGCACAATCCGCGGCTCCGGTTGGCGCTCCATCACTTCCTCCATGACCTCTAAATGTAAAGGTTGTGAAGCTAGTAGAGAAACTAAAAAATCTGTTGAAAAGCACCTCTTAGCATCGAAAATATGGTTACATAAACTTCCTCCGTCTTCCTATTCGTAAGTGCAAATACTAACGGGACGGTTACCTTAAAGCCTTGTTACAGTAAGATGAGTTTGTAAGCGACGTGAGACTTTTAAGAATTACCTTTCCGTTGCACACGCCGTGTATCCTGTACAACTGCCCGTTTTTCTCACGCTGGTTCGGATGCATCGAAAATATGCCATCCGCAACCAGCGTGTCCAGACCGTTCTGACATGCCTTCTGAAAAAAATATAATGTGTGGGACTCTCGATTAGTGGTGATGAACATACCCTGATAACCTTTTCCGAGAAATAAATGTGCATGTCATCGGTCTGAAACTGCAAGAAGCGGGAACCGTCCGCGTTCGTTGCCAGGTAGTCTGGTATTTGCTCCATGGTGACTGCACTTTCCAAGTGTTGACGGAGGTTTCTTAAAGCAAGCAACTGGTTAAGCATAGTAGTAACACATCTCAGTGCTATTCATTCGCATACCTGCGAATCGTAACGCGACACCTTTCATAATCACTGAAGTTCGCCAGCGTGGCCTCCTTGTCCCTCTCCGCTATAAAATTGTCACTTTCGCAAAAGAAGCTTGGCTCTCATCTGATGAGCAACTGCTTACATAACCTCTCCGACCTCTCTGTTTCGTACAAGAAGTTACCGTACTCCTTGTACGGGTCGTGGGTTGCATATTTCGGGTCGCCTCGCCATTCTTGGCATTTCTAAGCATTATTTTTATACCATCGACATAAAAATTATGGTACTAGATAAATCATTACCTCGTAAAAGATGCGCTGACTTATCTCGTTGGTCCACTTCGTCGGGATGCATGTATGCCTGAGGCCACACGGGTTGCTGGCAAACTCCAAGTCGTGCACTACCAGAAACAGTGACATCATGGTCTTTCTCACGCAGCAACCGAAATAAAACAAGCCCACCTTCACTTCTGTGAACTTTCCAGCCTTTTTACAGCCTATGCATCTGTAGATCTTGCTGTTCTGGTGTCGCTTATGTAGCGAAAATGCGTAGCAGGTCTGCCTGCCAGGCATTTTGCACACAAGTACGGTGTGTTGCCCGTACTTTCTCCTCTCAGGCAAACCATAGAAGTGACTCTCTAAAGCTCTTACACTATCAGTAATGTATCTCTAAATCATACACAACGACGAGTCATTTGCAAAAACACGAATAAAGCATGTGGACTCCAGCTTACCGCCGTTTTCGCTAGACTGCAGTTGCGATGTCCCTGGTTCCTCTAAAAGGATAGGAAATGAACTCTTGAATACATAGTGGTTGGGAAAATTAAACAAAGTAATAACTCGGCGCACCCTCCATGGGTCTAGCCTCTTCTCCATCATCACTGGAGCTCGGCTGGTTCGTATCCTCCAACTGGTCTGCAATTCATAGATACGTGCTTTCTCCGGAACCAATGATGGTGGTGTAACTTGAAATTGTTGAAATTGGTTGACATTACGGGACATGTAAGAGGTTGAACCCATGATCATCCCACCTTCGTTGCGGTAGTTGTTGCATATTTCATACACTAATTCTTCAGCAGTCTCTGTAATAGATGCATGGTACCACTTGTAGTGCAAGCCTTTACCAAAGAATTACATTACCAGATCTATGCTCGAGCAGTGTTGCGCTGTCGAGCCGTGATATGCGGTCCAGTTCTTCCTCAGGTAAATCGATGGAGACCGCAAAGAATCCGCCATCCGACAGCTTGATGACGACATGTGGGCCAGAGGGCATGTAAATCGTTGAGCTCTCTTCGAGAACAAATGCGCTGCGAACGTTCGACATAGTTATTGCTAATCCATTCCCAAGGTTCTATCTATCCCTTTTATATGCATGTGGAAAAGTACGATCGAAATTCTCTAAGCCCCGAGGTTGAAAACCTCTGAGTGAGAGGAAAGCCCTAAGGCCAGTGACTAATTAGGGGCAGCTACATCCAACTTCCGTCAGGGGAGCTCCATTGAGGGAGCAAGAATAGCAGATCGACGGATTAGGTCGCATATCCCTGAGCGATAGTCGGCGTCGTCCAGATTTCCACAGCGCAGCGACTGCAGAAACTCAAATGGAACTTAAACTTCCAAATTAAGTTGAACTATTCAAAATGGTGATGCAAATTTTACAAAAAGTCTCGATCATGCGGAATTTCCAAAAACTGTTGAATAATCAAGCCTTGAAAAACCCTGTTATCATAAGATATTGCCTCCATCTGCTGTTAGACGCCATGTGGATCTTTTGAAGCCATACAAATAATCTCCCTGAGTTTGTTATGACAGACAGCGGCAAGCAGAAACAGTTTCTACCATCACTACATGTTGCTCACAGAGTGTATACGCGCTCTGAGCGCTTGTAGGACAACTGTCTGCAGCACGACTGAACTTGAGTAGCTGATGTTTGCTTGGAGTTCATGTTGGTGTGAATCTTGCCCTTACAATCTTTCCGTGCTCATTCAGCCGGAAAAATTACGGCATACTTAGATTTTCTGTTAACATGAGGGAGATCTGAAGTGGTGAGTGCTATGGTTCTATCTCGGCTTTCTCCGTAAGCTTGAGTGTAGAGAGAAGGGTGAATCACTTGAATCATATTTGGATGCCTTTTTGCCTGTAGAACTTGTCTACCGAGGGTGACTGTCAGTTTTGGTGTGGAAAGACAACAATGAATAATTTCTTTAAAAACATATTTATTCATACAAGACAATCAAATTTCGCTGACTTAATATTTGGTTGTTCCTTTAAAAGGTGAGGAACGTCGTGGACAAATCTGTGTCATCAGAAGTCACCGGTGCCATCTGTTCTCAACGTTATTTTTGGAATCAGGGATTGATGCGGTTGTAGGTCTTATGCAGATCAACTTAAGTTGGGCGGTCATCACGTAAGGTGTCCGAAGGTCGGCTGGCTCTGAACGATGCTCCGGGATCCTCCACTTTTGATGACCTCTTGAAGGGCGGCTGCGCATTCGCAATGATTGAAGAAGGTCGCATCCGAGGCTCTTAAAAACACGTCTTTTACTCACCCAAGAATTGCAAGGATTCCTGTTACCAATTTGGACTTATCAGGAGATTCGCTTCTTTATGACAGGATATCTCGATCCACAACTCTAAACCAAAACAAATTGAAGCATCGTGCTACACATTTGGCACAGCTTACACCAATACTTCTAATCGATGCACCAAAAAACACCACATCTTTTTAACTGTGTATCGCTATGTATTGCAGTGGACATGAGCCGCGAGTTCTAGTTTAGAAAGCTGCATCCAAGTTGTCCTCCTAGGGTTAGCGGCACACATTCGATCTCTCCCTCGAAATAGATGCGAACAAGAATTTACCCCGCAAGACCTCAAGCTTGTTTCGCTCGTACTAATTTGTGCATCCGTTGGAAGATGGTATTAGCAGCATGCGCGACCTCATGCTAACCGTCCTCTCGCCCCGCGTAAACTCGTCCGATCTCTTAGGCTCGCTCCGCCCTTCAGCCATATCGGGGTATCTAACGTAGCGCACCCGTCGCTATCAGAACCAGGCGCCGCCGTCGTGGAGTGCGGATTGGGTACAACCCGGCATCTCCATTCCGCCAGTAAGCTCGTCTTCGAGCTTGACAACGCCATATTCGTCTTGAGAGTCGATAGGTATCCGAAAGAAAGAAATCTTTGATATACAGCAGAAGAATATAGGAACTATATAGTAGTTACGCTATAGCTTAAACTATATGGTGAATTATCGACTGTAGGAGAAACATGTGAAGATGTGATCAACGGTTAATTTATCGGACGGCCTTCGAGGAGGTGGAAGAAGAGGGAGGAAGAGGGATCCGCTCATTGAGTATAAGCTCGTCCTTGAGCTTGAGTAGGAGGTTGTGGATGAGGTGGACCATATCTCGGAGACGACGTTCAAGTCGTTCGTCTCCAAGAAATAGGCACATGGGGTATGTGGCAGAAATGTTACGTGAAGATGAAGAAGTTTTGTCGTAAGTGTTCCAAAAATGAGGTTGATGAAGAAGAACATGGTTGATTCAGCACCTTATTCGGTGCAGCATACAGTCCTTGACAACCATATCGAGCAGTTGATCAACACCAGGCCCAAGCAGTTCTGGAAGGATGGGATCAGGAAGTTGGCAGAGCGGTGGCAGCAAGTCATTGATATTAATCGCGAACACATTCCTCAGCATCGTTGATTAGTAATTGAGTTATAAAGAGATAAAGATTTTTTCAATTTGCCTTATTGCTTTTGCCCCCCCCCCTGTTGGGTTGTACCCAATCCGCCCCCCACGACGGCGACGCCCTGGTACTGATAGCGACGCCTTGCTACGGGAGTCACGTCTACGTCGCCCAGGCCGGGAAGTCGTCTTCTGCCAGCTGCCCGGAAGGGGCTCATCTGCCTCGTACCCCATTCCTGTTCTACCACTCATTATGATGTATAATATCTTATAATAAAGATATGTACAGGATATATACTAGACCTAGGAATAGATACTCCGTAGGATTTGTCAAGTAAGGACCGAATCATAGCAGCAGGAATCCAAATTGCAGAGAAGACGAAGCAGTATAAGTCCGGATGCGACTATCTGCATAAGGTACTCCAAACGGAACTTTCCACTAGATATTTAGTACTTCTACATGACGAAACTAGGCGTCCAAACCTTACAAACCAGTGGAGAGATCCGTTCATGGTCGAAGTAGTTGACCGACCACCTGCTACAGTTCACGAACTGTCAATCGCCAAAAGCGACAAACAGTCCATATGAACCGTTTGAAGTTATAATCACCAGGTTCCGAGGTAGCCAACACTTCTGCCCGGCACCAGCCTCCATTTTGGAGAGCTCTAAAGAAGCATCGGACACCGCGGAACAACCTTTACGGCCATCACTTTGACTGCAAAATAAACGTACTTTAGCCGGACTACACATGGGTATGGACAGTGATCTATACCTTGGCAGAGTGTTAGATCATTGTTTTGTAAGTTTAATTTAACTCATTCGCGCTACATCGCGCAAACCATAGACCAAGTTTTTTGAATGGGCACTTCAAAGAACTTCAAAGTTGCGATAATTATCAAAATTAAATTATACTTCTCTCCTTTCAAATTCGCCTCTGTATCAACCGAAAAATCGAGTTTTATAAACTCAGGCTGATATCTGACAAGTCGTCTGCATACGCTTATAACATGCCTATGTGTATACTGTAATTCTTATGAAACGCTGACTTTTTGTATGCTGAAAAATGCCACTGAGATATTGTAGTAACAGAAACTATCTACATTTTTCCCTCCTCAAATCTCATCCCGCGCCGCCCGTCAGCTGTGGAGCACGTGAATCAATAGGACGCCAACAGGCGGCTTCCGTCGCCCCTAACTCTGCGCAGAGTTGTATTGGGGTCGAGAAACCCGCAGTTTGTTACTTCCCATGGAGAGGCGGTTCTGCCCGTATACAACACTTGCGCCGTTCCGACCTACCGTTGATATAGTATCCTGGTTAGCCCGTACCTTCTGTAACCTTGGAAGAAAATGGAGATCTGTAGACATTCACGAAGCTTCATATACCACGCCAAAGATATGCTTAGTGCACAGTGACCCCAGAATGGCCATATGAGCAAGAACTTTGGGTGATTCTCGACGATGAGTACCTTCCAGCAGTTTTACTTTTGGACCCGCACATATCGCAAAATAAAGAGTGGTTTAAAGCCGTTTGCATAGCAGGGGATTCGACTCAATACCACACTCACCAGTTTCAACCGTAGGTTGAGCGAACGACTTCGACTCCAGGCTTAAGAGAGGATTCGTCGCTCTCCATAGGAATCCCACGACAAACATTGACAAGATGCATTGCGCTGATCAGCCAGACGAATCCTTTCTGTTTTGCTCCCTCAATGACTCATGGACCGTTTCCTGAGCACGGGCCGTAGTGAGCAGAAGCTCGCGGCCGCGCGTCGCTGACGCTCCCCTTTCTAACTGCAATCGCAGTTAGAAACACTAGGCCGCTGAACGTCTGGTAATAAATATGCTGAACGAACCTCCAACATTTTAGACACTCCACATTTGACACTGATATCTTGAATTAGTTCCTATGTTATG
>OX377204.1:38832870-38865224 GCA_947396885.1 Heligmosomoides polygyrus polygyrus
TTCGGGACGCTGTAGATGCAAGTTGAATGCGTGTTTGGTTTATACAACGGCTTGCGGTGGCTGGCTGATAAGTGAGCGAGTGCCTTATATTTCTCAGACAAGATCGATATATTCATAGACTCCGGGGAAACAGAAGACTGGGAGTTTGGCCTGGGCGGGAAATCCGAACCAGGAGTCTGGTATCGGGTGCACGCGAAAGCTGGCACCCACCTCCGATTCAATTCAATTCAAAAGAACCTTAAGTGGTGAACTGGGATTTGCACCGAGGTCTTTCGTTGTACTGTTCGCCGTTCCCTCTCTCCCTCTACCGCTGAACCTCATTCTCGGCGCACAGTCCGTAGTAGTATGCAGAAGCTCCTGGGCGCACATTGCTGACGCCTACAGGTCCATAATTGACGCCTCGCGCCGCGGCGGGAGTATAAAAGGTACCTATGACACCCCACGGGATATGCCTCGGTGGTGCAGTAGGTAGGAGTGCGGCCTCAAAGGAGGGAGCAAGCTTTTGAGTTCGAGTCCGCGTACTACCAAAATCTTTGCACATATAGCTTGTTCGTATTACGCTTTCTCATGATCACAGGAGTCAACTTTAGATCATCAATGCTTACAAGAAACCAAGGCTGTCTATTTGCACCCTCATATGTGCTAGTTTTTCAACGATGCGTATCTATAGCATATCTTTTCCCTGGAAAAGGTCTTATTGCTCGTCCATTTTAGTGAGAAGCTATGGTACAAAACTATGAGACAAGTAAAACACAAGCGCATGTCACACCAGCAGCGTCACAGAAAAGCCAGTGAGGAATAATCTTCCTGGTGAGGAGTGAGCTCTTCTTCTTCGTTGAACGCGTAATCGTGGGTGTAGAGAAATGTCCTGGGTGAACATCGACGTAACCAACTGCCACCCCAAAAAAGCATATATGAAGGCGCAAATAGACAATCTTAGTAAGTTGTAAGCATTGATGGTCTAAAATTAACTCCTGTGATCATGAGAAGCGTAATAACAGCAAAATAATATGTGCAAGGTGTTGGCAGTACGCGGACTCGAACTCAAAACCCAGCCGGTGTGTACCTATGAGACGGCACTCAAGCTAACTGCGCCAGCGACGCATATCTCGTGGAGTAGCATAGGGATTAATGATTGTTGCGCACACGTCTTTACACCTCTTTTTTCAGGTCTTTAAAAAAGTTCGAAAAGCTAACTGTGATTCTGGACTCAGCTCACACGGCCCTACATTCTGCCAAAATAGCATCACAAAAACTCACCATGATTTGGGAACCTTTCCATGTAAGGTCAATTCAGATTTACTAAAGTTAGTGGAAGAGTTACCCTGCCTGGGTCACTATGCAGAGATGGGTTTGTTCTTTCCATAGCTCGTGTAGGAAACATATTGAGCAACATTCTTTGCCGTCCTGTAAAAAGAATTCTGAGACAAGCGATGTTTGGTTTGATCGCATACCAAAAAGGAGCGTTAGCAGCTGTTCTCCTTAGCTTTTGAACAAGGTCAGTGAATATTTCAGTCCGGAACACAGTCGTAATTGATAGCTAAAAGCAGGCTCTGTAGAACAAGTGGTAGGAAAGCTATAGCTGAATGTAAAGCAAGAATTCATGGTGATTATTTGCTCGTCCTTTTCTCTCGCCGTTCCGTCTAGGTTATTCACTGGCATTTCTTCAACCCTTTCGTTGCCTCATTGCTAATTCCTCGAATGGTGCTTGGTAGCGGTTCAACCGTCGTTATCCTTCCTCTATTTGAGTAAAGGCAGTTTCTTCTACGAATTGGATATTTATTTATTTATATTAAAGGTTACTTGACGAAAAAAGGGTATTATTATTACAAAAAAGTGTATTATTACAAGTCTGTATTTCACTGGCGTCCCTTTAGAACTTAATTCTGCAATTCAGATGTGACGCAGGTTTCTGTCCCTAAGAAGCCAGCACCGTCGATAGTCGTCAACAACCCCAATGCTGTTGATATTGAGACGATATGCCAGTCCTATAAGGGACACTCGCTGCTTATAAGGTAAAGCATTGTGCGTGCATTTCTCTCAACCCTCTCCTACACGCTGGACTACCTGTTCAGGCTGCAATTCATAGCGGATCACTGTCCTCCCTTGAAACGGGATGCGACCATTGGCATGATCAACGAGCTACACCGTGTATGTCTCTGTTTTCTTCTGCTCTGCCACTAGACCTTCTGACCGCGCGCTTTCAGAGCTCTTTCAATGTGACGCGCTATACGGAACTAATGGCCAGCCTTGAAACGATGGAGAAACAGCCAGACGACCAGGTTGTCCCTTGTGGTTTTATCGCTCATTCTTTGTGTTATTGTAACTCTCGTTAAGAATCACATGGAGATACCGGTGCTTGATCAGACATGGGTGGACCAGACCACTGTGAAATCCTCGATCCAGTTAGACTTTCTGCTCTCCGAGTATAAGAAGCAAAAGGACGAAGGTGTGAAGGTGAGCCGTATGCTTCACAGACTTGTTCTTATATACTGTCTTGCAGGAACACACACACAGGACTGGCGCTGTATTAGCTTGTACTTTATTTTCAGTTATTGAAAACCGACGCACGTGATGGTGATATAAATTAGCCTGGAAAATACAGTGTTCCGCAGAACTGCAGATTTTGGAAGACACTTATCTTACGCTGAGCGAGCGGCTGTTACTTTGTAGAGGTGCTCATCAGAACTGACTAAAACGCGCACTACGGACCAACCTGCTAATGTGTTACTGTTGATGAACTCTGGCAAAACCTGGAAAATGTTGTCTTGGAAAGCAAACAGCTCGTTTTTATGGCTGCGAGAAACGGAAAAATAGTGCAGGAATAATATGACGTTTTCGAATTCGTTGATGAGATGGTTTGTGATGCTTTCTTAAGGAGTATCTAATATTATGTCATGCAAATGTGACCACCGTTTTCTACAAGCAGGCCGTATCTGTATCATGTTTTCTTGTTTTCTACAAGCAGGCCGTATCTGTATCATGTTTTCTTGTAGCAGTAGTGCTATTATCCGTAGTTTCCTGTGCCTATTCTATAGGTGAACCCTCTCGTGTTTTCTTTAAATTTTATCAGTAGTGATATCTAAAAGGGCGCGTGGCAGCGCAGTCGGAACGGTCGCCGGCTCTTCCGAGCACTTCGAACAAAGGGTTCTTGTTTTGGATACGCCCAAGCCAAACAAACGTTAGATCTCTTGGGGTCGAGTCATTTGTACTACGCTTGTCCGGAGAACAAAAAACTAACTTGACCATCGGCGGCTGTCTATCGAAGGTCACTGAATATGCTAAATCCGCGTTCAAATTGCTTCCACGATATCTCGTTCAAGAAGAATGCGTGGCGCATCCCAAGCGGAGATTGATCAACGCCGTAACATCCAAAGCTTCAGTGCTGTAAGACTTGTGTAATCTTTCTGTGTTGTTTATAGTTCAGTCTACTATCTGCGCTGTTTCGTTTGCGAAGTGCTCGGATCTCCCAATTCGCCTTTTTCGATGGAATTTTCATTACTTCGATATCGAATTTTCAATAGAAAGGTCCTTTTTGTTGTCACGGAATTGCTACTAGACATGGAATCCACCAGGTTTCGGTTTCTGCAAGCACTTTTCAAGTTTCTTTTCTTTCACTTCCAAAGTATCATGGACGACCATTGATGGCGTCACTTTAAAACGTAGACAAACAAAGACTAATAGTAACTGTCACTGGAGTCGCTACTGGCTTCAGACAAATGAAAGATGCGCTGATAACTTGGTGAGATGTTGCTATTAAGAGAAACTATTCATTTGCGCGTTAGGTCCCCACTACTCCACTTTGAGTAATCTTATTCCTTCGACCACTGCGGTCACTTTCATGAATCTGGAAGCAGTGGTAGCTGCTATGCGACTTACCCTTTTATGAGAGACTGTGGGCGGCCTTTTTGCTAAGGTGACGGCATTGAGCTTAGTCAGTCTCTCGGCGCGATTCCTAGTAGAATACGGGAGGGGGACGTTCTGCCTGAAAGCGGCGCGGGCAAAGACGCGGGACAGTGCCTGCGGAGCCAATTAGCGTCGACTCGCGCAGTGACACCCGCCGCTTCGCGCTCAGCCAGACAGCTCTCGCCGCAGAGGCGATGCTGAACCAGCCAACCACGGGAGCCAGTAGGTCGACCAGATTTGGTGGGATTACAATCGATAGAGGGATAGGAGGCTCAGATGGCTTGCATTGGCAGCCCAGAAATTGGGATTGATCTGAACCCTACCATCTTCTATATCAGAATTTCAAGCTCTATCGAATGAGCCAGGAAAGAATCTTGCCTCAATAACCCTTTCAACAATTTCTTTCAGGCGCTGTCAAACTTTCGTTAAATATCCGTTTTTATTTATATTAAAATTAACTATGATGCATGCTTCCAGGCTACTGGTGTGAACTCTACCATCTCCTGTATTAGAATTTCGATCTCTATCGAATGAGCTAGAAATTATCCTGTCTAAGTAACCCTTAAGGCGGCTTTTAGGCGTTGTTTACCTTCCTTAAATATCAGTTTTTATTTATATCAGAATTAATTGTGAGGCATGCTTCCAGGCTGAAATTGCGTGAGGAATATAACTAGATAGACGAGAGACCTTCTAAAAGAAACCTAGGTGCTCAACATTTTTGAAGACGACATTATGATCCTTCAGTGCGTAGAGCACGTTCCCAGTTTTAAATTGCATGATGAGTTCGATTTGGCAGTCGGTAGACCTCCCAAGAACACCAACGTACTCTAATTTTCTCATGAAATTTCATGAGCGTTTCCTAACTCGTTAATTGGTGGAGGAGACATTGGCTATGTAGGTACATTGCCTGTTGGACGCGAGGTCAAAACATCGCTAGAAGCCACAGACGAGACTGGACGAGCAATTTGAAGTATTGTGTGATGAAATTTGTTCTCTCTGAACATTAGATTTGATGAAGCACCTATCCAATCTTCGTCTCGAAACATGTGATGTGTGCATTATAAGGTTCCATAGAAAAAGAAAAAAGTTACAAAATGCTAAAGAGGTGTCATGTTGAAACTAACGCTTTAAACTTCTGTTAAAAGATCTCTCGTCTATCTAATTGGAATCCTCGTGCAGTTTTATTAGCCTGGAAGCACGTCTAGAAATTAATCCTGATATATTTGAATAGAAATAGATATTTAGCGAAAACAAACAGCGCATTAAAAAAATCGTTTTAATGGTCGTTGAGGCAGGGTTCTTTTCTAAATCATTCGATAGAGCTCGAAATTCTAGTACAGGAGATGGTAGGGTTTACATCAGTAGTATGGAAGCATGCCTCACAATTAATCCTGGTATAAATAAAAACTGATATTTAACGGAGACAAACAACGCCTAGAAAGTCGCCTCAAGGGTTATTTAGACAGGATATAATACAGGAGATGGTAGAGTTCACATCAGTAGCCTGGAAGCGTATTGAATTCTGATACAAGTAAAAACTGATATTTAACGAAAGTTAAACGGCGCCTGACAAAAATTGTTGTTAGGGTTATTGAGGCAAGATTCTTTCCTGGCTCATTCGATACAGCTCGAAATTCTGATATAGAAGATGGTAAGGTTCAGATCAATCCCATATTCTGGACTGTCAATGCAAGCCGTCTGAGCCTCCTATCCCTCTATCGATTGTAATCACACCAAATCTGGTCGACCTACTGGCTCCCGTGGTTGGCTGGGTCAGCATCGCCTCTGCGGCGAGAGCTGTCTGGCTGAGCGCGAAGCGGCGGGTGTCACTGCGCGAGTCGACGCTAATTGGCTCCGCAGGCACTGTCCCGCGTCTTTGCCCGCGCCGCTTTCAGGCAGAACGTCCCTCACCCGTAGAATACGTCCCGGAAAGCGAACGGGTTAAAGTGCGTTGTGCAATTGTTGTTTACATATTTGTCAAGGAGTGTAGTGCATGAGTAGGAGGTCCTTTCTGCGGTAGTATATTTAATAAATACATGCTTTTTAGACATTAATAATCAGGAATCAGACGCGAGGTAATCGGTAATCCTTGCAACTGCTTCGAGTCTCCCTCTCCGCTGTTCTCTGATTAGGGCAGACGTCGAATGTGAATTGCTTGTAGGAGTCCACACGACGTGCAATGGACGAACTCTTCAACTACTACATCTCAGCTGGCGACATCACGGAAGCTTTGCATCTCTATAGTCGCGGAATGCGAGAGTATTGCAGCCAGTTCAAGCATATCATTCAGGTATTTAGTGTGCTGTTTTGTGGTGGAAAGTGCGTCTTAAAGCTGCTTGATGTAGATGTGGACGAATTGGATGGAGGCATCCATTTGGGTAGGTGAATGGCAACGAGTCGACACGATCGCCGCTCAAGCAGAGCGCAGTATTAAGGAGGCTGAGGAAGCTGAAACGGTTAGTACTGCTTACGCTTCCAATACCATTCACTTCTCGGTGCATCCCTTGCTCAAGCTTTAGAGTTTTCCCTATCAACAGCTTGTAATCAAGAGTCGTCTCAACCACTCCGACTTTAGCAGGCGAATTCAACAGCTGCGGCTCGAACTCGTCCTGTGATCTTTGGAATGTCGTCGTCTAGTGCGGCTCGGCCGGCAGCTACTCCTAAATGTGCTCGCTCCCTTATCAATACTGGCAAGGTTGGACAAACTTCATCGTGCACATTGGTTTCCTTTTGTATTTTCTTTTTTCTTGAGGTGTTTTTTGCTGAGAGTCTCGTTCAACGGGTTAGCTGTCGGGGACCACACTGAGACAGCAGGCTATGACTGGGGCATCAGTGCCTCACTCAATAGATATTCTAACACTTGACGACAGGGAAAAGTGGAAGTTGACTGAGCTCAAGTCAAGCAGTTGAGGTTGAAGGAAGCAGGTGGTGCCTCCTCACCATTTGTGTTATTCTTCTAGCAGCAAGTATCTCTTGGCTACAAAAAACGCGTTTCTAGGCATAAATCCCTGACAATCGTGATGTATTTCAAGATTCCCAGTGATCGAAGCCAAAAGGTTTATTCTGCAGTAGCAAAACGTGGCAGTTTACCACTCCGGGCTTGGTGTATTGGTGCCAGACTTGCCTATGAAGGATAGAATACTAACTTCCCTATCGACCGGTCACAGCAAATCATTAGCAAGGCCAAATCCTTTTCTTTTTACCGTCTCCCCGTTTAGCAACGGGGACCGCTCCTGTGGTGATCGCATCACTTAATACTGAGAAGTGCCTGATCGAGTTAGATACCACATTCTTTTAACTTTTCATGCACTGTATCAATTTAGACCTTTTTCGTCCGTTCTCTATGCCGTTTTCCTAGGAAATATATGTTGAGGACGGTCTTCCGAACAGTGCCGTCATTCGCTCCCCACTTGGCTTGTCCCTACCCCGCCGCAATTACCACAACAGCGAAGGCGAGCTTCACATACTTCACAGCAGTTGGGGCTACAACAAAAGAATCTATCCAGCACTTTCTTCTCCATTACGCTGACGCTTGTCCCTACCCCACTGGATGTGGGCCAGTACTCGGCACCTGACATCGAAACCGGTCGGACGACGGCTCTGTCGATTTTCAATTTAAGGCGTCCTCGAATCTCGATGTCGCATAGAACGCCGTCGTTTTGCGCCACTTGGGCACTGCCCTCGCTCGTGAGTTAACATCGAACGTCACTTCTGAAAGTCTCGCGAAAAGGCATTACGACAATAAAAAGGAGTGGGGAACCCACAGAGTCTTCATGAACGCTAGCAGATATAGGAAAGTTCGTCGATGTGCCAGCTGGCGCTCGCGCTCGGCTGTTTCGGCTAGAGTGGAGTGAGCGCACCCACTCATTGAGTTGTTCGGGAATACTGTCGTAAGACGACCATGTGACCTCAAGCGGTACATGACAATCGAGAAAATCAGGGTGCAGCGGCTTCTGCTTTTCTCGCCGAAGGCGAGCAGCGTGTACGACATCGACGGTGCTACAGCCGGCTACGAAGCCAGATAGTTTGGTGGAAAGCTGCGCGATATCGCGAGTGCACAGTCGTCCATCCACAATTCACTCCAAGATCTTCATGCTTTGCAAAAGCAAACGGATTGTATTGTAACTGGTGCAGTCCGCAAGAGTCTCCTTCCGAATCTGGGCCGTGGTAATTTGTACCACGCAGCTTCTTTTCCACATATGGTTGACCGCATGGATGAAAACATCGTTGCCTACTTTGCAGGGTTCCAGCAAGGATTTTATATGTCGGCCACCAAGTCGTCGGGACCCGTCGCTTTACCTGGCTTCATCCGCTTCAAGGCCGCTTCTGCTCCCCCGGAATGATGCGGAGGGAACGATGGATAGGCGAAATTTGCTGCCGAGATTTTCTCAAAGTAGTCGTGTCATTGCTCTGTGGTCCTTTGCTGTTCGTCGCTAGATGGCCGTTCTCATCGTTGATCCCGAAGAACTGTCTTCTTAATGAAACAGCCGCTGCAACGTTTTCTTTCAACGCCACCACCTGGTTTTTGCTGGACCATTTCGGCGGCGGTTGGCGCGCTTTATCCTCGCAGAGCATACTTGAGAGTGGAGATTAGCGAACGATTTTACGTGGTGGCAGTCTCTTACATCACATCCTTCGCATCTGTGAACAGGCTTCGATCATCATGGAGTTGGTCTGTGTCTTGGTGTTGCCACTGCAGAGAAACAGCAGATGGTAGTCACTTTTACGAAAGACCGTTTCGGCGTTGATGAGGTAATGCTGCTCCGCATACTTCAGATTTCTTTCACTGTAAGCGCCACGTGCCCGTAAAGGAAACGATCATGACAGCTGTAACAATCTTTCTCAGTCTCTACCTTGAGGTCAACTGCGAGCTCAACAGCACCTTCTGGCAGTACCTTTGGTATCTTCTCATTTAGGTCCAAAATCACCCCATATTCACTTTTAGCAGGCTATCTGCGGAGCAGATGCAGAAAAGAAGTGGTTGCTCGCTGTTCAGCACCGACAACATCTTTCATCAAGCGGTTATTGAAGCCTTGCACACTTGCAAAAGCATCTCGGAGACGATTACACCATCACGTTGTGTATATCCTTCAGCCAGTGGCTGAAGCAGCGGCTGACACTGGTACAACATGTTTATGTTTATGTTTATGTTTATTACGCTTGCATAAGGCAATCGTTGAAAAGCAGTCAATGTGCAGCGACAACGGCGTGTAAAAACCACAAAAAAAATTAAAGCAAACAAAATCCAGAACAAACAACCAGTCAACAACAACAAGACCTGCATGCAAAGTCATATACTGTTTAAGAAATCTCGTTTCTAAACAACGTAATACTTAGGTCTTATGTCCTTCGGTGCGCGACCCTTCAACGTACCCACATTCTACGTAGCTGCTCGGTTCATGCTTACCTTACGGTGCTTTTTGGGCTAGCTTAGTCGCTCTCCTTAGTGCCCAGAAATTTCGTCCCAGACGGACCGAGTCGCATCCTATCTTGCGTTTTGTGACATCTCATCCGTTAAGAGTATCTCACAGCTCATTCCACTTTGCTCTGAGCGCGTATTCTCTCTTAGTCGCTGGGTTTGGATCTTGAGAAATGTTTGCAATTTTATACAGCTTTCCTATCCCGATCGATTTTCGTGCTCACCTTCATGATGTTTTGCAAAAAGAGCATGTTTATTTGGACGAGTCTGCTCCTCTTGATGCAGATAGATAACGCTTCTGTAAGAATCTGAACTCTCTCGCAGAATTTGCTATGTATGGCAGGCGATGACCAACATGCGGTCGCTTCCATTGGTTGCCCTTCAACTGTTGAATCATGGTTGCTCTTCTGTCACGATTCAAACTGTAGCACAACCAATGGACTTTCCGAGTTTCGTAGGCAACAATGACTTGTGATTTCCGTGCTACTAAAAGAAAGCTGTGACCTACCAGCATCGGTTCGAATCTTCTGTCTTCCAACTTCTCATCACTTCGATCTTAATGGTTGTAAAATTTTTAGGCCCGTCTCGACACAGCCTGCGGTTTATCGAAGATGCAGTCCGGTCGCTATAAGCAGGCAGCTGATCGCCTCCTCAAGGTGGACGACTTACTCTAACGCTGCTTTTACACCTCCCACAATCACCGCTTGTTATACTGACTTTGCTCCAGGTTGATCTGGACGCGCTGGAGCTGCCTTGGCTGTTCTCTGCCTCAGATATGGCCATGTACTGTACCTTGTGTGTCATTGCCAGTTATGACAGAACGGAGTTGAAAAAGAAGGTCATCAATGACGCTAACTGCCGGTGAGTGCTTCGAGCACGTCCGGTTGGGAGAGCCTTCTGAAGACAGTGTTCAGGAAATTTCTCGAGTCGGAGCCGAAACTGGTCGAGCTGTTGCAGTGCATTGTGAAGAGCCAGTTTGGACGTGCTCTAGATATTTTGAAGGAAATGAAGGATCGGGTCAGTGCAGTGATTTTCATTCGGACCGCTCTATGCTCCAAGATTCTATCACTTTGCAGTTCCTTCTCGACCCCTATCTGAGCGCTCATGTCGAGCCATTATATGCTGTGATACGGGAGCGGGCGTTGCTGCAGTACCTTGAGCCGTTCGCGTCTGCTGATCTGAACGCGATGGCGAACGTGTTTCGAACCGATCTGCGAAGTGTAGGCTATTTGAAGAGTCTAAGTTTTGAGTTTATGATTATCGATCATTTCTGTTCTCAGCTAGAAGGTGAACTAGTAGCGCTTTGCGAAAAGGGACAACTCTCGGCACGAATTGATGCCGTCGGTGCCACCATACGCATGGTTCTCACCAACGAACGTGAGGAGAACTACAAAAAGTGAGTCGTCGTTTTCGGTTTGCAAATGCTGACACCCTCGTTCCCACGGTAGAGAACTGTGGAAGCCATACGCCTGGCTGCATTTCGGCGGAGTGGTACTTCAAACCTGTGGCAAAACTGCGGATATCTAGGCCGCGAAAGTGATCATCGCTTCGAAGATTTCCCTCGTGTGGGTGAGAAATCTTCCCATGTTTGTTCGAATAAGGATCTGAACCCAGGGCTTTTTCTGCAAAAAATTGAAACCAACCGACAAACATCTGTTGGAGTGTTTTTTCATTATTGATAAGATAACGGCACATAGTGTTTTAGAAATGATCGCGCTGTTTGAGTCCGTGCAGAATTTTTAGCGCTTCAACAACAGAGTACCCTGGGTTTATTTTGAAGTTCAAAGAACTTATGGTTCTTCGGTGCACAGGGCACACCATACCGCTACTAACGTATTGCGATGTTTACGTAACTGATGATGTGAAAAAGCAATTTCTTTGTACCTGTACTGGAAGTTGTACCACTTTTGATCCTGGGCTTCGAATTTTTGAAGGGGCTGGTTATTAGCCGATCTAAATTGCCATCTTCCAATCACCATACACCTGTTCACGCTTTGAAAGGAACCCTACACAAACACAGAAACTGACAACTGATGACGGAATTGCCGGCCATTCTGAAATCTATCCCACTATTTCACAAGACGAGCAAGCTCGCTTTGTGAGCTCCCGATTTACAGCAATGTTAACCATTATGGCTTCACCCCTGTCGGGTTTTGTTGCCTTTGAGTCTTGCACTCCGCACGACCTTAAGGGCGGAATTTTCCCCCTTGACCACCGAATGGTGCTCGGTTTTTGGGAGCGATTGTTCTATCCCCTCGTCCCCTTGGCCCGCTTACCCCCCAACCCCTGGGCTTCTTCGAGAGTCAAGTGGTTGCCTTAAGAGATAGTGAAGACGTAGACATTTGCCACACCTCTCTTTAAAGGGCGGGGGTTAGAACGCCACTCCGCCTGGTTTTTAGACAGCCGCCACCAAGCAAGGCTTTTTTCGATTGGGTACTGTCTAGCATAGTGCATAGGACGATAGATGCGACAAAGGCACCAAGTTCTTTGGCGGTGCGGAGCGAAACCGTGTCCAGAGCTTGGGATGTGCCACGCATTCGACTTCTACAGGGTGTCTAAATATAATATATGCGTATTTGACCTATACAGTGACTTGCGGGAACCAGCAGATGGTGAAGTTAGTGTTCCATAAGTGTAGTACCAGTTTGCCGAACCAAGAGGAATGGAAAGCTCAGTTTTCCTGAGAGGGACCTCACCTCTCAGTTATTTAGAAATGCCTGCAAAAGGTTCGGCTAGGAATTATGCTTTAGGAAACACCAGAACATTGGATAGTTTAATAGCAAGTTTTCCTGGTTTGTCCTACCACATGTGGTAGCTCAGGGGATATACTAACCAGGGAAGGATCTCAGGATGTGTTTGAACGGGGGAATGGATACACTGCGAGAATTTCCACCCTTCATGTGGTTGGAAAGTACGTTTCGTTTTGCTGAGTTCTTGAACCTAAAGAGTTATTTGCCCTCGAAGTAAGGTACACTATTGCGTCGTCATCGTGTGCGCATGTGCATACGTGCGCGCGCTGATGTATGGGGCGCGGCGAAAGGCCCGCGACAAGCGGATTGCTTGCTCAGCAGGGTCGGCACTGCTTAACAGATGCTATTCCAGGTGTTCGACTCCCGTGCTATGCACTATTTTTGCATTTTTCATCACCGCTACCTCCTTTACCAAACTACTTCCTACACATCACCTACACATCTGTTTCACTCTAAATTGTCAAATAAGCGTCAGTTTCGTGATCGGCACCCCAGATAACCCCAATATACGAAGTTTGGGCGAAAACGGTGTTTATGATCTCGACAGCCCTAGTCACCCGTACCTGCTGACATTCGCTGAAAAACACAAAACATTGTATAATACAGAAAGTGAGAAAAGTAAGTGAAGCACAGCTCACAGCAGACCCTTATTCGACAATTTAGAGTGAAATAAATGTGTAGGAGTTTTGTAGTAAGTGAGCTGATTTAAACTGCCATTAAGGTACTAATGAACTTTCACCACTTGAGGAGAGGTCGAAAAAAGTCTTCGCCCAAGCCTCACCTAGGTTAATTTGGGGTATCGATCACGAATCTGACGCTGATTTGACAATTTAGAGTGAAACAAATGTGTAGGAGATGTGTAGGAAGTAAATTGGTGAAGGAGGCAGCAGTTATGAAAAATGCAGAAACAGTGCATAACACGGGAGTTGAACATCTGGGTCAGCATCTTTGAAGCAGCGCCGCACCCTGCTGAGCCACCGATTCGCCTGCCACATAGCCTTTCGCCTCGTCCTATTCATCAGCGTGCGCACGTATGCATCCCTCACGGTGCAATACTGTCCCCCAACTTCGAGGGTCCATAGCTCTTTGGGTGCAAGGACTCAGCAAAACGAAACATGTTTTTCCACTATATGAAAGGTGGAGATTCTCGCAGTGCTATCCATTTCCCCCGTTCAGACATACGCCTGAGACCTTCCCCTGGTAAGAATTTTTGATATTCTTGTTGGTATCGTCATACCTTTAGTCCCAGAACGGGACACCACGTACGATAGTTGTTGCTTGCACAGGGCATAGCCAATTACTGATGTGATTTGTTGTTACAAAACTTGTGAGACAAGGAGAAAGTTTTTCTTTCATCAGGGAACTACGTCCTTACCCATTTAGGTATCGAAGCGCTGGATTTAGCTCAAGCAAACCTAGGTAGTCGAAATTGCTGACGAACATTTCAGCAGCCCCGTATAGGCACCACAAATTTCCACTTCATTGCGCTTTCAAATAGCTCCTAGTCATTCTCTTCTCATCGTCCATTATCGTAGCTAAAGGGCAAGAATTTTAACACTATTTGTTATACATGCTGCCAAGTTGGACCATCTAAATGCCTGAATCTCTGCATTGATCGATGTGCATTTCTTTACTGCAGTGCTGAACTCGAACGTGAGATGGCACAAGCTTTGCTGACTGACACTTCGGCGATGTCGCTTTTTCAGAGTCTGAAAAGTCTATGTATATGCAGCGACTATTAGGCCTAACATCTCCAGAGAGCTTGCGAAATTCAAAGATCCGCCGAACAGCAACCCTTGGACCGCAGAGAGACACCCTCGCCAATGCTGTTTATAAGCAATCGTGGTTGAGGTATGAACTCATATCACATATGATGAGAATAATATGCCATCATTTAGAATACCCCGGAAGACCACACAAGGTGAAAAGATTCCAAAAAGGGTGACTCGCTCTGAGACACGCGACTTTAAATGCTATGTGGAACCTTGTCCTGCACTTCTATAAGAACAGATATTGAACTTGAGCAGTGTAGGCGTCGCCGAAAACATCCCCAGAAGGATTGTTAAGTGAAACTTCGAGGGCACTGAACACAGGGGTGCTAGTTACGTTCCATGTTACCTATCGTATTATTCTTTTTGCTGATCATGAAGAGGGTGTACAGTGTGGTGGTGCT
Organism: Heligmosomoides polygyrus polygyrus; assembly: GCA_947396885.1. NCBI lineage: Eukaryota > Metazoa > Nematoda > Chromadorea > Rhabditida > Heligmosomidae > Heligmosomoides > Heligmosomoides polygyrus. The sequence continues at coordinate 38,847,119 of OX377204.1, forward strand.
TGTCTGTTTGATGTATGTGATCCAATAGACTCTGACGCCATCTTTTTGCTCTGCAGCCCTGCGTATGCAACAACTCTGATTCGTTGGATTGTTTAGGCTCTCCCACGAATCTGCTTCTATTAACTCACAGCCTACTTTCAGGATCATAGACGGATGTGACGACATGATCGAACGTTGTGAAGCGGCGATTCTCCGCGCTGTCATGCAACAGGCAAGCGTCTCTGGTCGTTCCACTGGAGACTCGCTTCTGATTCCGATTTAGGCGTGCATCTGCATCAATCCCGAGGGAAGGGCGAAGCGGAAAACAGCCAGCCATGCCGACGACGGTGAGCATAGCAGCCCGATGGTCAGCGAACGGCCTTATCTGCCTACCTGTTGTAGCGAGCGATCCGTCAAATACGCCGTCACGACAGAAGGTGTCTGTGCAGAACATGATGCGAGTGCTTCGAGGGCGCGTCGTTCCTCCACTGCCCCAAGGCGCGGCGAGCCCCGCTACTGTTGCCCCGCCGGCAGCCACTGCCGCACCTGCCCCTCCCGTTCCCTCATCAGCTAATAACGTGCAGTTCGCCCCTACGGTTGAAAACGCTTCCGGGTCCTCTTCTCAGGCTCAGCAACTCCCCGTAAGTTCCTTTGATGTCGCATAGCTCGACTCCACATTCGTATAGCACATCTCGTTTTTAGAATCCATCCGAGGCAGACAGTTCCGAGGGTAGCGAAGATCCGAAGGAGCCGGACTTGAGCTAGATCGTCGTGTACATTTGCCACATGTGTTAGTAGAATTGCTTGACTTTAACGGATCCTTACGGAAATGAGCAGAAATGAGGTGTATCTTCAGCAGCAGTTTCTGGAACTGAAATCATGTCTTTTTCTCCTGCGTACGTTGTATGTATGACCGGTGTTTCGCTTCGAGAGTCACTGCACCTGTCTGAAGCCACTTGTTCAGACTTTTATAAATATTTCTGTCCCTGCAACGTTTCAGCTGCCGAATTTGGCAGGCTCAGGCTTTTCCGAAGTTGGAGCCGAAGAATTGCTGAAAATTTGATGAAACTGGCGTCGAAAGACATTCAGTTGCGATCGGCATGCGCAGGTCCAGTGAATGTCTCTTTGAAGCAGAGGGAGCAGCTTTGTGTTGGAACAGCAAAGATGCTTCAGTAGACGAACTGTGCTCCAGAAGTGTGTTGCCTAATCTAGCCGTCAGAAAACCAGAAGTGAGGTCGTTTTTTGTTACGATCTATCTACTCCTTTGCTTATCCTGCCTTCCCGCCATTGCTCGAGCGGAAACAGCAATGTTTCGCCATGTCGCGTGCCAGAGTGGACCAGTGGATCCTCCTCGCTTGCGGTATCCGAAGAGCGGCATACTTTTCGATCAGGGCTTTCTCGAAGAGGTCCACTACCAGCGCGTTGGTGGGCATCCACATGCTCTGATTGAGGTCCTCGGAAGGCCTCGGAGCCCGTTGCTCTTCATGTTCTTCACTTTCCTCGACGCTCATGAATGCTTCCCACGGTTCGGAACCAGTAGTCCAACAGGCAGCTACAAAGAGCCGTATCAGCGAGTTCACGAGGACTGAAGGGGGTTCTTCGGGTGTCGGTTTGAATTGCAAACCACGCAGACATGCTGGGACAATGATGTCTCCGCAACAAGTGTATAAATACACCAATAGCTCGCTGTGGATTTCTGGTGTGAAGCCCTAGTCAGTCAGTATGGCTGGCCATCTCGCCGACTGACTGGCGACTGGATTTCTACAGATTATTTCTCGCCATCTAAGAATGGGTTAACACGTTGACGACGAAAGCGATTTTCTCGTGTCTGGCCCGTGCGACGAAGCACGCCGCACAAATGTGACACGACATACCGTGACCCAAACATCGTCTGAGGGTAAATTTGGGATGCCAAACATGATGCTAATGTTTGTCTCAGCAGTTACGGCCGGTTACCTCCCCCATAATTCTGTAATTTTATTTTTTTTTATTTGAAGAAAAAATAGTGAATTAAAATTTGCATTAATGCACAGCAAACGAGCAAGCGTACAGCGCGTTAAAAGACCAGGTCGCGCCATGCCCTCAAAAATTTCGGCGGAACTTATTCGATTGATAGTGTGAGCGTTACCTACATTAACCATCAAAGTGAGGATATTGTTGACGTTATTTGTTATTTTATTCGATAGATAGTAGAAATTCTACTATCTATCGAATAAAATCGCGAGCTCTTGGAAGAGGGCGTGGCGCAATCTCGTTTTTTTACACTAAAAAATGGCCGCCTTCCTACTCTTAGATACAAGTTTTAATCCATTATTTTTCATCAAAAAATAAAATGTTCATAAAATTTCGAACAAGGTGTTCACTTACTGGGTAGCTGAATTGAAAAGTCGATGGTCCTGACACGACTATCGATTAAGGAGGAAACCGGCCGTAATCGTCCAAAAGGACATCGGTACCGTGCTCGGTGTCCTAAATAACCTCTCTGGACGATGTTTGGATGGATCGGATATCATTCCTGTTAAGGTGATATACCGTCACGCACCATTGAGCGACATTGTCGTTAGCGTGTTAAGGCCGTACGTATTGTTTCGGCCTCTGTCTATTCAGAAAACATTCAGTTTAGGTGGAATAATCGGCATTTTAGCAACTCTGTCTGTCGGATTCCAAGGCTAATGAACGAATGAATTGCAACAACTGCCAACAAAAGGGGTACATAGAAATTGGACAGACGTAAATTAATGGAAAGCTATACTCACGATCAGTTGCCTTTATGGCGCAGTGTTTTGCTACCGCGAAATCTATTCCAAGGCGGGCTTGATCACCCTGTCGTAAGCGAGTAAGCGACTAAAGTAACGTTCCGGTAAGTAACGATATAAAAGCGTGCAGGTTATAATACATTTTGAAGCAACGCGAGCAGTTCAAGTGGATCCTTCCTTCAAGGTTTCGTGTTTTACATCTGTGAAGACGTAGCAAAAAGTAGCTGTTCCGTCGTGAGTGAAAGTGATCGGCTTCAGGTCTAAAAGCACTATGCGGTTTTAAGCCGAATTGGCGTTTCGAGCCGCCCCGGATCGGGCTCCCGTTGCGCGGCAGCTGTAGTGGAATCGGTGGCCGTCGGGCCGGAGCTGGATCTCGCGTCACGGCTGGTCAGTCGGCGATGTATCAAAATGCCTATCGCATAACACAACAGGCGCTTTTCAACGCCAACGGATGGACAAAACATAAATTCCTCCCGGCTCACATGTGCTCGCTCCCCCAGAGCGCCTCGACTCCTCCCGCTCTCCAGCCGAGGCCGCCCTTCCACTATTGATAAAGGAAGGAGCATGCCCTCGTATGTTCGCGTTTCCTTTGATTTCGTCTTCTTTCGAATAAGCAGTGGATGTAAACTGCTAGAACTCGTTCCGCGTTTTTATTTATTATTATTGGCGAAGCCTTTATTCATTATTTATTCATTCATGACCTGGATCGGCACCATACGTGAACACGAAATATGAGAGCAAAACACCAACGAACTCAACCAATAAAAAAGTACAATTGAAGGCAATCATTGGACATGTTTAAGAAATTTCTTGAAACCATCCAAAGATGGACCAAGGCACTCCGATTTGCATTCAGAACATGATCGAACTCCCTCAAATTTCCGTAGGTGAAGAGAATTTGTTCGTGCTCGCGGTTTTGCTACTGAAACGTAAAGTCTGAGCTTTCCTCTTATGTTCCCTGTCAGTATAGAGTCAAAAAGTTGGCTGGGCTTACAGAAACGCTACCTGCGAGTTCTTTAAACATCACAAGGAGGTCAAATCTTTTCCTCCCACTGAAAATGCTTGGTCACTCTAATATTTCAGCACTCTCACCACCAATTGGTATCTGATGGTAATTGATCCCGAAGCGACTCGAAATCAACTTACGGGTGAAACTATTTTGAACACTTTCTAAAAGGAGAACGTATTTTTTCTTCGAACGATTGAAAACTGTTGTTCCACACTCCGCCATGGGTCCCACATATGTATGGCTTACAAGCCCACAGAGGGATCTGAAGATCTCTGCGCTTCAGCGCTCGAAATAGGTTGTCAATGCGGTAGTTAACCTTTTCGACCAGCGTTTTATAATGTGAATCAAAACTCAGGTCGTTAGAATTAAGAAGCCAAGATCACGGACGTCAGCAACCGGTTGTAGCGTGACCCCTCTCTCTTGCAAGACGGACTCTCGACAGTGCAACTGGCTTCAATCACAAAGCATTTCGACTTTTTCTGTTTTCAGAGACAGATTCCACTTATCAGTCCAGAAATCTATGTAGCTTACTGCTTCCTGATTTGAAAACAAAATCATATGAACTTTTAATGGTTTTGTAGATTTTAATATCATTGGTGTGCACTTTACAAACAACTTCAAATCGTGGGACAGACTCTGACAGTTCGTAGGGATACATCAGAAACAGCAGAGGAAATAATAGAACTCCTTCGTGTGGCACTCCGCTAAAAGCCCTAAGGACCGCTGAAGAGTCTCCAACTACCTTGGTAGGTCCCTTCCGAAAGAAACTCATGTAACCAGTTCACTATCGAATGATACATCCCGACCATTTTCGAATTTTGCAACTGCTTTGTTGATGGAACTTTATTAGAGGCCTTTGAAAGTCGAAACAGATCACACTTATGCAATTCTTTCCCACAATAGCTTTGATTCAATCATTTAACGATGAAATTGGAGCAGGCTCTATTGATCTTCCCTTCAAAAAGCCAAACTCTCCATCAGAAATACTTTTCTTTTCTTCAAGACGTTTCTGTTTGCCAACAATTTTCTCGTAAACCCTTGCAAGTATAGACGACGATATACCCACTGATCTGTAGTAGTAGTTCATAAGGTCGCTATGATAGGCTTTCTTAGGGGTGATGCTTTTAGAGGGGACGTCTGCTTTCATATAACTCCAGTAAAAATGTGCTCCAAATGGTATCCTATGTACATATTCTATAAAGTTTTAAACGAAAAAGTGGAACGTGGCCTGTTGACGTGAAAGAAGTGTTTCGCCATTCTAATATAATCTTAGAGACATCTTCTTTAAGGAACCATAAAGAAGGTCTCATCTCAGAAAACTCAGAATTAATATTAACTCAATTTATCAGCGCTACTTGTTGCTGAATTGCTGAAGACTGCCCTTGCTGCTGGCTAAGAGGTCATTTTTATTAAACACCTTCTGAAATCCTGAGCGAGCACATTGGCTTTCCGAATGGAGAGGAGAAGCACAGACCGTCATTACTGACTAGAGCAGGCACACTTTGCCTAGTGCCGCTACGAATGTTTCTAGTACGCTCCTGCAGCGCCACGTGGTAGCCTTCATGATCTCTGGGACTTGAACAGCAGCAGAACGCTGATTACGACACCGACTCGAGCTGCTCACTGCTGCTGTTCATAGAGCATGCCCCAACGTTCTCATCATAAACGCTTATTGGTTCCTCATAGCACTACAAGAATGATGAAGAATGTTTAACTAGTCTCCACAATGATAATCAGAATGCTCTACAGGGTCACATTCTTAGGATAGAAACAGCTATATGCAGCGCTGAGCCTAATCGTAAGTGACAGATTTCATGCCTGAGAAGGTTCCCCTATGCGATAGAAATTTTGCGCTGCTTTCATTTGTAGAAATTTTGAATCACGTGCTCATTTTAAATAATATTTCTGACCAGCGCGGGCACAGAAGACTTGGGTATGGTGGCCCTTGAACGGAATGGCATACAACAGTGGTTCAGATTTATTGGGAAGGAAAAAGAGCGGTGGAGTCGGACCGCTGCACACCACATTCTTTAAGAGAGTCCCCTCTTCGCCGTCCCAAGCAGCTCAGCAGCTGCCCCTAGTACAGGGAGCGGCGCCTTACAAGGTGCGGAAGAGGCCGAAGACAACGACACTCTGCGGACCACTATTCGCTATCTTTGCCATCTTCACCTCTCCGTCTTGGCGCCGTTATTAGGCGCATCCTCTTCGGTTTTCAGACATGAATCTGGTTGAATCGCGATGAGGACGATTCCTCTGATGGTGAGTTCCGCACCTCGGAGCTAAGCCTATCTTTAAGACTGCGACTGCGTTCAGATGATGCTTAAACGCCGTATACTAGGGAGCCGCGTGAGTCTCAGACCTCTTCGCAGCGGGGAAACCTTTAGTCTCACCGATGGAGACTGAGCTCGAGTGATCTATGTCATTCGCTAGGTCGGATCCACAAGCAGCCAACGTTGCTCAATAGCGTTATTCTTCTCCTCAACCGTCCACCAGTTGTGCACCATACGCTTTAGGAAGCTGTTAGAAAGCAATGAAACAAAAATACTACTTTTATTTGTTTTATTTAGCTTCATTCTCTATTTTTTTACTTTTTCTTTTTTTTGCAGCAGAGCAGTCACATTTTGTAACCTTCCGCTGGGTCAAATCACACTGCTTGTTATCATCATGACTTTTTAGTTGAACATCATGCGCCCGTTTTTTCGAAAACCTTAAAATAGTTTCTGTCTCAAGGCTAGCGATATTTCGAAGATGAGGCACCTTTTGGAACGCCTGTTCGCTGACTTTGGAATGAAATTTAAGTGCCCTTAATCTCTGCAAACCCCTCGATTGACCGGAAGCTTTGTGAAATTTCCTCTATCATTTTCGGCCGAGGCTTGTTGCGTTTGCGTACTGACGCTCGGCAGCGATACTTCTGATCTGGCAGTGAAATTAAACAAATCAATCACACAGAAAGCGTTTGTTTATTGCCGGCAATAAACACTGGGCAGCAGTTGCGCGCGGTCTCGGCAAAGGCGTTCCATGCCTCCTCGTTCGCTCGAGGCATTCTGCCAGGCGCCCGACTAATGCCTGACGTCGACACCGTTTCCTTGTGGCTCTCTGTCCCTCCAGATCATTCCTCGAGATATTGGGCGTCTTCATTCGTCTGCTGCCCCTAAGTATCCGCTATCCTATTCCTGTGCATCCAGTAAATGCCGCTTTTCGTGCAGACTGTTAAGAAACTGTCACCAGTCGCAGACGTGCCTCTGTTTCACAGATTAAGAGATAGAAGGCGGAAGGATGGCTTCGCTCAACCCCCGTTTGGAATGCGCTACGCACTCTATTTCCACGTGATATCATTGAGGCAATTTCAATGTGTATTTGGCTCGGTTGGCTTGGCTTTGACTTCGGCTATCCAACGGCGAGCGATTCTTTCGATGCCACGGCTCCGTTTTCTAGATTCGTAGCATTTTACTCCTATTCTTATTTTTACAATATCTTGTAATGGCGACAGTGATTACTGGTTGGTTCGGTGTGCTCACCCTTCAGAGTGTCACCATTCACCGGGTATGAGACCATAGCGCGTGTGGCGTCCCTGTGAGACTCAGCAACAATATCCTCTATCTGGAACTGCCTATGCGGAAAAATTGAGCTCTTTATTTTGTGACCTCTCCGTAGATTTTGTTTTATCATAAAATCCGCCGCTCTGATCTTGAGTCAGCTGATAAGTTGTAGGAGATGCACAATGTAATAGTATGATTAAGCGGATAAGATAAAATAGCGGATAAAATGTGTAAAGCTAATATCCCCATTCCTACAGTTTTCGCAATTTCTTCTGCCGTCTTCACAAAGAGCTTTGTTGTTTCTTTTAAAATAGAGCAAAGTTGTTCTAGAGCAGCTTTTTAGCTTGGTCAGAGCATATGAAGTGATGTGACCGGGTCGTGACGAAATAAATGTCCAGTGAGTGGTTTACACAACTGACGCTCAGCCGTAGCAATTAACCTTTTTCTAGCTCAATACACTTCTGCCGGTGTGTACATCCATTGTCTTTCGGTCACTCAGCAAGGTCCAAAGAGAATGGAGAGGAAGGAGTTGCTTGGTCCGGTCCTCATTCCTTACTTAAGAACGTGTTCGAGAAAAGAAGGCGTTAGACTCTACAAATTAATCTGGGTAACAATGCGTGGACATAGCAAGTGAAGGTTTTGTTGGCTGCTAGTAATGCTTTTGACACCTTTATTGTTGAAAATTATTTGGCGCAGCGTAGGTAAAGCGAAAACGCCGATCTTCTTCGAGTGATAACGAATGATCCTTTGGGTTTGTTAGGATCGACAAGGATAGTTATACGTGAGATTAACAAAAGCTTTATAGCACAGTCGGAGGAGCCTGCTGTCGCGTGTTCCTCGATTCGAGGTTCCTGTCTCAGGTTTTGCTCACGCCAACCAAGCCTTCCACCCCTCGGGGTCAGTGAATGGGTACCTAGATTTGCCTGGGAAAGAAAAACACAGAATTGTCCAGCTGCTGGCCAATGCAATTCACTATATAGGCTACAACGGCATTTAAATTGTGTCCACGACTTCCCATTGAAGCAAAGTGTGTGACGCATCTCGTAAATAGACCGACTAGCCTCAATTTTTACCCTTTTATCCTTTTGTTCACAAGTAGTGCCAGTGGTGTATTGGGCTAGCATCTTGTCTGGTAAGAAGGGACCTTGGAGTTTCGATCGAAACAAATTTCTTCGGGTCAGCTTATAACCTCAGGGAAGGGTCCCAGGCGTACGTCTGAACGAAGGAAACCGATACCACAGCAAGAATCTTCACTATTCAAATTGTAGCAAGAGATGTAAGCTGTTATAACGATGTTTTGTTGCGATCAAAACTAGGCACTAGGGACTCGAACCCGTGCCTCATGCTAAACGTGCGGGAATCCTCCACGCCATTACACCACAGCCGCTGTTTGATCGTGCGCAACATCCACACCTCGCTGGTCCCATCAACACTCACCCGTATATCGGGATAAGCAATGGTACCGTACTATTAAGGTACATTAATCCATTCAGTAAGTACCTTGAAACACCTCTATGGAATGGCACAGTCGCACAAAACAATACATCCCTCACCTTACCCTCCAAACGTTGAATATTCGAAAATGCAGGAATTGAATACCTGATCCCGCGCATTTAAAGCATGTCCCGCATGTCCGATGTGCTGAGCGTAGCATAATAAAGTTTCAAGCCACTAAGTTCAAGGACATTGCAAAAATGGAACATAGTTTTTTTACTATTTGAAGAGAGGAGATCCTTGTAGTTGTATTCATTGTTGCTGCCTAGACGTAAGCCTGAGATCTTTGCCTAGTGAGTAGCGACCGTTGGAACTTCAATGTTAGAGTGGGTTGAATGATTGTCAATTCCGCCATTCCTTGTACAGCAGTGCTGAGATTTGGAGAGAGGACCTCATATCGAGTAGTGCTCAGCGGTCAATGGAATTAAAACTGTTGCGCGTACTCGCAGGCAATCCCCTGTAGAGCAAATGCACGTGGGAAATTCAGCGCATTGTTGGGCGTAGTGGGTGCGAACAGCTCCGCGGGCAGCATCCAGGAGAAATTGGGGTCGGACCTGTGTTTCCGCATTCCAGCGCCCCAGTGGGAAAACTGCCCAAGGACACCGCGAGTGACGACATTCCCACGCCCAGCGACCGCCCTTGAAACCGCGCTATGAGCGACCGACGAGGCCACTTTTCTCGAGGTTTCTCAGATGCTGAGTGCAGTGAAAACGTAGGCCTTCGTGCCCTGCTGTGCCCAGCTGAACAGGCTACTTTAACTCCAGCGTTGTTTCATTAAGACCTTCTCCTTCAGTGCTCTTGTAGGATGGCTACGAGGCGTTCAATATCCGAATCTATCCTAGTACCCCTTGGAATAGATTTCGCGGCAGCAAAACACACAAAAAGAAGTGAGTATAGCGTTTCATCAATTCCCCAGGTATGGCTCCACTAGCGAAACAAACACAAACCGCCTCTCTCGGATCGGAAAATAAAAAAGCTCTCTCGTAGTACAGCTCAGCTCAGAATTATTTTACTTTTCATTTTGCCCAATGCCAAGCATAGAGAGTGAAGTGCCCCTCCCACTAGGATACATGCCGCTATCCTCTTAAACAGTAGATCTATTGCTTAAGGTGCATACTGAAGACTCACGATCAGAAGAGCAGCAATAATCCTAAAATTCGTCCGAGTGCGGCGAGACGAACCTTTTGATTGGTGCCTAATAGTTGCAAGAGGAACTGATGTGGCACCCAAGGCTAGCGACTTGATTATCCTGATATCTTAGGCTTAGAACTTGCTCTAAATCTTCTTTCTTTTTATTTTGCAGCGAAATCTTCAGCGCGCCGCTCCGCCATAATGAAGCGCTAAAGGCAACTTTTTAGATCATCCCACAGAACCGTCAAGCGATGTCGCCCAGCACGATACATCCAGCATTCGGCGTTTGGCAAACTGTTAGCCTCCAGCCGCTGTTTGCGTTATTTTAGTGACCTTTGAGATGGTTGTCAAACAAACACCTTGCGACGCCTCCGCAGATAAGCCGTCTCACAATGGCAAGGAAAAGGGGCGAATATAACGTGGTGAACTACAGTAGTAGTATCGGTTCTGCACGCCACAATGTCGGCGTCGACCCACCTTCTCGCCAGCTCATCATCGTCGTCGTCATCGATGGCGATCCCTATGCAAATGTCGTCGTGCTCATCTGACCCCTCCATTGTTCTAAACTCCCGCCTCCGAAGAGGTGCTCATCGATCGATCTGACGTCCTCAACAGCCAGTCTTCTCACTTCAGCCGACGTCGGTTTTTGTATGCTTCACTCTCCGTTCACCAGACGGATCGCTGTTCCCTTTTTCTGATGACTGCAGCGGAGTAGAGAACACCGCTGTCTGCAGATGCTGGGAGCAATCTTACCCCGAAGATGCTTCATACTTCTACGAGGGTCCTCTTTCTTCTACCTGATCGGCACAAGTACAGTTCCCTTACTGAGTATGATTCGGCCCCTGACTCTCATGGAACCGTTCAGAAAGTTCTTCCTTCATTATCTCGGTTTAAAAAGGGTTCTCAAGGAGTGAATTCCTCTGAAAACAATTATCCAGAGAAACACTTCCTCCTCATCCTCATTTGATAAGTTTTTCATATATTTGAGAACGTTCGTTTTCCTTTTTCTCCTTTAGAGCACCATTAGAGCTACATTGATCAGTTCCTGGTATCAGACTGTTAGTGAGAAAACGGAAAAATTATAGCATCATGTACAAAAAAATATCTGACAGCCTTGTATTGCTTGAGCAAAAAAGAATAGCGATGATGACGACCTCCAATGAAAAACTGATGCCAAATGAGGACGATGAGAAGCATTTGGCTGTGCAAACAAATCCCTCACTATATTTTTCGCTTCTCATCCCGAGCTTGGAGCGCTTTGATTTACTATTTATTTGTGCCAGCCCGAACTCCCAGAGTTTCCGGTTTACTTGCACAACACTAGTCCTGTTAATAAGGCGTCCTCGAATTCAGCCAGTGTTCCTCCTTCTCCTGCGAATCACCGCTAACCTTCTCACGGTAGAGATGCGAATTCTATTTGTCAAGCGAATAAGTAGCCCATTCTTCTGCGCAATGTCTCTTTGCAATTTTTACAACTCGAGCCGGGTTGCTTTTTCATTCTTCGTTTTAGAGGTTGAGATTTTCTGCATGGTGAATGATGTTCAGTTATGCCTCCTTGATGTTTTCGCTCGTCTTAACTGATTTGGTGGATCCACAGTCCCTCACTGTAGTTTGGCGATGCTTTAAATTCTGGACGCCCGTGACCGATAGAAGCCTAAAATTGGTCATCTATTATAACGACTTCAGTTTGATGCTTGAAACAATCGTTGGTGAAACTGCCTCTATATAAAGGTTTAGAGGAATTTCCCAGCTGTTGGAACATGTGACGCAGTCTCCCTACAGTGGAACTAGGTTAAAAGTGATATCCTGATTCCACACAAAGCTGGCCCTCACGGTCGTTTTGAAACATGCACGAGTCCATTTAATGATAGGAGCTCAGGACCGCTTAGCACTCTCTACCTTCGACTTCACGTGCTCATCATCAGAATTGGTGTAGAACACAGCATGTGAAGTGCCCCCACTGAAGTCTGAATCGCCGAGACCTTACCGTGTTGCTCTTGCTTCGAGGGCAGGTGGGAGCGAGCTCGAGCGCATCGACACCATTTGGTTCAGTTCACAATCGCCCCAGAGAACTGGTCGGTCAGCTGCCACAAGACACGACCTAGAGTGACAAGGAACACTAACCTTTTTATCGTTGACGCTAATCATTGTCCGTGCCAAGTGCACCAAATGCACATTTTGGTGCTTCAGTAACCTCTGCGATATCACGGGCGAATTTCACGAAGGAGATGGACCAACTCCATTCCAAATCTCTCATGCAATTATTGTACTCACTGTACTGTTCGTTCTGTTGAGTTGTTCTCAGAAACTCTCTCTCTAGTGTTCTCCTTTCCTTCTGCCTAGAGCGAAAGAAAATGTAGGATAGGATTGTGGATAGCAGTTGCCCTTGAGAGGCGAATGAGCCTCGTGAGCTGTTCGGTAGCGCGCTTCGCCCTGACTAATGACGCCTCGGCTCCGAAATGCGAAATTGCGGGCGAAATAATCGGCAGAGCAGGTGATGTGAGGTCTACAAGCCGGCCATTCCGGCGAAAGAGGCCTCCGCGTTGTGGAATATTCTTGAGCCTTAGTATTTTACTTTGCCCTCATACCCTCATGCACACCCAGCACTGAGTTCCCTTCAATTTGAATAGGTTCGAGGCATCTTCACGTCTTCTCGTCCATGACGCAATACTCTTAGAGCAACTTATCAGATATATGACATAACTTTCCTTGAATTGGCCTCTTGAATACCTCCTCATTTCACGTTTCCTTGATTGTCGTGCTCCTCGAACGGGCGCCAGCAACGCCTTCTTTCGTCCCCGTAGCGTGCCACAGTGGCCCAACGATCTGTCCTCAGTGTCTGGATATGGTGGCGCGAAGAGCGCCAGATCTTTCTTTTAGAGCCTTCACAAGGCGCTACTGCTTCTTACCCAGTGTTAGTGCTTTAGGCGACTGGTCCAGCTTGTAGAATACGGACAGCAGGCAGATTGGGCGATAGTTGCCAATGTTGTGCCCGTCTCCCTCCTTTGCAGCAAGACGGTCTTGCTGGTTTTTGACTAGATGGAACTTTGCACCACGACAGGTACCGTGTGAAGAGCCGGACCACGGTGTTGGTGAGCTCTTGCGGAAGGTTTTTCAGATGTTCGGATCCATCCTGTCGGGAACTGGTACTGTACGTTTCTTCGTCGACGAGATGGCGTGTCGGATCTCGGAAGGGAGAACAGAGGGGACAACGCATCCATCCTTCGGAAGATTGCATGGAGCAGGTGGACTTGGCTAGCGAAGAGATCGGAGTAGAAGTCGTGGAGGACCTTCCCCATGGCCCTTCTGGAAGAGATGGCTGTGCCGTCAGGGCGTCGGAGAGCAGTCATCTTGGTCCGGCGACGTTGCCGAAGTTCAGGCAGGTGTTGCAGGACAAAGGATATATATAGCATATAAAACAACTGTTATAGCAAGTCCAATAAAAGAAACCTAACACACCCCTCTTCAGTACGACTCATTTAGTCCGGTTATTTGAAGCTTCAGACAGTTCAGCGGCATTTTTGTGTCATTGTTTGCCTTACAATACAATGGTCAGACAAGTTTCTCCACAAATTATTATTATTATTATATCATTAGACCATTCTCATGACCATTTTCAATTTTGTACTCACTTTTAAGCTTTTCGAACTCAACTGTTTGTGGCTTTCTGAATGCGGCCCCGGCCCTGTGCATTGTTGTGGGCTTGAATGTGTACAAGTAGCTCGTCTCTCATATTAAAATTTATTTCATTCATTCTTTCTTTCTCTTTCTCTCTTTCTCTCTTTCTCTCTGTGATGTATCGGAGTAAGCGGTTTGAGTCAGCCTAGATGTGAAGGAATGCGCGTTACTCATTTCTTTGATTTATGATATGCACACTATCTTCGCATAATAACTTTTAGTCCCCTTGACCACATAGTCTGGTAACTGTATTCAGATCATCCTAAGGGCCCTGCACGACCTGAGTGCAGGGTCGATCCCATAATCAGTTATTCCATGCTAAGCTGCACCAGTTGTGCACTGCGCCAAAGGTCCCAAGGAGGCGTAGCAATCAATTCCAGCCTTTTTTGAGTTTTTCTTCAGCTAACGATTTGTCATCTGCTTTCGTAGTCCTGTCATGTCATGCCAGTTCTTCGTGCATCACGAGCTCACTGTTGACCTTCCCAACATTCATTTTGTAAGCGGCATGTTTTCGCGGTCTACAGGTCAGCCCTGTACCTAACGCTTTGTAGCACTTCAGAATGTCGCCAAAGCGACCCACATCTCTATATGGATCCGCCCAGGGATGCTCTCTTAAAGCGTACAGATCTCTTACTTCCCTCAACAAAGTCAACCAGGCGGAACCTTGCCAGTTAGAGGTTTGTTCTTGGCTCGATACTGTTTCTAGGGAACTTGCGGAATTCGCTCCACGTGGGTGTTTGCTCTGATTCAAGACCACGTGGTTCATATTCACTAGACAAAGGAGGGAAGGTGTGGCGCATTTCCAAAAAAGGGAAGGTAAAAAGAAGTAGGTGCTCATTCAAGTAACAGTCCTAAGAAAGTGCTGTTTCCTACCGATTGGGGAGGAGGTCTAGGTGTTTTTTGATCCCAAGTCTCCTCTACCTACATCTGTTGTCGAACGGACCTCAATTATCGGCATCAAGGGCGAGACGGGGATAGCACTCTCCGCCAATAAGTATCTCATGAGGTCAGGACGTCAAGGCGACCTTGCCCATTTCCGGAACAGACGGAACGCATCAGCACTCTTCCTAGACTGACCTGCTGAAAACACTTTCTGATAAGACCCGTGGGGCTCCTTCAGCTGAACGGACAGCGTGACAGGACCAGCTAGTAGCGGCGGTCGTTGAGACCAGGGTGTGCGTTTAACGATTAACGTTTTACCGATTTACCGGATTTACCGGCGTTTTTCGTTAAAAAGCTTTAACGAAATTTAAAGACGAAAAGTTTCGTTAAATTGAATTAACGACATTTTACACACCAGTTTTGAGATTTTTATTTCTTCTTCATGTAAAGGAATTTGGACGATTTTTTGGGATGAGCTTTCGCAGTATCGTTGCGATGTCAAGGAAATCGAGGAAACATTCTACTTATTTGAGTAGGTGGATATAGGCCGATCGATATCGTCCTCGTTTCGATAAATGCATTTTTCATGCTCCTTGACCAAATTATTTGCATGCGTGCCCGCTCTTCTCTACTGTACTTTTGAGTTTTCTGACTTCCTAGGGCGATTCTCGCGTTCCATTGTTACATAATAGTTCTTGATATTTACCATTCAGTTTCTCACAGCTTTGTTTGTGGTATTTGTTTCATAAGTCGGGTCGAAAAGGCACAAAAAATGCGGAGAGAACGCTACGAAACGCCAATAATGCAAGAAAACAAGTACAAGAAACGAAACAAGGGAAGGAGAAGGCTCCCCACTCTTCTCCGCAAGTTTTCCGGAAAGTAGGACGGGGTCTTCGTGCAGCATCTGATAATGATTGTAGGACTAGGTGATGGCTACGTTGAGCTCCACCTAATTGATAGAGCATGGCTAGTGGCACTGTCATTGCTTCGCTTTTATTGATTTTATGCAGTGCATGTCAGCGATTTCGCTCTACCTTTTCGTCTTCTTCGAGGGATCTCTTGACAGTTTTCCTTAGGAGAAGCACAGGCAGTATACTCGTGAAGCAATGAGCATATGCTCATGAGAGCAACAAAATTGAATAAAAAAGAGAAGTCGATGACCACTCTTCGTCAGTTATTATATAACGAGGGTACTCCAAAAACATGTACTTTACATGCGGACTAGTCTGTGAAGTTTTTTTTAAACTTTTCCGAAAAAGGTATATATCTGAAGGTGCAGGTCTAGCTCTATCAAGAAATTTCGGTTATGTCTGTAGACTTTTGCGTCTAATTTGCGAATTTACTATAATGCCGTTCACAAACTCAAAATGTGCTCTATAGGTACAATACCGCTCGCGCCGCACGGTCAAAAGTGGGCGAAAAAACGCCAACATAGCGTCGCAAAGCGTCGCACGCTCATAACTCCTTCAGTTTCAGGTTTCTTGAATAAAGGTTGGTACCATTCGATTTGCCTCTTCGAGATCTACACAAATATATGTAAAACGTTACTGGAACACCCGTATTTTCGCCGTGGGTGGTCCAAAATTGGCTGAACGGGCGATTAGAGCAGCTTATTTCCCAGGATATGCGTGCTTTCGGAGTGTCTCAAAGATGGCGTACGTCGCCAGTGCTCTGTCATGCCAGGAATGCCCCGAGAGTGCGCCGTGCACAATGCACACAGAACCTAACCTATCAATCGAGTGGGCGAGCGCATGTCCCCTGCGCTTCTATCTTCTCTCCCTGGGAACTGCGACGTTTTCAAGACTATTTCGAGCCGTTTGGAGAATGTTATCAGAAATTTCCCACCACACCACTTAGGATTAGCTCCAATCTGTCCCAGCGAAACTTTGGTGTGCGCCGTGAACAATGCATACAGAATCGAACCTTTCAATCAAAGGGGGGGGGGACAGCTTGTAGACTGAGCGTTTGGGAAGTTTTATCACAAATTTCTTGCCGCCCTAGTCAGGAGTTGCTCTAAGGCTGTTCAGCGAGCCTTTGGAGTGCGCCATGAACATGCATAGACAATCGAACCTTTCAATCGAGGAGGGGGGACAGCTTGTAGACTGAGCGTTTGGGGAGTTTTATCAGGAACTTGCAGCCGCCCTAGTCAGGAGTTGCTCTAAGGCTGTCTAGCGAGCCTTTGAAGTGCGCCGTGAACAATACATATGGATTCGAACCTTTCAATCGAAGGGGGCGACCGTTCGCAAATTGCACGAATGGGCGTGTTCGGAGCGCAATAGCTCTGTCAAGTTGTAACCTTTCATGCTGCAGCTTGTAGGTTTTGTAGGCAGTCTAAAGTTCTGTACGTACGCCAAAGTAGAATGGTTTAGCTTAGGAAGGGGCAATGTTATAGGGGTGCGAAAATGCAGGTGAGGATTGTGTGAAGCATTTTTTTCCGATTTCCGTGGACCACTGCGAGAAGATGCGGCGATCGACGGCTTTAAAATACGTACGTGAACAGAGCGCCTAAGGTACTTTACGATGATATGCTCATAGGTCCTCAGTTGCCTAAACTGCCTTAGCCTCGGCTGGCGTTTTAGAGCGGCAAAAGCTAGCGGTTAGAGTTTCTTGCGCTCCTACTCGCCCAGATCTGAGTCTTCGACACTCGGAATGGCACAGTTCCGTTCAGCATGAAAAGCGCTATCGAACCGTATCAATCTCGACCGATTTTGGAATCATCAATTTTTTGACTGTTTAGCATGGAGGACGAGGCCGCGGCGGAAGGACGATGACGTCATCGAAAAAACGATGTCTTCGAGTTGGGCCATGCTTGATACCGTTCGATAGAGCTTTTCATGCTGAATTGAATCGTGTCATTTAGAGTAGGAAAAACTGTAGTCTGGGCGAGAAACAGCGCGGAGAGCGTCTGCCGTTGTTGCGCTAAATTGCACGAGCGGGCGTGTTCGGAGCACAATAACTCTGCCGAGTTCGAATCGTTTCGGCTGCAACTTGTGTTTGTTGTAGGCAGTAGAACGATATATAAGTATACTAAAGTAGAATAGCTTAGCTTAGGAGGGGGCAATGTTACAGCGGTGCAAAAATGCAGGTGAGGCTTGCGTGATGCATTTTTTTCCGAATTCGGTTAACCACTGCGAGAAGACGCGGCGAGCTAAAGCCTAAAAATGCTTACGCGAACAGAGCGCTTAAGGTACGGTACTTTACGATGACGTGATCAGAACTTCTCAGCTGCCTAAACTGCCTTAGCCCCATCTGCCGTTTTAGGGCGGCGGACTTAGCGATTGAAGTTTCCTGCACTCTTACTTGTCCATATTTGGGTTTTCGACACTCCCAGTAACACCGTTTTGTTCTGCTTGAAGAGCGCTATCGAATTGTATCAATCTCGACCGATTTTGGAAACATAGGCATGTGTTATACTCCCGCGGGAGCATCCGCGGAACCTCCGTGGACGAGGGGTGCACCGCGGACGGCGGGCGTGGCGGGGCGCGGTGATTGGCCAGGTGAGGAATCTCGGCGCGATTCCCGCCCTTCCGCGGATGCTTCCGCGGGAGTATGGCCCCTGTTATACTCCCGCGGGAGCTTCCGCGGATGGGCGGAAATCGTGCCGGGTCCCCGAGCCGGCCAATCGCCGCGCCCCGTCA
>OX377204.1:38865424-38889062 GCA_947396885.1 Heligmosomoides polygyrus polygyrus
AGTAACCTCTGCGATATCACGGGCGAATTTCACGAAGGAGATGGACCAACGCCGTTCCAAATCTCTCATGCAATTATTGTACTCGCTGTACTGTTCGTTCTGTTGAGTTATTCTCAGAAACTCTCTCTGTGTTCTCCTTTCCTTCTTCCTAGAGCGAAGGAAAATGTGGGATAGGGTTGTGGATGGCAGTTGCCCTCTGAGAGGCGAATGAGCCTCGTGAGCTGTTCGGTAGCGCGCTTCGCCCTGACTAATGACGCCTCGGCTCTGAAACGCGAAATTGCGGGCGAAATAATCGGCAGAGCAGGTGATGTGAGGTCTACAAGCCGGCCATTCCGGCGAAAGAGGCCTCCGCGTTGTGGTATATTCTTGAGCCTTAGTATTTACTTTGCCCTCATGCCCTCATGCACACCCAGCACTGAGTTCCCTTCATTTGAATAGGTTCGAGGCATCTTCACGTCTTCTCGTCCATGGCGCAATACTCTTAGAGCAACTTATCGGATATATGACATAAGTTTCGTTGAATTGGCTTCTTGAACACCTCCTCATTTGACGTTTCCTTGATTGCCGTGTTCCTCGAACGGGCGCCAGCAACGTCTTCATTCATCCCCGTAGCGTGCCACAGTGGTCTGGCGACCTGTCCTCAGTGTCTAGATATGGTGGCGCGAAGACGCCAGATCTTTCTTTTAGGGCCTTTACAAGGCGCTACTGCTTCTTGCCCAGTGTTGGTGCTTTAGGCGACTGGTCCAGCTTGTAGAATACGGACAGCAGGTAGATTGGGCGATAGTTGCCAATGTTGTGCACGTCTCCCTCCTTGTGCAGCAAGACGGTCTTGCTGGTTTTGACTAGATGGAACTTTGCACCACGACAGCTACCGTGTGAACAGCCGGACCACGGTGTTGGTGAGCTCTTGCGGAAGATTTTTCAGATGTTCGGGTCCATCCTGTCGGGAACGGGTGCTGTACGTTTCTTTGTCGACGAGATGGCGTGTCGGATCTCGGAAAGGAGAACAGAGGGGACAACGCACCCATCCTTCGGAAGATTGCATGGAGCAGGTGGACTTGGCTAGCGAAGAGATCGGAGTAGAAGTCGTGGAGGACCTTCCCCATGGCCCTTCTGGAAGAGATGGCTGTGCAGTCAGGGCGTCGTAGAGCAGTCATCTTGGTCCGGTGACGTTGGCGATGTTCAGGCGGGTGTTGCAGGACAAAGGATAGTATATAAGACAACTGTTATAGCAAGTCCAATAAAAGAAACCTAACACACCCCTCTTCAGTACGACTCATTTAGTCCGTTATTTGAAGCTTCACACAGTTCAGCGGCATTTTTGTGTCATTGTTTGCCTTACAATACAATGGTACGAGAAGTTTTTGCACAAATTATTATTATTATATTCATTAGACCATTCTCATGACCATGTTCAATTTGTACTCACTTTAAGCTTTTCGAACTCAACTGTTGTGGCTTTCCAAATGCGGCCCTGGTATGTGCATTGTTGAGGGCTTGAATGTGTACAAGTAGCTCGTCTCTCGTATTAAAATTTCATTCATTCATTCTTTCTTTCTCTTTCTCTCTTTCTCTCTGTGATGTATCGGAGTAAGCGGTTTGAGTCAGCCTAGATGTGAAGGAATGTGCGTTACTCATTTCTTTGGTTTATGGTATGCATATCTTCGCATGATAACTTTTAGTCCCCTTGACCACATAGTCTGGTTCCTGTATTCAGATCATCCTAAGGGCCCTGCACGACCTGAGTGCGGGGTCGATCCCATAATCAGTTATTCCATGCTAAGCTGCACCAGTTGTGCACTGCGCCAAAGGTCCCAAGGAGGCGTAGCAATCAATCTCGGCTTTTTTGAGTTTTTCTTCAGCTAACGATTTGTCATCTGCTTTCTTAGTCCTGTCATGTCATGCCAGTTCTTCGTGCATCACGAGCTCACTGTTGACCTTCCCTACATTCATTTTGTAAGCGTCATGTTTTCGCGGTCTACAGGTCAGCCCTGTACCTAACGCTTTGTAGCACTTCAGAATGTCGCCAAAGCGACCCACATCTCTATACGGATCCGCCCAGGGATGCTCTCTTAAAGCGTACAGATCTCTTACTTCCCTCAACAAAGTCAACCAGGCGGAACCTTGCCAGTTAGAGGTTTGTTCTTGGCTCGATACTGCTTCTAGGGAACTGGCGGAATTCGCTCCACGTGGGTGTTTGCTCTGATTCAAGACCACGTGGTTCATATTCACTAGACAAGGGAGGGAAGGTGTGGCGCATTTCCAAAAAAGGGGAGGTAAAAAGAAGTAGGTGCTCATTCAAGTAGCAGTCCTAAGAAAGTGCTGTTTCCTACCGATTGGGGAGGAGGTCTAGGTGTTTTTTGATCCCAAGTCTCCTCTACCTACATCTATTGTCGAACGGACCTCAATTATCGGCATCAAGGGCGACACGGGGATAGCACTCTCCGCCAATAAGTATCTCATGAGGTCAGGACGTCAGGCGACCTTGCCCATTTCCGGAACAGACGGAACGCATCAGCACTCTTCCTAGACTGACCTGCTGAAAACACTTTCTGATAAGTCCCGTGGGGCTCCTTCAGCTGAACGGACTAGCGTGACAGGACCAGCTAGTACGGCGGTCGTTGAGACCAGGGTATTCGTTTAACGATTAACGTTTTACCGATTTACCGGATTTACCGGCGTTTTTCCTTAAAAAGCTTGGCGCTATGGTAGTTGGGGGGAGGGGTCCACCATGGCCTGCCTCGGCGGACAGCCGCGGCGCGTAGCTACATATAGCGAATGTGAATGCAGTCTTATCTCCGCTTTTCGATTACAGATCCGTGTTTTACGTGCTTACGAATTTGGCAAGGGAGGGAACTCCAGGATGTAGGCAATTCTAGCACGGGTGCGCCACTCGAGCCACACCCTGGAGTCCCTTCCCCTGCCTAAATCTGTGCTCTCCTCAGCGTCAGCGGAGGAGAGCACAGAACAGAGCTATAGCATTGTTTGGTTGTTTCCTTTACTTCAGTGTGTTACCGCTTCTTTTTTTCGTGTCTGTGACCCTTTTTGCAAGGTGACCCCCCAACTACCATAGCGCCAAAAGCTTTAACGAAATTTAAAGACGAAAAGTTCCGTTAAATTGAAACAACACACCAGTTTTGAAATTTTTATTTCTTCTTCATGTAAAGGAATTTGGACGATTTTTTGGGATGAACTTTCGCAGTATCGTTTCGATATCGAGGAAACATTCTACTTATTTGAATAAGTGGAAATAGGCCGATCGATATCGTCCTCGTACTTCGATAATTGCATTTTTCATGCTCCTTGACCAAATTATTTGCATGCGTGCCCGCTCTTCTCTACCGACTTTTGAGTTTCTGACTTCCTAGGGCGATTCTCGCGTTTCATTGTTACATAATAGCTCTTGATATTTACCATTCAGTTTCTCACAGCTTTGTTCGTGGTATTTGTTTCATAAGTCGGGTCGAAAAGGCCAAAAAATGCGGAGGAGAACGCTACGAAACCCCAATAATGCGAGAGAACAAGCACAAGAAACGAAACAAGGGAAGGAGAAGGCTCCCCACTCTTCTCCGCAAGTTTTCCGGAAAGTAGGACGGGGTCTTCGTGCAGCATCTGATAATGATTGTAGGACTAGGTGATGGCTACGTTGAGCCCCACCTGATTGATAGAGCATGGCTAGTGGTACTGTCATTGCTTCGCTTTTATTGATTTCATGCAGTGCATGTCAGCGATTTCGCTCAACCTTCTCGTCTTCTCGAGGGATCTCTTGACAGTTTTCTTTAGGAGAAGCACAAGCAGTATACACGGGAAGCAATGAGCATATGCTCATGAGAGCAACAAAATTGAATAAAAAAGAGAAGTCGATGACCACTCTTCGTCAGTTATTATATAACGAGGATACTCCAAAAACAAGTACTTTACATGCAGTCTAGTCTATGAAGTTCTTTTTAAAGATTTCCGAAAAAGGTATATAACTGAAGATGAAGTTCTAGCTCTAGCAAGAAATTTCGATGATGTCTGTAGACTTTTGCGTCACGTTGCGTTGCTTTTGCGTCTAATTTGCGAATTTACTATAATGCCGTTCACAAACTCAAAATGTGCTCTACAGGTACAAGAAGAAGTTGAGAAACCCACAACACAATCGATCCCCAAACAAATGTGCTGTGCAGCATGACCGGGTGCTTCAAGAATAAAATCACAGAGTGGTCAATTGCTTTAAAGTCGTTAAAAGAGTGACAAACAGAGGCGAATTCTATATGGAGGAATTAGGAAAGGATAAAGGATAAAGAAAAGTGGACCACTTTAATACATGACAAGAAATGCCATTTTCAAAATGAAGTCTACGTTATTGGCAAAGACAAAAATGCTGAAAAATTCGATTCGATAAAAATTTGCTCAGCGGTCCGTGGGTGCTTATTTTATTCTCCGCTGTCGTCTGCACCAAGCACAGGACGTTTTGGGATAAAGGGGACCATTCTGTGGAACAGGAAGATCTATGGACTTCGTAAATATCTTCCACGGGGAGCTGTAACAAAGAATTCGCTGTTGTCACTGCCTGACCTGAATTCATCATTAAAGCATTACATAGTTTTCCGCAACAATTATAGCAGTACAGAAGAATGTTGTGCTGTAAGAGTCCACCTAGAGAGTGCAAGTTTTGCAAAAAGTTATCAGCACAAATGAAAACGCTCAAAAACATTCAACCGTGCAATCGTGTATTGCACTTTGGATCAACCCAGAAGGTGGACCTTTAACATGTTAAACGAATTAGGCATAGTAAAAAAACTTATTTTAGAACTCCTGTAGGCCACGAATTGCGATAGTTAAAAGAGTAGTGGATAAAGTCATGGGTTTATTCTGTCCACAACCTGAGATCTCTAAGGAGTTTATTTGAGTGAAGGGTTCTGCAGTGTAGCCGCCAAACGTGGGCAAATGGTCGAAAGGTGGGTGAATCGTTAGCAATAGCTGATGCTTCTTGAACTGTCAGTAAGGGTGCTTTCGGGATCCGGTATGCGTTCCACATCAACGGAATGGAGGCATTCGGAATGCGAACTTTGTGTCCTACGAAGCGTCTAAATATTAGTTGGCCTATAGTTGGATCTCGCCAAAGTGCGATCTAATGTTTGAATAAACATATTAAATAAATAATTGATATTTCGTAACTACATAAGCGTACGACCTCTATTGGTTATGTTCCATCAGCGATCATCTGGACGTGTGGCTTATTGGGTACTGGCTGGGGCTTCCCCATACGTCTAGTCTATCCACTGATGTGGCTTCTTCTAATGGGGCCTCTTCACCGATCGTCGTATTCGTGTGATTCCAGCTTCAAACCGTCACTTCCAATCAAATATCGGTGAAATCGATTGATAATTGTTGGGTGATCGGTACCAGGAATGAGCGGATTAACCGTTATCCGTTATACGGTTTCCGGGGGGGTTGGGGGGGTTGGGGCCTATATGTTTTGTTGTTCGTTATCCGGCAATTTTGGTCTCGATAACGAACAATAAATTAGCTGATACCCAGGATTGGACGTGGAAATGGATAGCTGTGTAGAAGCTTCACAATCATAGGAGTGATTGCGAGCAACAATAGAGGGCATTTAAATCTAGAAGGGTGAGGTTACGTCAGGCACAGGTGACGTAGTTGGAAAGACGTCTAACTTCCATCCTTCCAGGGTCTTTCATTTATGCCATACATCTATGAAACCTACTATGGGTTGAATTGTTCATAAGCTTGTCACCATAAGCCATGGACAGACCACGTCAGTAAGCCAGTAGGTTCCCTACTGATTTACTGACGTGGGCGAACATCAGCCCTTGCGGTGGAGGTCTACGGAGAAAATGCCCGAATCTCACGTCGCGTGTTGCGTGCGGAGAAAATGCCCGCAACCAGGGAAGAAAACGCCCCCGATCAGGGGAGAAAATACCCGCGATCAGGGGAGAAAACGCCCGCAACCAAGAGAGAAAATGCCGGGGTTGACAAGAAGAATCTATTGCACATCATCATGTGGTGAATAGCAAAAGCGCCGTAATAAAGAAAACAACTTTGAGCGGTAAACACCACTTAGGGAACTAAGAAAACTTTGAAACTGTGGAAAAAAACCGTACATTAGGAGAGCCTTAACTGGACGTATCGTTATTATTATATTATGGTTTATTTCCACAACGTTTCATTCGTATCAAAGCTCTAATAAGAAGTTGATCGCAAAATTTCATGTTCGAAAAACACACTATATCGAGAAGGTGCCTTGAAAGATTTTGACGAGGTGCTACACCGTAGGTTCTGGTCATTTAAATAACGTTTTTGGTAGAACTTATGTTGCAACTAACATTGCCATTGCCCGCGACCAGGCGAGAAAATGCCCGTAACCAAGGAAGAAAATGCCCGCTACCAGGGGACAAAAAAAAAGACAGCAGTTGCATTCCATATCTGCTGTTGAAACTAGAGCAGTTTAAGTCTAGTTTTATTGTTTTTGTTGTTTGTTCGTTATCCGTTATCCGGGTTTGAAAATTTTGTTATCCGCTCATCCCTGGGCGCTACCTCGGTGAGGCTCGCCCCTCAGCTATTATATTCGGGTAGTTCTCATCCCGAACGGTCAACTCTGCACAGAGGTCCAGAATGCCGTTGAAATCCCAGTCGAGTGGGAAGCCATTCACTTTGCAAGGACTAACGGAACTTTGACGATAGAGCTGCTCGAGACGAGTGCTAATTTATTTATTTATTGTACGTAGTAATCCACGCAAAAAAAAACACAATAACAACAGAAATCAACCCAAAACACAGAGGATACGAGTAGAAAATAGGAGGATGCAATTAGTACAACACCATAGTAGACAAAACTAAAGTGCTAAGGAACTTTCTGCAGATACCTGTCAATGAGGATTTTGCATTGCCCTATAGAATTTGGTAATCCATTTTTCTTGGAGAATTTCAGGAACTCATTGCCAGCTCGATTTGTGAAAAAAGAAGATCTTATGTTGCTACTAGCCCTAGAAACTAGGATCTTCCACTGAGCGCCTCTTGTGTTAGAATGAGACATTGAATAGAATTCGTTAAGGGGAAGACCCACCATGCCTTTTATCATCTTATAAACCGTTACCAAGTCGAACTTTCTTCGGGGACAAGCAAGAGTGCGTAAATTGAAGAATTTGTTCCTTCCAGACGCCGGAGGAATGTTGTTATAGTCACACCCATGTACTCTGATCCAGAGCTTTCTTGTAAAACTGTTTTGCACAGCTTCCAATCTGGCGACATCTCTCTTAGTAGTAGGACTATACACCGTAGTACCATGCTCTAGCATGGGCCTCACGTAGGCCTTGTATGCGGATAATAAATGCGCTATTGAACTAGTTTTCAGAGATTTAAATATATTATGCACAACTCTTTCAGCTCTCTTAGCCGTATAATCACAGTGCTGACTGAATGAAAGTTTAGTGTCTAGAATAGATCCTAGGTCACGTAAAGAAGGCGTACTATTAAGTTCCTGTTCACCAAGACAATAAGAGTTTCCGTTGTATTGCTGTCCAAGATTAAGCACTTTGGTTTTTTCACCTGATAAGGGAAGCTCCCACCTTCTTGACCAATCCGCAACAGCATCTATTGCAGACTGGAGGGCAGCGTGGTCATCCTCCTCAACGATGTTTCTGTATATTTTTATGTCATCAGCAAACATTTTACAGGTGACTCCAAACTCTTCAACCAGAGAGGGAATCATTGAAGTATAGATGATAAAAAGCACTGGTGAGAGAACACCTCCTTGGGGACCCCACTGGTAACTGGAATGGACTCGGAGTACGAATCGTTGACTCTAACCTGAAAGGATCTTTCGCTTGTGAAGGTTTTTAATGTGTTCTAGCAAAATCTCGTCGGTTGATGTAAAATCGCCTCGTAAAGTTAGCGAATTATTCAGAACAGGGATTGTATTGAAATCAAACAAAACACGTTCACCTTGGAGCCAAGCAATCGTTCGGTCAGAACGCGGCTGCGATGGCTTTGGCTGGCTTTTCGGCGGGCGCTTCGTTCATTACTCATGAAGCTCATGCCGACAATCTGAGGTATACTGTGTGTAAGTGCTCCATAAAAAATTAGCGCCATGCTGTAAGGTGACACTCGCTCCTGGACAGCTGTTCATATTGTTTTGAAGAAATAAGTGCTCGCCGCTCAGTATAGCATCTCTACCCGTAGAATGGTTGGGCTTACCACGCTCGTATTTTAACAGATATGGCCTAAAGTTTGGGAGGAGCTCAACTGGAGGATCGCCCACTAGAGTGATTATGAAGACGGAAAGGTCCTTAAATGCAGCTTTCCCATCCCTGTGTGGTGCACTTTCACTTTCTATTGAAACATCACGTTAATAAGACGATAATGCGCCTGAGTCGTCACACATAAAGTTCTGGAACAGGGCTAGCATATCGAAGTGGAGGGAAGCGTCGGTACTCACATCTACGCCAACTCGGCTCAAGATTCGGGTCCCACCCAGACGAACCAAACCTTCCACACGTCCGCGTTCGGTGAATTGGTATCGGAGCAATCATCATTTTCATTAGCGTCTGCCCCGCTTGGTGGCAGGGTCCGCTCTTCTGGTGTGGCGACGCCAATTCTCTGTGCGTTATAATGACAGGCGGCCACCAGCTACCTGTAAGTCCAAGTGCAACGTATCTAGCCAACGCTGTCTCGGACGTCCTCTGGACCGCCTTGCAGGGAACTAAAGGCTCAGGTCAATCAACGGTGGGATCGTCGTTAGCAGGACAGATGTGGCAAAAGGCGAGCTTCGCGCAACTTGTTGGCGGCTATCGTATTCTCTCATACGGTGTCGGAGCTATCCGGGAGCGATATGGACTGTCTGGCATTGCATAAGTCAAGCACGCATTCAATTCCAACAAATCCAGACCAACGAGAGTGCGTTGGCCCCAAATGGGTCGATTGACGCGGATCTCTCTCTCTGTTCGCTGCGGCTGGCAGCTATAGTTACAACTTTCAGATGTTCTCTATTCATCAACAAATCAGACCACCGCAATCTGCTGAATATAAAAAATCTGCCCGCGGCTTATTATTAGCGCCTTTTGCGTTTACAATGGCAGCGAGGTGGTCGACGCATCAACAATACTTGTGAAGCATTTGGTTCAAAAAACTTGTTGCTACGAATATATGTATGTGTATCAGCTCACACTTCTCTTATGGTTAGACTTCATTATGATTATGATTAAGTTGAACAATATTGTGAACTTCTTGTAAGCCCATCCACGGGGCATTCGCCTTCAGCGGTCAGTTTCAGGGCAACAATGTCGTCATCAAATTGTCTGTTAGTATTACTGGCGCCATGTTGGTTGGGGGGGGGGGGGGGGTGGAGGGGCACCCCTCCAAAGCGTGGGTTCCTTCAACGAACAGCTCACGGAACATGTTGCGCTTCCTTGGCGTAATCCACCCAGTTCTAGGATTCCGTTGAAGTATGAAACTACAGTAAGAGATTAGGGAAGAAGAATGGTACTCACAACCGGGCACCGCCCCCTATCATGCATTGCACCGCATTACTTACGTGTTATGAAGTTTGTTCACTGACCACCATACTTTACGCTACCCTTTGGTTCCATCTCATACTGACCACTAGAACTTGGCCTGTCGGCCACCTAGGACGGTCTATTGGAGGCAGTGCCAGACTAATCGATTAGTTCACTTGTAAACAGGAGGAAAGGGAAAAAAAAGGATAAAGGACGGCGTTGCTAAATCCTTATCCTTATCTTTATTGGGGACATGTGATACTATGCACATGTAACTGTGACCGACAAGGGAACAGGGCTGTCGAAATTCCATGACAAACAACCTTGTGAAAAGAGCTTGAAACAATAACGAGCCTACGCGAAAACTAGTCCAAATAATATAAAAACAACGGAAAGGGAACAACTAACAGGAAAAACTAAAAAGAAGAAAGGAAATAATGCTGTCAAGTGGCCCTGCCTCAGAGCAGAATGCGGGAAACTGAGATTGTTTCAAAAGCTTATTTATGATTGCTTTGAAAGCCGAAAGTTTAAGAGGTATTTGAAAAACACTTGCACAACTTCACGTATTCGCTCCCCGCCCCTCCTCGGTTCTGTAATTGTCCCCAAAATCCCTTTTTTGGGTTGCGTTACGCATTTCACTTCTACGGCATATCGTGAAGATGTCTTGAATGCGTATTTGGCCATATAATGATTTGCGGTGGTCTTCCGATGAGAAAATATAGCGCTTTACCCTTCTCAGACAAGTCTGGTACGAATTCACCGACCTCGGAGGGATGGAAGGCTTGGTTGGCTTGGTCGGGAAATCCGAAGCAGGAACCTGGTATCGGGTGCATGCGACAGCCGGCACCTCCCCCGACTGCGCTACACGCGCCCAAATAGTAGAAAACGTTCCTATAAACGACAAAGGCATGATGGTCTGCCACCAGCCTTCCCTAAATGATGGTGGCAGCATATCGTGCTTGGTAGTGTGAGCCGTTTTTGCAGCAAGGATATGAGACTTACTCGTACCACGATCCATTCTTTCCAGGAGGTGAAAACTCGCCATAAAATCTCAGTTTCGGCGCGGAGTTCCGACGTTTTCTCCATCCTCGTTGGTGCTGGCAATTCCAACACCCTCATTCGAGCAGTTCGCTGCCACTATACAGGTAAGTCAACGAAATAGGTGAAACTCGCCATAAAATCTCAGTTCGGCGCGGAGTTCCGACGTTTCTCCATCCTCGTTGGTGCTGGCATTCCAACACCCTCATTCGAGCAGTTCGCTGCCACTATACAGGTAAGTCAACGAATGGTTGATCTTGAGTGACTGTTGGGTCGTAGTAGTTTAAAAAGATCTCCGCGAAATCGTATTCGAAGCATGGATGTCGATGCCACAAGCGATCCAACTGTCACAATCATGGAAGCTACCCTACCATCCTAGTAGACCACCACTGTGCGTCTCGTGGTACCGTGGGTTGCTGCGTTAACTTGTTTCCCGGCAACCCACGGCACCACGGCCCTCTGTTTCATAGGTACTGTTTTTACATATGTTTAATGTCGACGGGTGAAGGGGTATGGTACAAATTGCGAGCTTGTTGGAATGATCACGTCGGACTTCAGGCTTCCCCATTCAGACAGCGGCGAAGCTTTTACGACGCTTCGTGTTACCCACCCATCCCAATCCATTAGCTAGCCAGACTTAACGTAGCTTAACTTGCCCCATCCGATGAGAGAGTGTGCTTTAACGTACCACCGAGTTGTGCGTTTCCAAGTTAGGTGACGTTGCAGTTGAGACCACTCATCACACAACCAATCCGCCTAGTCTTTCAGAATGAGGTCCTACCACTGGCAGAGACCTGAATCGCGGTTCTGTAGTGAACAACGGAAAATCTCTTTCTGGGACACTAACCCACATATCATTCAAGCAAATATGACGCCTTCTTTGGGCTGTTGACCAAGATTGTTACACGCCTTATTTCGGCTTACGTTTCGGCACCTTCGCCCTCTTCAAAGCCTGAAAATTTTGGTCAACAGCTTGAAGAGAAAGTCGTATTTGTGTTTGTCAACTTGTCCAGATTCATAGAAGGCCGAACTCGGACAGTTCCACATGTCGTAGTTGCCTTCGGCGTGCACGTGCAACACATTTTGGCCGGTTCTTGGCAGTGGAGTAGGTGTTCGAGATGATAGTACACCATATTAAAGACGTGCTTGGACAGTCTTGGTCGCCTTTTACGTGAGTTCCGGCTTCTCCATTGAAACAACAGGTAAAGTTTAAGCATCCATGCTTTTCGACTGGCCAGACCAGGTTCGCAGACGAGCCGTTCCTCTTCGTTCTCATGACGAACGAGCTGGTGGTGTGTATGTAGTCGTGTTCGTAGCGAGCGGAGCACTAACCTCCCCTACGGCTGTTTGACGGATGAGGCGAACGATTCCTTTTCATGGTCTCGGCAAGTGTGTTCCCAGATAAGGTACCGTGGACCAGGTAGCGAACTGAACCTGGAATCGACAGCGCGTACAGTGGTAATCTGGCTTCAGCTTTCGACTGCGCTACTGCACAATCATTAATCTGAGGTTCAAAACATTGTAACGAAATTTCCATCTAACAGCGACAGAATAGGACACAAATGCTACCTTTGTAGAGGGCAAGAATCATCGCTGATTTCCAATTTCGGACGTATTGAGGTGCTGTAAAATAATTCCTTAACAGTGAGTGAAAATATGAATGCGAAAGTACTCAATCCAGGAAAAATCTTCAGAATCATCAGTTGTCTGCAAAAATAATGACATAGTGTGTTCTGCTGTCGTTTCCGGAGTAAATATGAAGTAAACCACTGAAAAGATACAAAACTTAATGTCCTTGTTTGACACAGACCACAGAGCAGATTTAGCTATAAAGAAATCCGGCGAAGAGGTCTAGCTTTGATCTAAAGAACGTCTAGATCTCGAATTTTTAGAACAGAAGTTAGTTTTAATTTTTTTCAGTCTTGCTTTAAAAACAGAACTATTTGGCGATTCTAGAACGTAAGACGGCAACATCTGTATCCACCTAGCAGAACGAAAGAAAAATTGTTGTACATTTTGGAGTGCGTGTTAGTATTTATTCTGGTGTTATGTAATATTAGTAAACTGGTCCGTCCCTGCATGGTCAATTCCAGTACCTAGTTGGCTTCCCCTTTAAGAATTTTGAAGGCAAAAACTAAATCTATGAATATCCTCTGGTAAAATAGTGTGTTAAGCTTAAACAAATTTAACCTTCTTTTGTAGTTTAGTACGGTCTGAGGGTGCCAGGGTTGGGAAAGGATCTGTGCATCAGAATCCTTGTTTGTTGGACTTTTTCAATCCTACGTTGAAGTCTCTGCAGTTGGACTTTAAATCTGTGGCGCATATTCCAAAATGGGGACCACGTATGCCTTGTATAATAATGAGGATTTGATAACTGCAGCATTCAGTATTTCTGCGTTTTGTAATCATAGTGGCATACGCCTTGCGAACAATTGAATCTATGTAGGCTTCAAAATTTGGATCAGGTCATCGGATCGTGATTTGGAGAACTCTGAACTGTTGAACTCTTCTTGCAAGGGAAAATCTTCCTTGCTCTCATGACATGAAGAGCCCACATCATTGAACACTGCTCGGAAGGAATCAGAAGGGATGAGATATTAACGATCGCATTTCAGGATCTCCATCGCCTAACTAAAGAGCAGAGGGCAACAACTCATATCACTTATGTGTCGCACGATGGCAGCACCCTACCAATTTCAAATGACGAGGTAACCTTGAAAATTACGTCAGCTGTACTCTTTCTGCAGTCCTCCCGTAGGACTCGGATATGTTCCGAGGATAGTTAAATGCTCCTGCTAAGCAGAGCTTGTAGAGATGGGCTTGCCACAAACAGAGATTTGTTGCTGCCCATGTTTGCCAACATTCCATGGCCTTGTAATTTAGAACTTAAGAAAAGCCCTGGAAACGCGAGATAAAGTACTTCGACTCCTCGTACAGCACAAAGGAGAGTCGCTCGAGGAGCAGTACGGCTACGGTGTAGCGCCAGCAGCACTGATTCGCAAGAAGCGGAAGGTTTCCATTTCGGCTCCACAGGACTTCCGAAGGGTTGGTTAGGTTCTGCATCTCTCGCCGCGCGCACGGAGTTGCATTCGTCAGATTCCTTCATCGTGGTCCAGAGCGTTTTCAGGTCTCGTCGATACTGGACGCAGATGTCCTTCCGCACGAGCTCCGACGGGTACGGCTGTGCAAGTTCTACAACAACAAGCCCTTGGGCTTCTACATTAGAGACGGTTAGTCATGAGAAATCCTAGCCAATTTCCTTACAAGGTCGAAAATGGTCGGCAGAAGGCTACATGGTTTTTACTTGTTTGGGGCGCATTCATCCTTTAAAACCGTCATGTTTTTTGTTGTTGAAATTTGACAGCTGCGCTTCACTGAATCTCTGCGAAGTATTTTTTTAACGAAACTCTGATAGGAGGATTGATGCTCCCCGGGCTTTTTCTAGCTGCCATGCACGCCACCATCACTCCTCAGCTACTTTTTGTTTGACACGTGCTGTTGATTGTCAAGAACTGCGATGATGAGCGATTGACACTAACCGATGGGAAATATGTGCTCATGTTCCAGGATTCTCCGAGCGGCTCACTCCATGGGGTGTTTCTGTGGCGCCGGGCATCTTCATCTCGCGACTTCTACCAAACGGCCTTGCCGCCTCAACGAATCTGCTCAACGTGAACGACGAGATAGTCGAGGTGAACGGAATCGACGTGAGTGAGAACATCTGCCGTACCTTCTCGTGCGCCTCGAGATGCCATGTCTAGGTATCTGGGAAAACGCTCGACCAAGTCACGGACGTCATGATCGCGAACTCAGCGAACCTGATCCTCACTGTCCGGCCTGCGCTGCCGGCGCCCTACATCAGCATGCCGTACCTTCTGCCCCCTCCTTGTGCACTGACGCCGTTCCCGCCCGGTTACTACAGTCCCTACGGCTGCAGCCCCAACCGAGATTACGGCCTGCCGCCGGGCATACCGCCCGGGTACTGCAGTCCGCAGTTGACGCAGTCGCTCTATGTCCCCAGCAATCTCAGCCACTTCGCTGTCGAGAACCACCCCGAGATGGCGCGGTATGTGGCTGCTGTTTCTTCGTAGTCTCGCCACTGTCGTTGAGAAATGACACTGCTTTTCAGGATGCCGCTCTCCCAGCCGTTCAACTGCTCCTCGTTCTCTCGGGAGAGCACGTGGCGAATCAGCGACAAGTTGGCGAAGATGTCGCTCCGGTCACGCGATTCTCCGCACAGCGCCGATCGGAAGAAGCGGCCGCTTACCGTCCACTGCTCCACGCAGCACCCCCTTCCATTGCCACCGTACGCATTCTACGGCTACTAGTGTCCTCGAAGGCGTCGTGAAATGATCCGAAACCTTTCCACATGTACATGTTCTCATTCCACTGTGAATTGAAGGTCAGAAAAACAAACAGGAGCTTTTAGGAAAGGCTAGAACTCTTTCTCACCGCTTCTGGAGTACCGCATAGCCATTAGAGAAAGCACGTGATCCGGCTTTCCGAGTAGTGTGACAGTTATTTTTCTGCGAAGCTCTCTTCTTTGTAAGTGTTCCAGGACACATCATATTTTGGAGACCATTTACGGAGTACATTCAGAGGTTGGTGCCCAATAACGTACAGGATTTCTTCTAGTTCCTACGTTCTTGCCTAATCTATTCGATAAGTATTATTTCAGTAGTCCCACCAATCGTGTCTGCCTTCGAATGTATCGAATGTTGCATTGTTAATGTGTGCATACTACTAGAGATCGGCCTAATTTATTTATTTGCATCCTCTGCTGTTTATGGCTATGACACTTTCTTGTTCAGGCTGTTTCTCGTTTGAAACATTAGGATTTGTGAATGAAAGGAAGAAAGCAGAGTCGAAGCCACTCAAAGCACAGTTTACAAGAATAATATGCGAAACGGCTGAAAAACATTGTTTAATTAGAACACTTTTTCACCTGAGGACACCCTTCGACGACAAAAGCAAATAGGTAGCAGCATTTCTTACGGCATTCTTAGCCTTCAGCGTTTGCCCTTTCAATGTTTGCCCATTCTAGTGACAGCTTCCCCTGGAAGGATTCAAAACGTACAAAAATGTAGAGGACCGCTACATTTGAGAGCATTATTCCCAATCATGAAGTTGGATGCATGGGTACGGAAGAGTTGTGCTTTCCCTTTATAGTATGTAGTGCTTCCGGGAAGGGTGGAGTCATGGCACGAGATTGGCGGCCCTAGCTGCGAAGCGGGACAGACGCTGAAGAAGAAGCACGGAATGTTTATAGCTGAAATGTTTGCTCTATTTTAGCGTACATAGATTGGCCTTAAAGAGGCAGACGAGACGTATGCGTAACATGCTTCGCGAACATTTGTATTAGTTAGCGCTCATTTCCTATGAAAGGTACGGGGACGAACCTGTTCGAATCGCTGTTGTATCGAGCTGCACGTTTCTGAAAGCACCGTTTTAGAGCCATCGGTTAAATAGAACTAACGATATCCACACGCACTTAACAATCTTAGCCAGTGTAAAGGCGCTCACCTGCGAAAATGTTCCGTCGATTGAAGTGCAGTCAGGCGCCAGCCCGTGCCATTCAACATATTGAACACTTGAAAAGGCTTTAAAAACAAAATTAACATTTTGAAACCAAGTTAGGCGAAAATAGAGAGATTAAATGGACGGGTCTTACGAGGACAACAATCTTCTTCACAAACTATTGGTGCACGTCGCAAAGGTGAACAGCAGAGCCGAGCCGTTGCTCCTACCGTAGTCGCGGCAACCAATAGGGCACTGATCGAACACATCTCCGCCACCTAGGGGCTAGCTAAGGTATTGGCCACCTATATGCAAGCAGGAGTGGTGAGGTTCTAGTATTCGATTATGCTCAGATTTCACCCAGATAGGTTGTTTAAGGCGCTCATCACTTATATGAGCTCCGCTTTCAAATTTAGGTTGAATTTCTGAAAGAAGGTTTGAAGGCGTTCCCTGACTAGTGGAAATGTGGAGCTTGGAACGGGAGTAAATGAGAGAAATAGGATCTTGTAGATCTCTTCGTTATCGATTCCATCTCACAATGGGAAGGAAGAAAATCCCGCACCCATTGTGAGATGGAATCGATAACGAAGAGATGACAGAACATTCTGTTCACGGGGATTCCTGTGGCGCTTCTTCAGACTACATCGTGATGAGCTCGTCACTTCTTACTTCCGGAGGCCGCAGATCCTCCCTGCTGCAAAAATTCTTTGCAACTGACATTGGCTACCGACCGCTCACATGTGTTGCTCTCGGATACAGCCTTAAAGCTCTTCTTTGTTGAAGCAACTTGAAATGCGGCCCCAGGTTGGTTGTTCGAGCCTTTAAGATGAGGATTTCACAGAAGTTCATTGAAAAGCAGGTGGTAGCAATTTGTAGGGTTCTCCTTCCTCGACTATGCAGTCCGAAAAGATGTCCGGTACAAGTCGCGTAGGTGAGCAGCGGAGCGGGGGTGCGGTAACGGCAGATCACCGACCGTACTCACGCACTGTACCGTAATCACTCCAGCCAATCAAACCCGAAACGAACACGCCCCTTCTATGGCACTGCGGGGCTCAGCCGCACAGGCAGAGTCCGTGAGGTATCGATCAACGGTCAGCTGTTAGGTTGGAGAGGGGGTTGAGACGAGGCATGCGGAGGAACTCCGCCACGCGGTCCAACCAAGCTAAACGTGATGAAATGGCCTACAACCCGGAGTTCCTTCCCTTGCCAAAGCCGTGCCCGAAGGGCACGTCTGCGTCCATCTGGGAAGTTCAACAAGCTCGCCACGGATGTCACTCAACCTACACGTGCTGAAATGGCCCACAACCCGGAGTTCCTTCCCTTGCCAAAGCCGTGCCCGAAGGGCACGTCTGCGTTCACCTGGGAAGTTCAACCAGCCCGCCACGGGGACCACCTAAACTACATGTGTTAAAATGGCCCACCTGGTCACTACCAACCTCGAAGGCAGTACCTCGCAGAGGAGGCGCATTCGATCGATGCCGTGGCTGCCGCGATTACGGTAGAAGTAACGACGAGTTCGCCGCACCCTCGCGGCCGCTACCGCACCCCGCCGCTGTCACCGCACCCTCCGCTGCTCACCTCCGCGACATGTACCAGATGTCCTCCTCGTAAACGGCACGGTTGGTCCCTATCGCGCTTTTGCCTGAATTGCACTTCCGCCGGAAGGAGGTGGTCTTCCACTGCAGAACGATGGGAGTGCGGCAACACGGAGTAGACACCACCATCGGATGGTAAGTATGTGGTCGAGTTCAGGATGAGTTGTACCGTTGGGTGATACTGATGCCCAGTGACCATTTTGCTACTTCACGAAGATAAAGTTTCCATGGAGAAGAAAGACAGAAAGAAGCCCTGTGGCAAGGTAGTCGTCCGGCTTTCGTTCTTCATATCCAAATTTTCCGACACTGCACTCGTCTTCGAAAGCCATCTCGATTCCTGCGTCGAAGTGTCCGCCGTCGAACTTGTAAAAAGGACTTCTTGTTGCAGATAACTTCTTCCAGCTTCGTTGTCACCAGCGGCTTCCGTTGGTGATTAGCAGTTGATGACACATTCGGCTTACCGCGATGAGGATTAAGTCGAAGGAAGGCTAAACGAGGTAGCAGGATCTCGTAGGAGGCAACCAGGTGGACGACAGATGTATACATGACAAAGCCTACACCTCCGACGTAACGGGACAGAACCTTCTCCCCCGAATGACACGTGTTCCGCCTTTCAAAGGGCGCACGTACTTTCTTACGGCGTTTCGTCGTCTCCTGCGTGGAAATCTAAAATCCAACCTCTTCCAGAAGAGACCGGCGTTAGAGGACACTGTCGTGGCGTTGTAGACACAAAGCATGGTGACGCGTCGTGCTTTTGTCGTCTTGCTCCAGAATCAACGACGTTTTATGCAACCTGAAATTTCCATGAACCTTATCGGTTGTACATAGTACTGTACAACGTCGAAGCCTACACAATCCAGCGTGCTGGGTTCGAGTCTGGTGCTGTGCTATCGTGGTAAAAATAAGCCCTCCATGAACAGCCTTGCCAGGGCTGCGGTTCCGACTTAGCTAGGCTTCCGAAGAAACGTCGAACTACCTGCGGGAGATTAGGCACGCATTGCTACCTTTACACCACGATGAGGCGCTCAATCATAGAAGGACCGACATGAGCTGATAAGGCATCGCCAAACCCGTGGATTATTGATAGCTTCGTATTCATGCTCGCATCTTCGATCCGAAAATGCAACGAGAGCAACAGAAATGCTGAGGGTTCCAAAAGAGGCTTCTGAAGACTAGTTCTGAACGGCTAAGTTCCAACTTTTTGAGAGACATCGACTTTTTAGGTGCTAACAATGGATGGAACTAACTATAACGAAGGAGCCTTGCTCGTAAACGTTTTAAAAGAGTACTTCGTGCCAAATAAGCTCGGGACAATGAGAGATCATTGGAGGGCTAAATAACCATTGAGAAGCGACGTCAACCTGTGTCCAACAGAACAACACAACTAAACATCGGAGCTGCTTGAAGAAACTTGGAACAGATATAGCATTTTCACATTCGACAATATCTGCTCGACAGAAGCTATCAGATTTAGCTCCACTACGAGTGAGGACGAAGCCAAGGATAGAATTCACTGAAATCCTATGGTGAACCTGATTTTTGGTTGTTTCCCAACGACGTTGCTAGGTGCTAATTTCGCATGTAAAAGGCAACTTCTGTAGTAGTATGCAATCATTCCTAAAAGCAGGCAAATAACAGACGAACTGTGTCGCGACGCCAGTTGACTAAAGAAAAATAGAAGCGAGACGGACTGCTAAAGGACATGATCGCTAAGAAGTCTTTGATATACATTGTCATTTGCATACGGGAAATACTTTCCGAAAGCTAGGTGTTGTTCATGGGTTCAAAGCCCACTTTTTGTTGAATTTTGTGGTTTACCACAGTAAATTTCACGTCTTAAGAGAAACCTTAATCGATGCCGCATGTGCGTGATGGAATTTAGTAAGGAAGCTTCAGTTGGATAAAAAACTAAACATCATGGATACGATTTTTGTAAGCGTACATGGACGTCCACGGATCTCCCTCGATAGAGAGCCTTCGGGCTCTCTTGTTAAGAGGGATCTCGGGCCGCTTGTCGCAGGGCCACGTGGCGCGTCCCCGGGTGGTGGATAGGGGAATTAAACGCGAACCAAATGCGACCGTGTACTGCCCAGAGACGCAGGTGGGATGCAGGGGATGGACTCCTTGCTCCTGCTGTGTCGGGTCGATGCGTTCCTTGTGCGTGGGAGCGGCATGTTCGTGCACAGTGTGCGTGGATGTGTCCGTGACTGTGCGGATTGTAACTGTGTCGGCTCGGCCAAAAGCTTGCACTCGGTAGACTGGGAGTACATGCAAGGCGATTCGAGGCCGCCTTAAGTCTCGCCCCGTCCCTTCGGGCAGTCTGGCTGGCTGCCCGGAGTACCCCGCCCGCACGACAGAGCCTGACTAGCTACCCGTGTTGTATTCCAGTCAAACACAGCAGCACTAAAGGGCCTCATTCCCCTGACCCCGAAAGAGCCCCCATTTCTGCAGCGATGGGAAGGACGAGTACGGAGAGGCTGCTAAAATCTCAGGGCCTAACCAGGCTGCGCAAACTGAGAAGGACTAGGATGACGATCTGTACTTACAACGCCCGCACGCTTGCGTCCGAAGCATCCGTCGAGGACCTGATGATGCAAGCCAGGAAGATCAAGTACGACGTCATCGGACTGACCGAGACGAGAAGACACCACCCCCTACACGCCGCTTACGACTCCGGAGAAGAACTGTTCCTCGGAACATGCGACAGCAGGGGAGTAGGCGGCGTTGGTGTCCTCGTCAACACGCACTTGGCCATGAACATCGATTCGTACGAGTCTCTGACAAGCCGAATCGGACGTCTGCGACTGAAGCGATGTGGCTCCGTGCCAGCCTTGACTGTGTTCGTCGCGTATGCCCCAACATCCGACTACGACGACGAAGACGTCGAGGCCTTCTACGTGGAGCTGGAGAAGTTCTATAAGGAAGATCACACCTTCTACAAGGTGATCGTCGGCGACTTCAACGCCAAGATCGGGCCACGAAGGTCGCCGGAAGAACTTCACATCGGAACCCACGGTTTGGAGTGGAACGAGCAAGGTGAAAGGCTGTCTGAGTTTATCATGTCGACCAAGACCATCCATGGAAACTCGCAGTTCCAGAAGCCTCCCTCCCTACGATGGA
Organism: Heligmosomoides polygyrus polygyrus; assembly: GCA_947396885.1. Classification (NCBI taxonomy): domain Eukaryota; kingdom Metazoa; phylum Nematoda; class Chromadorea; order Rhabditida; family Heligmosomidae; genus Heligmosomoides; species Heligmosomoides polygyrus. The sequence goes on from OX377204.1 coordinate 38,886,195, forward strand.
CCTGGGAATCCCCCGGTGGCCAGTTCCACAACGAGATCGACCACATCATCTTCAATCGCAAGTATTGCCTGACCGATGTCTCCGTTGTCCCCAAGTTTTACACGGGATCGGACCACCGCCTCCTTCGCGCGAGGTTCCGCTTTTCGCGTCAAGGAGAGAAGGCCGCGAAGTTCAAGAAGAGGAGTCCCAGAACGACCGTCAACTGGGATCTCTACACCTCTCTTGTCGGCCTTTGGGAAGATGCCGTCATGGACAACGTCGACGAGGAATACGATCGCTTCGTGCACCATCTCCACGATAGTGCTAAGGGAGCCGAGAGCTTGAAGACCACCAAGAGACGCCTGTCTCCGGAAACTCTCGAGCTGATACGCCAGCGTGGAGCAGCACGAGCGTCAGGCAACTACCAACTAACGTCCGAGCTTGCAAAGCTATGCAGAGCGGCGATAAAGGAAGATCTCAAGGAGAGAAGGGCGGAAGTGTTGGCTGAAGCAGCAGAGGCAGGGCTGAGCATCCGCAATGCCCGCCGGAACTTCGCCAACTTCAAGACCAAGATGACCGCTCTCCGACGTCCTGACGGAACCATCACCTCTTCCAGAAGGACCATGGAAAAAGTCATCCACGACTTCTACTCCGATCTCTTCGATAGCCACGTCCACCTGCCCCCATGCCATCTTCCGCAGGATGGATACGTCGTTCCCTCTGTTCTCCCTTCCGAGATCCGACACGCCATCTCGTCGGTGAAGAAACGTACAGCACCCGGTTCTGACAGGATCAGAGCTGAACACCTGAAGAACCTCCCGCCAGCGCTCATCAACACCCTGGCGCGGCTCTTCACACGCTACCTGTCCGAATGCAAGGTTCCATCTCAGTGGAAGACCAGCAAGACCGTTTTGCTGTACAAGAAGGGAGACGTGCACGACATTGGCAACTATCGCCCGATCTGCCTGTTGTCCGTAGTCTACAAGCTGTTCACTCGAGTCATCCTGAATAGGATTAGTAGAACGCTGGACGAAGGACAGCCATGCGAACAAGCAGGATTTCGGAGAGGATTCAGCACGATCGACCACATACACACCATTACGAAGCTCATCGAAGTGTCGCGAGAGTACAAGCTGCCGCTGTGCCTTACGTTCATTGACCTGAAGAAGGCATTCGACTCCGTCGAGACTGAAGCGGTCATGGAAGCCCTGCTCACCCAGGGCGTTCCTACTCAGTACATCAGAGTCCTTCGAGAGTTGTACAGTGGATTCACGACCAAGATCTCACCATTCTACAACGACGTCGTCATTGACGTGAAGAGAGGGGTTCGACAAGGGGATACCATATCCCCGAAGCTCTTCAGCGCCACCCTCGAAAACGTCATGCGCGAACTAGAATGGGAAGACATGGGAGTGAAGGTCGACGGCCGGCAACTGCACCATCTTCGCTTCGCTGACGACATTGTGCTCATAACACCGAGCATCAGTCAGGCGGAACGAATGCTGGCCGACTTCGATCGTGTATGTGGAAGCGTTGGACTGCAGCTGAATCTTACGAAGACGATGTTCATGAAGAACGGATGGGTTTCTGATGCCCCATTCTCGCTCAACGGAACGAACATCTCCGAATGCTCCAGCTATGTGTATCTGGGTCGCGAAGTCAACATGACCAACGACCTAGCACCAGAGCTGAGCAGAAGGAAACGAGCGGCTTGGGGAGCTTTCAAGAGCGTCGAAGAAGTCGTGAAGAAAACGAAGAACGTCCGACTCCGTGCCCACCTATTCGACTCCACTGTTCTTCCTGCCCTAACATACGCCTCAGAGACCTGGGCTATACGAAAGCAGGATGAACACGCGATCAGCGTCGCGCAGCGTGGAATCGAGAGGACGATGCTCGGAGTGACACGACTCACGCAAGTGAGAGAAGGCCTCCGGAGTTCCGAGCTTCGCCGACGTTCGAAGATCAGAGACGCTGTCGCATGGGCCAAGTCGTCGAAAATTAGGTGGGCCGGCCACGTAATGCGATTCGCAGACACCCGCTGGACGAGAGCTGTCACAGATTGGATTCCGCGGGATGTCAAAAGAACACCAGGACGCCCACCAACGCGTTGGTCGGACTTCTTCGTGAAAGCCCTGAACGACCGATATGACGTTCTTCGTGTCCCTCGAGCGAGGAGGATCCATTGGACCACTCTGGCACGCGACAGGGACGAATGGAGACGCTGCTGGCGCCCGCTCGAGCAAGTCGATGATCAACGGGACGACAGGTGATACAGGTGATACAGGTGATACATGGACGTTTGAACTGACGCTTGTTCGTACAATTTCCTTAGTGCTGACCTAGAAGCCGACGATGATGAGATCACGAGGTCCTGACGGTGTTGAGCGAACATAACGATTCGGAATAGGGAACTTTGCTTTACAGCTGTCTTTGATCGCTAAAAGCATTGAATACGCTCTCATCAATCCAACCTTCCATGTGTATGATTTAAGCAAGGTGATCTCTGTGAGGTTTCAACTTAAGGTGCTCCAGAAATATGTCAACAGGAGTGACCTCGAAAGGCACTGCATTGGGGAAAATCCTTTGGCGAACGAAGCAACAGCAAGAACTGCTCGGTTCCCGTTCGTAGGGCCGAGTCCCAACTACAAATTGATACGCAAGGCGCTGACGTCATCCAGGGACCGCGTCTTCGCTGATTGCAGGGCGGCACCGCCTCTGAAGACGCACCAAGGCGTCCATCAGCGAGCAGTGCGGTTAGGGTGGTTATGGTATAGGCAGTGGGAATCTGATGACATTACGTGACGAGCGCCATTGCAGTGTCGTCCCGTTGATCATCGAGAGTTGCTCGAGCGGTCGCCAGAAACGCCTTCATTCGTCCCTACAGCGTGT